>CM062840.1:22566294-22857878 GCA_031772345.1 Himalopsyche anomala
CATTTAATACGTAATACGTTAATAATTTTTAAAAAGCTAAAATTGTTTTTTAAATGTCCATATGAAAATAAATACATTAGTAATACACCTGAAAATTGAATGTCAATCCAGGCAATTAAATATATTTCATATTTCCCATAGCGTCGTGCAGATGGCTATAGCAGCGGAAGCTATCTTTTCAGCTTTTAAGCTAGAATCGCAAGCATTATTATATGATTTATTTATGACAGTAAATTACGAGTTTTTTAAATTTTGTATAAATAAGAATGTATTATATTATTTACAAGTGGTGAAAAGGCTGTTTGTACCATTTATAGTTGTACCTAACAAGATGTCCTTTTTGGGGATAAGGTTAAATCCGCGGCACACGACAAATGGCGTCGATTATTCAAGTGACAAGGTGGCATTATTTAAATAATTCAGGGTTTCGGTTTACTAATTCAGCTGGCACTTGTAGTAATGATTCTCGTATTTAAAATCAATTCGCAATCTGACTTTGGAGACAAAAGAAAATTTATTCTACAGAAAATCGTTTAGATAACATTGTTGTTATGTAAATGTTTTTCACGTAAACAGTTATTTTTTTCATTGTTAAGGACTTCAACTTCAATGTTAATTTTTGACACAAAAATTCATATGGAATAAATAAACAACTATTTGCTTATATTAATTAGTTCTAGGTAAATTATATTACAAGTTTCTCGAATAGCAAGTTCCTTGAATAACCAATTTCTCGAATGAAAAATGCTCGAATTACAAATTCATTGAAGAATTTTATAAAAAATATATTTATATGATAGGATTTACATTTTTACAATTATTCAAACTTTTAAAAGAAAACGTTTACGTTAGCCGAGAAAAAAAATCATCATAAAAAATACTATTTACTTGCTCCCTTTGAAGCATTTGACAATACTGTTTTAAGGTCAACCTGAACAGGTATTATTTCTTAAATATCTACCTAAAAAAGAATAATGCTTAGTTTTTATAAATAGTACAGCAATAATATGAAATTTTATAAAAAAGCTCAGTCTATAAACTAAGGGTACATAAAGTGTAATAGAATGCTGAGTGATCAATTACTATGTTTTAATATTACACAAAACTTTATTAAAATCTTTGAAATAACCAAATTCGAGGAATTGAAAATCGAGCAATTGCATGTCGAGAAACTTTTATTTCGAGGAATTTTTAATTGGAGAAATTCTACATTCAAGGAATTGCATTCGAGACACTGCATTCGAGGAATGTACCACTTACCAGTTTTTTAGAATTATATATAACGCTATGATAGATTAACACTAGCTTAACAATTTTGGTAACTTCGTTTATATTCGAGTGCGAGTGGCCAATACTGTCCGAATGTTTAATTTCGATACCGAAATGAAATCTTAAATACATTGATTTTTAGTAAATGTTTCTTTTCATTTTTTCAAAACGGGGCATACCTATTTTAATACATGTATCGTCATAACTTCTTGCTTCTTGTAAATAATATTAAACTTAAACAATAACAATACTACAAAAATACTAAGCTTTCAATCTGTCACTCACTGATCTTAAGTAATAGGACAGTCTCAGACAGACATTAAAATGCCTCTTTTCATAAGGCGAGGTGTAAGTGCGGTTCCTAATATCTCTTGTTAAAATATTAATATTTGTTAATAAATGCATTAACTCAATTGGGATTTCTGTATTTAATTCTACGCAAGAACACGACTTTTTATATATTATATATGAAGATCCAGAATGAACCTCATGTTTAGGGAATCCAGGCGTTTTTTGTGATTCCGGGATCGATAATTCCGGGAGTCCGGAATTGAACTTTCAACATAAGATCGTGTATAAATTGGAATTCGGGATTGAGAAATTTTTGCTCGACGATTTTGAAATCCTGGGATTTTTCAATTCCATGTCGATTTCAAAAACCAAATAATTTGCCAATTTCCCAAAAAATAAAGCCGTGAGAGTATTTTTTTAGCTCTTTTAGGATTAAAATAAAAATAAAATTTTTAGTACTTTTTTTCACATAAAATTTATTTCATCAGGACCGGTTTCGCTCATCGCAAACATTATCAACTGATAAGAAAAATATATAAACAGTGCTATTTATATAATTTAAGATTTCGACTGAAGGTGCTTGGTGGAATTTCAATATTAAATTTGAATCGTTCAAATTATGTACACTCCCACAGATTTTGTCACTAACGACCCGGGTTTCGCCTTTCGGCATCTTCAGGCGAAACCCGGGTCGTTAGTGACAAAATCTGTGGGAGTGTACATAATTTGAACGATTCAAATTTATTAGTGCTGTTTAAACAAATTAAATTGAAATAAAAGGTGTAAGCAACTACTAACAATGAAAGGATTTACAAATTTACATAGGATTTACAACTTAAAAATATTTGAGTTTGTGGAGTTTCCAAAAGCCCTCGCTCAACTTTCTCTTATTTTCTCAATTCTGAAATCACAGGATCACTATTTTCACAATCCCTACTCATTCCTGAGATATTAGAAGTTACTTTTTATTGGTATTTATATTTATAATAAATCACTACTAATAATTGTATTATAAATATAATATAACACGAAAACTATGACTAGGTTTCGACTTATGAATAATCAACAATTGCTCTGTCCTCACTGAAATTCAAGCCGCAATTGGAGTCGACGATGTCATCCACTTAAATACGTCTCCAGGGAGAATAAGGCATGAATTTTAAATTGTGTAATATTTGTGAACGTGTGTTTGTTTCCGCAGTTTTACGATCACATAGATAAATGTGTATTATTCCAATCGTGTTTCTCACCCCTTATATACACCCATTGTTTTTGAAAGCATTCCTAGTATGAGAAATGAAAGCGATTTATTGTAATGGAGGCGATTAGTACTTTTCTCGCAGCGCCTTGTTATAATGCTATCAAAAATCATAAAGCATCTTGGAAATAACAGTCCCGTGTGTTATTTTTAACACCAGACAAAATATGGCGATCTTATTTATACTAGAAATTTTTCGATAATAGCATCGTTCTTTTGAATCTTCATTTCTACGTGAATGGATTAAAAAGAAATGCTTTTTACTGTAGGTTTAAGTTATTTGTATACAGTATTTTACAATGTGAAGTGTTTAACTACCAGCAAAGTAAATATCAAACTAAATATTTTTTAATTTAATGATTCAAATATTTTCAAATTTTTAATTTTTTTAGATAAAAAAAATGACATTACAGCTTTCGTAGAATTTTCGTAAGTCACATGAGATTAACTCAAGGAGAATTGACTTCACAAACACCCATGTCTTAGATCTCAAATTAAAATTGAAAAAATCCAATTTGACATTGACCTTACTGGGAATCGAACCCAGACCCACCTGATCGGTAGAGCAAACTCTAACCAACTAGACCACAGCCGTGACCACAATTGACTTTCCGCAGTTAGTTAACCTGTTCTGTGCCGTGCTGTATTAATATGGCCGTGCATGGAGGGCCGTGATTTTCTTTCAAAAAATAAAACTTTATAAACATGTACATTTTGGACATATAATAATAGTTCATCACAAACACTTACCATATAAATAAACGATGGGTCATTTCGGCTATTATTTATCCAAAAACTTTTCAATCACGGAAATTACCGCCACGTTAACATTGCTAACTAGTAACAAATCTGAACACAGCAAAAAATCTTTTTTTTAAATCGATATATTATAGATTACAAAACAACTCTTTATCAGTATCGCACTTTGATTCCAAGAGATGTCACTATATGGATGATGTTTTAAAATTATTTAAAACGTTTCTTGTGGCCTTTAAACCGCGTCTCAAGTACTGCATGTAAACACGCACATTTTGTATGGCCGGCTCTTCGAACACGAAATTGTATGGCGTGTTAGCATGTCCGTGGCAAAGAACCGGTTAAAGGTTGTTTAGTATTATAACGTACTAGCCGGCCAGCATTGCAATGCCACTCAAAGAAAGAAAATGTTTTTGTTTTAATTGTGTTTATTGAAGTGTGTTTTCTTTTTCTATCTGTTTGACAGTTGACGTTTGCTGCCGATTGTCTATGGTGAGACACAGGCGCCACCTACTGTAATTTAATTGCACTACTCTTATAACCTTCGCGCAAGTTGCATGAATGGTATGGGAGACATACAAACATTGATTTTTATATATAATACCTACTGTAAGTTAATTAATAAGTTGATGTGCCTATAACCTTCCCGGAATGCAAGGAAAGAGTTTGTCAAAGTTTTATTGCAATCGAATAAACGGTGTGGCAGCGCATAAAGTACGAAAAATAAACATTATTTTTTATATATTAGATTACGCTATTATTTTAGTAATCAAATATAAACAGTATAGAATATCTATTATATATTTATAAACAAAATCAATATGTGGCTGACCATATATTTTTGCCAAAATAATAGTCGCTTAGATTATAGTGGCCACGAAAATTTAGTAAGGGTTAAATACAAAGGCTTTTAATATATGTACTTGAAAAGTTTGCCGTAGGGGCCCAGTCAGGTATCGTAAAACTAAATTTGAATATAATATGCTAAGACCTCCACAAGTAAAATGGGTTTTCGTAGAATAAGGGCAAATATAAACTTTATACAGATTACATGGAATGAACAAGGTGTGTTCCTGGAGCCTGGGTTTTATAATTCTCAGAACATAATTTTTTGTATCCATAAAATGTCAAAAGGATAATTGACGTTTCGATTATTGTATCCTTCACGAAACAAATATAACATGGTTAACTGAAAGAGTTATTAAGGTAAGCTCTAGAGCAGTGATTAATAACCCGTAGCCCGCGGGCCACTGTTTTGAATTATTTGGCGGCTCTCGAAGTTTTTTTCGCAAAATTAAATTTTATTAATATTTATTTCAAATAAAACGGATAATTTAATAAATGTGAGCAAGCTATTTCGTTAAGAAAAGAGAATAAACCGGTTCATAGAAATAGGCTAACTGAATTAATTTTGTATTTGCTAACTTTTTATGTTATTGTCGCTCAAAAAAGTAAAAAAAACTAGTAGCTTACTAATCACTTTCTCTACGTCCCATTTTATCGATTGGGAAAAAGTTAGGTGGGAAAAATTAATTACAGGCATCCATCACTCTAATCCAGTGGTTCTTAACCTTTTTGAAGTCACGGTGCACTTTTGATCATGGGAAAAAGTGGCGGTGCACCAGAATTAAGAAGTCGATAAAACTATGTAGATACATTTTTTTTTGACTTTTCGGTTTTCACTATTTTGCGTATTTTTCGCTGAGCAAAATGTCGTTGAGCAAAATGGATTACTATTTTAATTTATTAATTAAATAACACTAATTTTCTTTCTATTTTATAAAAGTTATGATAAAACCAAAATAATGTTCTATTTTTATAACCAAAAGAAATAAATTACTAAAATATACCATATTGTTTGAAGCAGGAAGTCAGTTACGTAATCCTTTACCCACACCTGTTTATTATGTACATTTATAAATATCCTCCATTCAGGGATACGATCCTTCTTGTAGAGGAGTTGAAAGATAAGATTATATTTCGGAAATTAGAATCACAATGATAAGTCGCTGCGCAAACAAGACCTGCTTATCTAGAAGATTTCGGAGCGATTACCTTAATGTGTTGAGGTGAATTAAGTTCCCTTGAAGATCGTAGCATGTGAGCGTGACTCTATGAAATTTAGTAACGATTCTTCAAAGATAAGCGCCGAGGTTAATTTTTAAATTTATTTTAAAACAAATTAAATATGTAGTGTTATTTGGTTCGATATAAGTCTATTTAAAAAATATCTTTGAGACTCACTTTTTTAAAATGTTTTGTCGCTGTTTTGTTCGTTGCCTAACATCCGACACAAGCATCTGTTCTCAAAGCTTAATATATGGTTTTTCTACGTCTTTGTCATGTGCCATGATTCGCTGCCGTAAAGCAGTACTGGTAAAATGCAAGCGTTGAAAAAACGCCATTTGGGTTTGATCGTAGAATTTTAATTGCGATTTACGTAATAAGTTAGCAATATATTTCATGTAGCCTGCTGCGGCCCAGTTGGTTAGAGTTTGCTCTACCGATCACGCAGAACTGGGTTCGATTGCCGGTAAGATCACAGTGAATTTGAGAATTATTCAATTCAAAGCTTGTGATGTCAATTCACATTATTTTCCTTTCTCCCATCCATTTTATCATTTAATAACTGGGCGTAGCAATAGCGATTAGTCAACCACTAGTCCTGTTCTTATCCTTTCTCTACTACTACTCACTTTGAAAAAAAAAGTGACGTTGAGCGACTGAGTAACAAACAGTTTTCGTAAAAAAAACTTCTGTTGAGATACCTCCATTAGGAGGCCATATGCTGCACATTGGGAGCGGATATGGATCAAAAATGATATATATATTACCACCTTGCCCACATGGCATGGTTGAATGACACACAAAATATACTTCGGGTGTTCTGCCGTGATTAATATCGTAATATTAATTAAATGGTTCCGCAACGTAATATGATTGAGAATCGCTGCTCTAACGACTTGACTTCAAGAACCCATTACTGGCGTGCGCAAGTACAATTGGAAATTTATGACCGGGAATGTCCCTAATAAGATTGGATTACGGATTGTTTAGGATACAGTTTTCAAGCATATTAGTAAAGATGAATGCTTAGCGGTGAAGTGGTAAGAATAATTGAATTTTAACTCAAATACTGAGGTTAAATCAATTTGCTATGATTACTGTGAAACTCGAATACAATGTTGTAGCGTGTTGCTTGGAATTTTGCGAAAGAGGCTTAAACTAGGGACTCTAATCCTGGAATTTTGACTTACTTTGTGATCCCGAAATCTCTGGATTTAGGAATTGAGGATAACAAGTGTAAAATTCCCGCCAGCGAACAAAAAAATAATCTCTTACACTTTTTAAAAATGGAAAATCTGCTAATTCCCAGGTATTTGAAATCAGTCATCGACCTAAAATGTACTTTTTTAAATTTAAATATTATTTTTAAATCTCTCAATTTCTTTGTTTTCCCAATGATCTATCACGGGATTTAAAAAAATGTGAATCCAGGAACACAAAAAGGGTCCGAGATTGGATGCCCTAGCTCAGTGGAGGGAAACCTGCGGTCTTTTGGTTACTCTCATGCGGCCTTTTGACTTGATCAAAATATTCGCATTGATCAAAAAGTTATACGCAAGCCATTATATGTTCTACAGTCGAAAAAAAGGGGGGGTGGTGTCAAAGTTTTCAATACTGCGGCCTTATGTTGAATCAGATAAATTAGTGTGGTCTTTTGAAATAAAATGTTTTCCTACCCCTGCCCTAACTTAAGCTGCATATACAAAGATAAAAAAAAATAGTCACTTACGCAAGAATAATTTGATGACGTTCATCAATTTTTTGGCATCGTGTCTTGCCAGAACTTATCTAAAACGAAATTTGTTATGTGTTTACAAATTAAAAGATACACACACTATATAATCTTACTTGCTCTTACGAGCTTTGTTTAATTTGAATACAATTTATAAAACGTAATAACTTTGGTTCGAGCAGTTGTAGAAAAAAACAATCAACAAAATATAAATAAATACGAAAAACGGATCTATTTTGCTTAACAAGTTTGCGTTATTAAATGAGTTTTGTATAATATTTTAAAAATTGATGACGTTTCCTGTTTCATAGTTAAGGCATCCCTAGATCTGATATGTGTATGTATTAAATAAATAACTTAACCAAAATTCTGTTTTTCTCTTCTCGTGCTTATAAACTCATGATAATGGCATCATAGCATAGTTTGTTTTTCCTTTTTTTTCGATGACAAAGAAGGTTAATGAATTAAGCTAGTACGGGAGTGGTAGTTAATCGTTAACTATTTTTCTCGTGCTTAGGACCAAATAAATTAGAGAGAATTTTAAAACATCATATATATTTACCGATAGAAAAATATATATATTAAAGCGAATCCGTGGCCTTTGCAACTGAAAAAGGAAACGTTCACAAGTCGGTCACAAATTACGATCGATAACTGCAATGGTAATAAACATTTCCTTAAAATAAACTCTTTTACAAAACAGACCAACAAGAACAATAAATTCAAGTGTACGTGAAATTTCCTTTGCAACCACAGATCAGAAGGCAACGTACTCTAAGAAGTATAGTCTTTTGTCGTTTTTTACAAACATTATTGAGGGAGAACGACTTGTGTAGTAGCGTGCAGTCAACGATCCACACAGAACCCTTCCGTGAGAAAACAGCCCCTACAATGTACCCATAAGACATCAAACCCAATTTAGTGAGACTGTCATCACGATCTTTATTGCCTCGTGTCTATAGCAGCAAAGTAAAGTATATAAGATAGTTTCTTTTTAGTAAAGTCTTTTGCATCAAAAACTGTTTTTAATTCATTTATTTTTTAGGCTTTTTTAGAGTGATATCATTGATATTTTACATTTACATATACTGTTTTAATACAATTTACTAATACATATATTATATTTTATTTCATAATTTACTGTTAAATATTTAGCCTTGTGGATTTTAAATCTTGTCCGTTCCTACATGTCCAAGTTTCCCGGGATTGGTAAATTTGTTTCCGCTATGCCGGTAAATAAAAAAAACCCTAATTATAATAGCATCAACAGGGAAGCTAAATTAAATTCGAGTATTTTCTACATTTTTTTATCCATGTCCGCTACTAATATGTGGTATATGGCTTTCTAATATACGTATCAGAAGATTTTTTCTACGAAAACTGTCTGTTACTCAGTCACTCAACCTCTTTTTTAGAGAGAGTAGTAGGGATAGAAGGATAAGGCTAGAACAGGATTAATGGTTAACTAATCAATCTCGCTACGCCCAGTTATTAAAGGATGGGAAAGGGTGAGAGGGAATTATTAAGCACCATGCCTTCGAACAGAAATCAATAAATCAATTGAAAAATTTTGTTCGTACTGAGATCCGGCACGGTAACCTATAAGACTAAACGTTGCGCCATAGGACCCCACATAATAATATTTAATCAAATATTTTTCTATAGTCATAATAATTATCAATATATTTTATATCCCATTCAACATTGTAAAGCATGTTGATAATACTATTTTTATTCAATAATCGACCATTGGCAATTCGACAATTCACGGTATTTGACAAGCTTAGTAATCGAAAATTTTGGTAATTTTTGAACAAACTATTTGCAACTTCATCTGCAGCCTCCATATAACGATTCTTGGGCTACACCAGGGGTGGTGGGGACACTTTTCATTTTTGAAAGCCACATTCATTTATCTGATTCAATATAATGCCGCAGTAAAAAAAAACGTTGACACCACCCTCCCTTTTTTTGACTGCCGAACATATAATGGGTTGATTACGTTCTTTTTCCAAACGCTTGCGTATAATTTTTTGATCAAATAAAATGGCCGCATCAGAGTAGCGAAAAGGTCGCAAGTTCCTCTCCACTGGTTTACACGTTCATCTGTTATTCAATTACTTTTTTGTTTACTTATTTAACCATGTATTAAATTGACGTCATGTAAAATAACGACGATAAAATTAGAGAGAGGTAAAACTTTTTACAAAAATTGTTTAGTTGTTTTCAAAAGTTCTCCAATCTTGAAAAGAACTTCATGATCATGCCAAATGTTGAATATTGATTTCCCCTTTCGTGTTCAAGTGTTTTGAAATCGGAGACCTGAAATATATATACGAGGTTTGTGATTCACTTGAGCAAAGTGACAGACATGCTGTTTGGTGTTATTTTTTCGCTCAAAATGTCACACGAGGTTTTCGACTCCCTTGAGTTCTCTTATTTCTGACATTAAGTTATTTAAACCGTTATATATCTTTATTCGCATACGCATCTCATCGAATTGCATGGATTATTGAAAAACCTTTCACAATACAAAATAAAACAATTAATCTTATTAAATTTGAATCGTTCAAATTATGTACATCTACATTTCGACATCTTCAAGCATTTAAGTGCACGGATGAATTTGAACTGACGTTTAGTAATTTAAATCCATTGCTGGCGAAATGGATTACCCCATGGGAATGCCTACAGATTTGAATAGTGGGTAATTTCAAGAATAATATTTAATTTGTTTGCTGGAAAATTTATAATTATATTTTTTACGTAGCTATAGGATACAAGAGTGGGGAATTCGGCTGATTTACCTGTTCATTTAAAATTGGTAAACTATTTAACTGTGCCATATTAATCTCTAAAATTTTCTTGAAAAATAATGTATGTCCACCCGTATTTGGGTGTAGCATTTTAAAACCTCCATCCTCGTTTAACGAGTGGTTCTACAACGCCAAGTGATTGGCATAAGTCAACGTGTAATTTTTTTTATCTAAAGGCGGCTATGTGTTCCGAAATTCTAGTTTTTAAGGTTCTTTCTGTTTTTTCAATACAGAATTTGTGAAACAAAGGCATTGTAGTCTATTAATTCCAGATTTACTAAACGTCAGTTCAAGTTCATCCTCGTAATTGAACGCCTTATGATGCCGAAACGCGAAACCCGGCTCGTAAGTGACAAAGCTTGTGTGAATGTACATAATTTGAACGACTCAAATTTTATTTTGAAATTCTACCAAGCACCTTTAGTCGAAATCTTAAATTAGTCTTCTTAAGTATAGGTTTTTCTCAATCATACTTTTAAATCTAGAAAATTTCTTTTTAATAACTGTTTTGTTTTTGCTAACAATGTTCAAATTTATGTGTTTCTAAACAATAATCTATATTCATTATGATAAAATTCGTTATATCTATATGATAATTGAAAGCAATTCAGGTCAAGTGACACTGCGTTCGCTTAACATTGCCACCAGCAAAACAATGTGGCCAAATTGCTCTCGGAAACAACTACAGTAGAACCCCGATCTACCGTTCTCGCATTGTTCGTTTTCCCTCATGGATCGTTTATTTTTCATAGTCCCGGCCAAACACACATAAGTACAATTTTAAATAATCCCGCATCAATCGTTCCTCGATTTACAGTTTTCCTCGATCTATCGTTTAAATATTTTGGTCACGTCACAAATATTATTCCGCTTGACCGTTTTCGTTGAATATTTCTCAGAAACATTCTTGCCTCGCATCTCGTTTCGCGTTTTTTTCAGTGGAGCCTCGATATACCGTTCTTATTATCGTTTATTTTTAACTCGACCGAGACTTCGTAATAACAATTTTTAATAATTCCATGGTAATCAATCCCCAATTTACCGATTTTTTGATCTAGCATCAAAATATTATCGTCCCGTCCCAATTATAACCCAGTTTTTTTAGAACATTTATTTATTCGTTCATTAACTGGTTACGCGAATTTTTCCAACTCAACAATATCAAAGAATATATTGCCAAATTGCGAAAATACGAGTGTCTGAAAATATTAATGAAAAAATTATTCCTGTTTATTTCAAACGTATTTCTTTAAGAATCTAATCGTAGCTTTAAAAGCAACATTAAATAAGACACTAATTTGACGTGACATAATAAAACGTAAAAAAAATATGTGTAATGTACACGTTACTTTGTTTTTTTAAAAATTAATGTTTTAATATGATACAGTGTAGGTAAGTTTTGTTTACCGTTATGGGAATTAAGCCCTGAATATTTATTTTGAAATAAGCCCCTAATGTGCTTAGTGTTTTTAGCTAGCATTATTTATTTTGATCTGAATTAAGAGGATAAACATAAAATAATATCCATTATTCAGAAGTTACTTACACGTTATACACAAGACCATTTCTCAGAAATTAAAAAAATATATTTTTTGTCGGAAATAAAAATTAAATAGATCGTTATCATTTATAACACACCTTGCTGTTTATATTTTTACGGCAGTGAATGTTTGTCGTGACATACAAAAATATTTGTTTTGCTCATTTCAGCGAGTGTGACATATTTTTTTATCAGTGACGTGTAAAAGTAAGAAGATTTTTTTAAATTATATTGAAGACCTAGTTTCATCAGTGGCGGATTACACGGTAAGTGAAAGAGGCGTGCGCTTCGGGCCTCCAAATCTCAGGGGCCTCAAAAATAGCATAAATTATATAAAACCTTATATTTTAATTTAAGTTTACAATATTCATTATTATCATACGAAGAGTTTTGCAGCACTTTATGTCATTCGGAAAACAAGGCCTCCAAAATTTATTGTGCCACTGAGTTCCATATAATGACAAGGTAATATATATATATTGATTAATATTAGAATACCTCTCTTCTTCTATAGCTCCGCAAAAATACACAGTAGGCATATGTTTGCATATGAAAATAAAGAAATTTTAACAATCTTCTCTTAGTTCGATATAAACTATGGAATGGAAAAAGGTCGTAACCCACACATCAAATTTTACAGGGCCATATGCAAATTATTTTTTTTACAAAATTTAAAATTTAAAAAAATATTTGACATTACAGCTAACGCCAATGCGTCAAATATTTTGAAATTGAAAGATCATACGAGATATACTCGATGAGAATTATTGAAAGTCACATGAGATTAACTCAAGGAGAATTGACTTAATAAACACCCATGTCTTGGATCTCAAATTAAATTTGAAAAAAATCCAATTTGACATTGACCTTACCGGGAATCGAACCCAGACCCACCGATCGATAGAGCAAGCTCTAACCAACTAGACCACAGCGGGTGACAATTATTCACAACCTTGAAGTGCACGGAGACTTCAAAACTGGTGTTAAGTTGATATAATCTAATATTAATTAAATAAATTGTATAAGAAAAACCTTAATTTCAGTCTTTTTTCTTGGTTTTAACTTTTTACAAGCTCTTTCAAACTTAAAAGCTAAATTTAGATACTAATTTGGCATTTTTAGGTTACATCCTTTTAATAGAACGTGTATCAAGTTTGATACATTGTGATTATCGAAAAAAACCTGTTTTGAAAAAACTGCGGGTTACGTCCTTTTTTCTTTACACAGTCGATATAAATACCACTTGAAATATCGTTTAACGATTTTGCCAACGTTGCAATTAATTTTAATTGAATTGAGATCAATGACTAAATTGTTCACTTAAAAGGTGAGACAAATAATAATTATCACTTTTTTACAACTCTGTTTAGATACGCCATAACTTAGGTCAGCCATATCTCAAAACTATTAATTTCTAGTTGCAGCACTATGGATCTTAGCCATCGATATAAACTCACAAATTTCAAATGAAAAACACCAGTAATTGGATTTGAATATGAGGATTTTAAGATTGATAGAAAATGTGCAAACGGTTGCGTTGAAGGTTTTATTCATTTTTTCACCATTATGACAACGATATATTGGTCTGTTTTTTATGCAAAACTTAACACTGCGCTTGTGAACGATGACGATAGTGAAAAGGGAGAGATATTATGTGTGTGATTGTTTTAATCATATGCCAATGTCATCTGATGTATAATATATTATTTCTAGTTATTGAATAATCAATTTTCAGTCAATAGTGCTTATGCAGCGGCGTTTATAATTATTTTAAGGAAATTTCCATAATTGTTAAAACAACCTGAATATATAAAAACGTGAAAAAATAGCAAAGTATTTCAACACTACAAATATTACTTTATAGCTATTTTTAACTCACAATTTGCAAACCATCTCATTATAGAATATCATAACTTAATTTTAATCCAGCGCTAATTTGTTAACACTTATGTAGTAAAGGCTTTAAGCTAAATGTACTAAAGCAATTAAAACTAATTAGCATAATCAAAGGATCTATTTCATTCGTTCAACCCATTTTTGCCCTATGTTCCAATATTGGAACATTAAGTATTTTTACTTTCACTCCATTATGCATGACGTAATATTATAAAAGTTAAGATTGCATCAGTCTCAATCAGTCTACAGCTAGAAAGCGTGGAGATCGTTTCGTGTAGTATTTTTTCACGTTAGAAACTGTCGGAGTGAGCAGTGTTTTTTAATTGCATCAATTACGGGAAAATTCGGGCAAAAATGGGTTAATATCCAAATTTCCAAGTAAAAGGGTTCAAAACGTAAAAAACACATATAACACATATAACATATTCTTTTAGTACACATAAAAATGAATAAATAATTATTATTAAGTATAATAAGGAAAAGTAAAATATTCTACTACAAAAAATAAAATCATAAGAATTTGTTTCTGTATGTTGAAATATTTAGTTTTAATTGTCTCCTGAACACTTACATTAAATTGACTTACGCTATGTGAGAATTAAGCCGACGATATATGCCTCCAGACTCACCAGACGATTCAATGTTGAACCAGATAGCACTCGTTTCAAATTAGCAGTGCGTTATAATTGACATATCCCGTAACACAGTCACGTTTAGCGCTTCAGAGTGATTAAAGTAATTACCTTGCCTGGTACTATCCATTCTTACTATGCATGTGTATATACTGACCTTATCCATAGGGTATTCTTGGCGAAAATAAACGATGCTAGCATATCACGAAAACAAGCAAAGCAATTGGCGGGTGGTTTTTTTTATATCAAATTTATGGAGCTTTAAGTACCAAGACCCGCTCGTGTCAAGGTTCTTTTAGTCTCCTTCATCGATAAAGTTTTTGAAAAATTGTAAATTGTATCCCCTTACCATCGTTTACAGACGGAAGGGCGTGATCACTACAGAGATAAGAAGTTCACGGGAACTCCGTATGCATTATTTTGCAAATCACATTCTATATGCCTTTCTCACACTTTATCCGTACATGTACACAAACAAGCGCATACATAGAGTACATAAAAAATTCAAACAAAGTCATTTTCGTGATACTAAGTTCGTTCTTAAATTGTCAATTTTAGATGTAATAAGATCTATGGATGGTCGTCGAGCAGAACTGCTCTCGGTCTTAAACGATTCTCAGGCAGTGTCTCGTCATAGTTGTGGAGATTAGAGATCGTTGGGTTAAAATGTTTTCCTACCTCGCTGTGAAACTTTTGAGATATTTCACGAACGAACTCGCGGATGTGACGGGTGATAACAAATTCTGGTAACACCGCAACTTGGCCATATGCTCCAAGAAGAAAGATGAATTACCTTGTTTTGGTAAATATCTATTAAAGCGGACTTAGCAACGAAAATGATTGTTCTTGATTATTTCCTTTATTTGTACATCTTCGAACGTTTATTTATAATCTCATGTGTTAGTCAAAACATTTCAAAACTTTTTGTACTGCACAATTCCTCAATATTTATTCAAAACCGATATCGCTCATTCAGAGCACTATCACATAAATATATTTTATTCAAAATTTGACAATTTATATAAAGCTGACTAATAACATTGTGGCACAACCAATTCGTTAAATAAATATGAAACGAATTTATATTAAGTGGATGAAACTAAATTATCTTAAATTAAAATTTTAAGGAATTCTTACACATATGTAAATACAACTCAGTTATTATCGAAAATCGGGCTTAATTAAAATAATATCAGGATTCGAGTCCTGGTACGAACAGCATTTTTCGATTAATTAATCAATTTCTGTTCGGAGACATGGGTGTTTGTGATGACTAAAAATTCCCTTACACCCTTCCGATCCTTCAACAACTGGGCGTAGCGAGAGCGATTAGTTAAACACTAGTCATATCTTAGCTTTATCCTTCTATCCCTACTACTCTCTTTGAAAAAAGAGAGGTTGAGCGAGTGACAATCGGTTCTCGTAAAAAAAGTTATGTTGAAATACCTCCATTGGGAGCAACCATGGATTTAAAAAAATATATACATGCGGAAAAGGGAATGAAAGAGTCAGTTCTAGAAATCTGTAAGTCTATAAATAAGGTCAGGAAAAAACAAAACATTATTCTTAATTACACAAATATTTGACAATCATGCACTCAAAACAATATTTTTGATACTTTCTTAAAAGATATAATTTATTTTTAAATATTTTCAATTTAAAACGGCTTAATTAAAAACAAATTCATGAGTAGTGTAATGTTTTTAATTAATACGACTTCATCTTAAAAAAGTCTTTTTGTACATTCAAAACAAACCTTTCTAATTGAATGTAATACTATTTTTAATAATTAAATTCCAAAAATACATTCCACAACAATGGGGTAGGTGGCTTATGGTTTTTCCATGTTTTTGTGCTAATGTAAAATTAATGCAAGGAAAAATTTTCTTGACAACCGCCTGCGTAAAAAAATAAAATAACAATCTCTTTTCTGTTAAAAATATCCAGGAAAACTTCTTTCTGCATTTTCTACTAAAGTTTTGCATAATATTATTTTATTATTATATTTTTACTAGCATTAGACATTAAAATGCTCTTGGGGCGGCTTGCAAGCAATGCATAGTATAATTCATTTTTTTTTTACAAAAATCCGTACAAAAAGTGGTATTACATATATTTTAGAAACAACGTCACACTGATAACAACTTATGGCTAACGGTGAATTGTGAAATTTTCCATTTTCTCTTTACGCAGATTTAAAAATCTTACAAAGAAAAATACAATTTGAAAACAATATGATAAAAATTGATCCAAATGTGAAACGAGTTCTTAAATTTTACAGCGGGCCACTTGTGGATGAAGAAATATACAAAAAAATACGAAACATAATAAACATTTAATGATCACGGTTTTTTAAATAAAAAAAATACTAGAGATTAAATGGATATTTCTGCTAATCGTAATTGTGCTAACCAGATCTTCCAACGATAATGTAAGCGATGTTATATCAGTAATGAAGAAAATGGTTACAATACTAGACGACAGCAGCGAAGATTAATATGAATTAATTTTAGTAGAATAAGTTTTAAAGTGACAGTGTTTGGTTTTGTTATAAAAAAATACTCATATTCTTGAAATGTTGTATTGGAAAATAATAATAAAAATATTTTAGGTATAACGAACTGCAGAACTTTTTTGCGCAGACTTTTCAGAAGGCATTTTCAAATTTGAAATCAATGACTTTTTTAACGGTTTTTTTTATACATAATGGAACCTATCTTATAATTTTTTCGAGATTCTTGCTTTTTTATATATTGTTTTCTAATTCGTTCTTTTGTTTGACTTAGCTAGTATTTGAACTGAGCCCTTTTGAGCAATAATCATGTCCTCGAAACAATTTTATTTGCATTCATTTAGTTAATTTACAATGAACGTTCTACTAGTTGTCTGGTTACATGGTCAATAATTAAAACGTCCCACTCAGAAAATAAATTTAATTACTTAATTAAGAAATTGTTTTAGCACGAATTCACGCGAACGTTAATTGACTTCGTGTGCTGTAATTAAGGTGGACTATTTTCAAATTAATTAAATTCTCTTAAAAAATATTATACCATCATTAGGGAAACATTAAATAAACACGGATATACGATAACTGTAGTCTGGTTGTTAACATTCTCTGTTTCCATACTCCAGAGATTTTTCATTTATTTTGTAACCATTGTCGTTTTTATGTGAAGAAATTGGATTTCTTATTAAGTATACATAAATATGATTTTTTCGTAAGAAAACTTTTAAGTATATAGATAGAAGAATAGGGCTAGGATAATATCAGTAGTATACTTAAAACTCTCAATCCCATTTTAAGAATAAGGTACATAGAAAATAATGATATCACAGGCTTCAAATACAAAGACATAAATGCATTGAAATAGAACACGATTAAATCTCTCGACTCGTGCGCTCACATTAGTATGTGTTATAACAATTAAAACAATATTTTCGTCTTTTTACGATTCTATTCTTCGTCGGGTAACTTGTTCCTATCAATATTTGCACACATTGACACTACCGCTCTGCTATGTTTTCAGCCTTACGATCTGATCTATTGTGCATAGATCTCAGCATATATTTAAGCCACCCATGTTACTTTAATAGTTTTATATTATAATTATATCATATTACTTGATTTTTACGTATATCTTAACAATGACAGTACAACATATCAGCAAAACTTAACCACTATAGCTTTCAAAGTTTAAACTTATTCGGGTGGAGTGATTGATGTCACTCCCGCTTTATTCTGTCTATATTTTTTTAACAATAGCTGACTCTTATCTATAAAATAAAAGTTACCATAGATTCGTCTTATCATATGTATGGATCTAATGCAACAACTATATATGTACAAGAAGGCAATTGAAATCAATATTTGAAACTGGTATTTTTATTTGAATTTGTACAATATGTACACTGCTTTTGTTATCTGTTATATTTTGACTATTTTTATATGTAATTATTTATGTTATTATATAATGAACTGTCTTCATTATATTTGTCAAGAATATGATTCCTTGGCATTTTCAGTAATTGTCCTTTTCAAAATCACAACAGTTGTTAACAACATTGTAAGGATATTTTATTGCTATGTCCGCTCTTAATGTAGTTCGTATAAATGAAAGTTGTCATACGAATACTGTTTGTTACTACCTCTTTTAAAAAGTTATAATAGCAGAAAAATCTAGGACAAGGTGAACAGAATGCCGCACAAGAAAACCACACTCCCTATACATGATAAAATAAATTATAAGTTTGAAATATTTTATAATTAAAACAGTCGAATTGCTTGTTTTAAGTTGGGTCTATTTTTTCTTTGTTTTATATTTTGAAATGAAAACAAAATAAAACCGATTATTAACTGATAAACCATACAATGAAATAAAAAGTAAAATAAAATACTACATACCAGATTTATAAATACATCGCCAATTAGTGTTTTAAAAAAAAAACGAATGCTGGTATTGAGTTTTATAAACTGTCTCACTTGGTGTAAAATTGAATATGAACATTTTTTTAAAGATTTTGACAAATTTCTGGGTATATCGCTTTTTGTAACTAGACGCCTCAAATTGTGTTGGTAAAATCTTCTACAAAAGAATCACCAAACCCTAGGACAGAACAATTGATATACTAATCACTATCGGTATTCTCCGTTTTAATGATCGGGCGGTTGGAAAGGGAAGTATAAACATAAATGCCTTCGAGCACACTCTATAAATTGATTGATAAATCAATTAACGAAACTGTCTGTACTGAGATTAATTGAAATTTCTTGCTGTATTACCGAAACTGATCGTAATGGCCAGATAAAGTGTGGATCAATATTCTATACTTTACTAATTTAAGTATGTTTCAGACGCTACAAATCTATGTAACGTGCTTAAAATATATATTATGATAGATCTAGTTTAATCAGTTACTTTTTTGAAAAGGGTAGGAAAACATACTTGCTTGTGTGGGAAAGTAATCAGGGTAAGGTATTGAAAAAAGTAGTCAATTATTATTTATTACACAAATATTGACTACAACCAAGTTGCTCTATTATATCCAAGAATGGTAAGCCGTCCATATTTAAATTATTGCTACGTAAAAAGTATAGTTCAGTAGTCATTGTTGTTGGCTTCCATGCCAGATTTTACTGGTTTGAATCCCAGTAAGAACAGTATTTTTTCAATTGATTTATTTCTATTCGAAAGCATGAACGTTTTCGATGCCTTCAAAATCTCTTCCACCATTCCAAACCTAAAATAGTGAGAGTGATTAGCCAAATAACCTTTTTTATCCTTATTATTTCTATTTTACTCTCTTTGAAAGAAGAAATGGTTGAGGAATTGTATATTATAATAATTGAATATCTCACTAAATCGTGTATCGTTTTACGTAGTACGTGAGTAACCCGCTGCTTTACAAATGCTTGAAAATACCTACAATCTGAATTTGTTCGTGAAATATATCAAAAGTTTTACAGCGAGGCAGGACAACATTATAACCCAACCATGTCCATGACGAGACGAGAGTTTTAGACCGAGAGCAGTTCTGCTCGACCTCCCACCATAGATGTTATGTTTCGTCTGAAGTTAATAAACTAAGAGAAGAAAATAATGTGGATTTACATCACAGACACACAGTCTTCGATCGCAACTTTGAATTGAATATATCTCAAATTCACTGTGATCTGACCGGGAATCGAACCCAGACCTGCGTGATTGGTAGAGCAAGCTCTAACCAACTGGGCTACAGCAGACAACAGATTGGTAATATGTATTCAAATCCATAAAACAGTTTTTAGTGTCACCATCATTGTCAATAATTAATGTGTATGGGGGTTGGGGGTACGAAGAAGTTGGGGTGTAATGTGATAAATAACGTTTTCCTTTGTGAAAGGTGTAGAATGGCAGGTGTCAAAATCGCAAGTGGATTGATTGCCATATTAAATTACAGCTTTTATCTGAGACTGTTTGGTCCTCTAGCGACAAAGAACAATTTATTTCATCGCGTCGTAACTGCACCTTTATGACCATTCAACCAATGTTGAAAGTGTAAGCCGAAATAAGTGTGTATGTATATAATCAAAAAGCTTCAAATGATGGATCTTATAAGGGTGAATATTACAAAGCGAAAATCGAATCAAGATTGGTAGACATAAAAACTTTAAATCAGATTAAATATAAATTGTTTTCGGCAATCGAATTCAACAGACATACGTTACTTTGAGGTGTTCACTGTAAGTTTTTGGTGGAGAAGCATTATGTATTTTAAAAAATCTTCTGTACATACTAAATAACATTTTTTTACTAAGATGAAGACCGCTTTTGCTCTTCACGAGTATTTTCAACTGATTCTAATTATCCGAAACTTCATCTTGTTAAAGTACCTAACGTTAAATGTGTCAGCAACCACCAAGTTATTTAGCAATTACTTTTTCAACGATTAATCAGCAATGAATGTCTAATAAAATCTGAAAAAAATGCGAGTGTTAATATTTTCATATTTTAGTTTATTGATGTCTATTAATACGATTTTTAATTTATTGTGAGATAATATACTTAACCCCTCGCACTCCAACGGCGCGCCGGTGCGTCAAACGCTTACTAACTCCACACGCCAACGACATGCCAATGCGTCATGATGTTTCTCGTTTTTTTTTCGTATATTTATTTTATATCAACTGAAATGTTTTAAATTCCTATTCAACTCGATTTTATCAATTACACGAATATTTGTAAATAAGTCACTTAAAACTTGGTATTATTGATAGATGTCATTGTAGACCGTTTCATTTACCTTTCATTACCGATTAGAGAAGAAAGCGTTTAAAAAAAACACACACACACATCCGTTCCGTTTGATGTAAATTGTGGGTATTTATTACTTTATGGGAAATGAGTTATAATAAGAAATTAAAATAGACCATTTGTTATTTCACTGATTATACCAAAATGATTTTCAACTCGTTGAGAAACACTAATTTTATCGGAAGACTCTTAAGTATTAAAATTATTCGAAATTTTACTTAACGATTCCATCTCGGAATTGCGAAAGAAAATTGTGTAGCTTTCAGAGAAAAAAAAGTTTAAGGTAACGATAATTAGGTTAAATTAACTACGTATCTCTCCCTATTCATAAAAGTAACTTTTTAATAAAATCAGCTACACGATGTTTCTACCACGTCCCATCTATATAGCCATAGTTTGTATCCAGCAGGCGAAAAAAAAACGTCAAGCTAAAGCTACAAAGGCAAGGTAGTACTTAATGCTTAACGCGAGAAGCAAACATACTCTCAAAAGCAAGCTGCTCCTCTACACATCAATTACTCGTCTAATCATGGTGTACGCTGCTCCAATATGGACGTATGCTCACCGTAAACATATGAAGACTCTCCAGATTGTCCAAAATAAATCACTGAGACAGATATGTAACGCCCCGTGGTACGTGCGTAACTCGCTGCTTCACAGAGACTTGAAAATACCTACCATCCGCGAGTTCGTTCGTGAAATATCACAAAAGTTTCACAGCGAGGTAGGAAAACATTCTAACCCAACGATCTCTGATCTCCACAACTATGACGAGACACTGCCTGAGAATCGTTTTAGACCCAGAGCAGTCCTGCTCGACGACCCTCCATAGATCTTATGTCGTATAAAATTGTCAATTTTAGAACGAACTTAGCATCACGAAAATGACTCTCTTTGTTTAAAAACAATTTGTATACTGTATGTGTGTATGTATGTATCCGCATGTGTGTGTACATGTACGGATATAGTATGGAGGAAGTATATGGAATGTGATTTGCAAAATGATGCATATGGAGTTCCCGTGAACTTCTTATCTCTGTAGTGATCGCGCCCTTCCGTCTGCGAACGACGGTAAGGGGATGCAATTTACAATTTTTCAAAATCTTTATCGATGAAGGAGACTGGAAGAACCTTGACGCTGGCGCGTCCTGGTACTTGAAGCTCCATAAATTTGATATCCAAAAAAAAAAAAAATCCAGCAGGCGAAATCCACACTGTTATTATCTATTGGCCGGTATTAATTAGTCGAACCAGCCTTCAGTAGGAATGAAAGCTGGACGTGAAAGGTTACTAATAAATCTACTTCGGTTGAAAGCGTACGGTGACTTTGGTAAAGTGGGATACGGTGCAACATTTGTTTTTTTTACATAATGATTTATTTACAAAGTCACTTAAATTAGTTATGTTCTAACGTCTACTATTAATAGTTTTTGGATTATTTTGTTATGCTCACTTCGCTTAAATTCCGTAGTTTGGTTTTATTTTTGTCCTTAAGTAAAAAGCGGTTTGCTACCAGTTTGATCATTTTTTTTGCAAGAATTTTTAGCTTTATTTAAAAAGCTCGCAGCCGACTAAAAACGTTTGGAATCTAACTAACTATAAAAGAATAACAATTCAATATATCAAAGTTTATAGTTCCATAAGAATTAATTATGTAAGTTAGTTTATATTTTTTTTTAACTTCACGCCATCGCTAGAACTATGGATAAAATTAATTTAGTGTATCTACATATATTAGATAAAAAATGAAACTTGAATTCCATTTTGAAATACAATAAGTCTTTTTAGTTTTACATTACTTTTATCTACTGAATTCCATTCATGGTTCGTTATTCAACAATTTTAGAATGAACCTGGTTTGCAAATAATAACCTTATAAACTGTCTGAGACACGATATATTCTGTAAATATTTAGTATTTTGACTTTACCATAATGGAATTCTACCAATACTAAAAATGAATTCAATAAAAAACAATGTTTATCTGAAAAATTAAGCGTACAAAATCATTATCTGTTGTTTAGTTAAACATATTTCATTTTACAACTCAAATTTAGTATTAAGATTTCATCTAGTGCTTTCAGTCGAGTTTCTTTATTATTCCACAAATTAGATTGATTGTTTATTTTACAGTGTTAATTTTTATCATCCTTCACTCCAAAAAGTGAATAATTAGTAAAAATGAAATTAGTGAAACACACTGCTCAAGATCGCACAATCTTTATATTCTTTCTATAATATTTCTTTTAACTGAGTCTATAAAATCTCTCTTTACTCTTATTGGGTGCTATATTGTTTTTTGTTCTATTACAGCTATTCATATATTATATATTATCTCAAAAAAACAACGTTTTTAAAATTAATTAACTGCAATTTAGCTATTTTTAAAAACCTGTCTTTTGTCCCACACTAATGTGTTCAATCTCGAATGACCACAAATATAATAGGTTAAAGAATATCGTTCTATTTCTATATGGCTGATTAAAAAATCGTAGCTCTCATACTTTTAAGGCATGGCAAATATTACGAAACAAGCTACTTTTATTTTGCATTTCAAGCAAAATTTGCAAAAATTTAAAGAATAGAATATTTTGAAGAGAATAATAACAAATTTCATTGTATTTTTTTCCACAAATGGCAGCAATAATGAAAATCTTTTTGTGTATATTTTGTCGTTCAATTAAATATTCCGCCATATCCGCTTCGTTTTCAAAACGCCGTTCCATGTAGTGTTGTCGCGAATCTGGGGTCGTCACGTGATGCTTTATTTATTTACTTATTTCATCCCCCGTGAGGTTATTTCAATACCACTCAACCCTATTGCTGTTGCAACCTGGCAGATGTGATTAATCTATGATACGCTTCCGTGCCTCGTCGATTCGCATCGAATATCTGAAGGTTTTGCATACAAAATTGGTTAAATTCTTTTTAAAGATAAAATAGCGAACTGTTTGAAAAGTTATTTTTTTGATCAATTGATGGAATAATTTCTTGCGTACTTCGATGATCTTTTTACTCCCTATTTAAAAATATGGTGTAGGAAGAGCTACCAGTTAAATACTTATCCTTTTCTAATCCCACTCTTTCACTCTTTTAAAGTCTTAAAGCTAGAGAGGTTGAGCAACTACTATATCTTTCAAGGTGTAGAACCGGCATGCCACTCGGGAAAGCTTTAATAATATTCTTTGGATGTCAACATAATCGTTTGGTCGTGAGTGAGTTCAGGTGAGTACTATTTTGAATGTATTAAATTAGGCTTTGTTATGTATTTTAGTTGTCAATTCATGATAGAAAATTATAATATTTACCTGTTTTTTTATACTATTATGTTATACTTATGATCTGGTTTAATACCAATTGTTGAAAATTCTTTTTATATATAAAAAAATCTACAAAATGGAATAATTATTTTTGTTTTGCAGAAATTAATGTATATAAATCTCTTCATTAATAACAACCCGGGATTCGTTTTTCCGCATCTTCAGGCGTCCAAGTGCACGGATGAACTTGAACTGACTAACTTGAAGGCGAAACCCGGGTGACAAAACTTGTGTGAATGTAGATAATTTGAATGATTCAAATTTAATATTAAAATTCCACGAGCAACTTCAGTCTAAATCTTAAATTTTACCAATAACTGATGTTTTAGTTAATCGCAAAACTGTATTAATTAATATCTTAGATTAAAACCAATGAACATTTTTTACTAGTACATATACGATATCTGTTGCCAATAGTAACATTTTCCTACAAGCCACGAATTGGCAAATACTGAAATATAACCTTTTTATGATCAGTATGCATGATATAGGTCAATAAATTCAAATTCTATGTTTTTTATTTTATGCTCAAGGCTGGTTTTGCTCATCGCGAGCATTACCAATTGATGATAATATAAATCGATATAGAGCTATTTATATAAAAATAAGTATAACGAATAATAAATTAAGTGGAATAAGTACAAAATCGAGTTTTTTTAAATATAAAACATTACTACCAAGAATTTATAGTGAACACAAAAAATGGATTTTGATCTTATAATTAATACACAAAGAAAATTGCGCTTCTCGCTTTGAATTAAATCTTTATTTTAATAATCTTTACAGTAAAAAAAACCTTTTAATATCTGCTACTATTTCATGGCAATTTTAATTTGTAGAGGGTAATGAAAACATATAAAACGGTAATACAATCCCCTTATGTAATCAATATAATAATATAAATGGTACTGAAAGTTTTTAATACCCCCAAGGGTTGCTCTCGCAAACGTCGCAAGGAATACTGATCTAAACATTATATACTTCAGCAGAAATAAAATTTTCTTTCACCACTTTATATTAAGGATGTCATTCTAAGCATCGACTAGGTACAAGGTATTCGTTTTTTGTATACTTAAAGCATTTGCGTAAATTTATTTAAAAAATATATATTTTTTAAGTTATCTTGCATGACTTTAAAATTTTCTTCAAATTAAAATTGCTTCATCGATTTTTGCTGAGAGGTATAATGTTTTGTGATGTAAAATTACTTAACAACGCATTTGAATCTAAAATGGGTCTTATTGCAAGTGATTTGTATTTTTTATCAACCATATATGCTTCAGATATTTTACATGTCGTTGGTTAGTTGTAAGAAGTTATTAATTGAAAATTTAATCAACAATTAGCTAAAAAGTGCTTAATTTTTCATTTAGTATCTTTGTATCATCAATATTTTCCAATAACATTTCTTTAAAATGATTATGTTGTATTTCATGCACGTACTGAAATAAAATACATCATTATCAAGTTGTTATCATTCTTGCAAAATACATTTGAATGACTACTTGTATCAACCGAAGGTATGGACTTCTAAGAGAAGATCTTTTCAAAAAACATTTTTAAGATAGGTGACTGTCATTCAGACACTCAACCTTTCTTTCTGGAAGAGGATATAAGTAGAGCTAGAAAAAGACTAGTACCCATCACTTTTGCTAGTCCCCTTTTTGCTATCAGAATTTCAGGCATTGTAAATACAACAATAAACCATACCTCTGTGCTCAAAAAATTAATTTAATTGATCTTACGGGTATTTGAGTACCCAACGTAGACAACGCAGCCAAAATGAAGTACACCCAACTACATTTAACAACTGGCTCCAAAGCTGACATTATAAATAATATGTTCCATCGAGAATCGTCAATTTGGAAGGTAATTTGATGATAGTAACCCAACAAGTAGAATAGTACAGTAATCGACTATAGTTTTATACTGATTTTTTTTTCCAAAAAATCTATTAAAAATAGTGACAGATGATTTTAAGCTCGCTGTATGTAGTGAAATATTCTCCAGGTTAAACAAAATTGCTGAGATTATTCATTGAAACATAAACACTGATTAAAATCACAGGTGATTGAATACTTGGGTGTTTTAACATACCACCAATTTAGCATCTCTACTTCTGACAAGAGAAAAATGTAGATTGCTCAGCCATTACTCACAAGCTTTTTGGAGCTTTTTTTTAGTAGGTAAGTGCTGACAGCTACTTTCGAGTTTATAAAAAAAAAGCTCACGAGCCGGTGACTTATTTTTGCGGATACGCCGAGGACTATTATTTTTACGTCTGGAGATTACCCTTCGTCATCAATCTGTTCTTTGAAAAAATAAAGCATTCGCAAAATAGCGTGACCAAAGCTATTTCACCCCAAAATCACCACTCGAGTGAAGCCCGCGTCTTACAAAATGACAAATCTGTAGGATTTTGTTCTTTGTTTAGAATTTACATGTTCTTCGAAATAATTTGAATCGCTTAGTTTAAAACTGTAAATGGCTTTAGAGCGGAGTAGTCGACGCTCGTTCTGTTCATATCGGCTATGGAAAGGAAACAGGACGTAATCCACAGTTTTTTTTCGATAATCACAATGTATCAAACTTGATACACATTATATCAAAAGGATGTAAGCTGAAAATGCCGAATTAGTAACTAAGTTTAGCCTTTATGTTTGAAAAAGATGAACTTTTAAAAATTGAAACCGAGAAAAAAGACTGAAAAAAGGTTTTCCTAGACAATTTCTCTAATTATTATTATTTTATTTTTTACCATGTCCGCTCCTAATGTGGAGCATATGGACTCCTAATGGAGTTTATCTCAACAGAAGTGTTTCTACGAGAACTGCTTGTTACTCAGTGGCTCAACCTCTCTTTTTCCAAAGAGAGTAGGAATGAAGGAAAAAGCTAGGACAGCACTAGGATTAAATATTAGATTATGTCAATTCAACAACAGTTTATCAGTCTCTTTGCACTTCAAGGTTCTGTATATTTCGTCATTTGACTTTGTCCCAAAATAATCAAAAAACGTTTTTGTGTCTCCTGTAAAATTTGCTATTTTTATTTTTTTTAAATTGACATAACAGCTGACACTAATTCGTATTTTGAAGTTGAAAGATCATATCATTTTAGCAAAAGTGATAGATTTACATTTTTTATTCATCAAGGATGTCATCGGCTTGATCATTTCTATTCATTATACGTTTTCCTACAGCAATTAGTACATGATAAAGATATGGGTGCTGGTTCAAAGTTGATGCTATGCAATTCTTTTATGAGATGACTTTCAAATTTAGTGTCTAATATGTTTTTTAGATTGCAATTTGACAATCATAATTTACCATGGACATAAAACTTTATTGATTATTTTACTTTGCCTGGCGAGTAATTTATCAAATAAGTGACTTTTTAAGATTTCTCCAACAATTTCTAAGTATGAACATTACTTAATAGATTCACTATCTCAATTTCAATCTTAAGGTGCGTAACTCAGTTACCCGTCAATAGCACACTATCTACGAATAACGTTCCACTGATTAAGTGTTAAATATATTTGAAAGGTTTTAAAAATAAGCCAGTGAGTTTCTACGTTTTTTGTCGCTATGAACGTGTTTCGTAATATGAAAAGGACAGCGTTGTTTAACAAAAAATCAAATCCTTTTAAAATCGAATACCCATTGAATTGCGCGTGGTCTTTTGAGGGCTTCTTTACGCTTCTTGCTGTTCGTTGTATTATTTTTCAGACAGAATTCTTTCTTTATTCATCTTACGTTACGTTTGAAGTAAAAGGAAAAGTCGTTTGATGTTTAGCCAATTAAATTTGTGAATCTTATTTAAAATTGAGAGTTTGTATTTATATTGAATGTAACAAAAATCTTTTGGTCATTTCTGCATGATTTAATAATATCATACGAATGAATGTGTTTTTTATTTTGAATACAGGGTATTATTACATTTTTTCTTCCAAACAATTTTCCAGTCTATTTTAGGTAAACCTATCCTACTAATCGATTCCCTATCTTTCCAGGGATATCAAAATATACGTAGACGTTACAATACTAGAATCAAAACTATAAAACTTTATCAAGTTTTTTTACTAATGTTCAAAACTGTTATTTTGGTTATACGGTATTCTTTTATTTAATCAAATCTGAGATGGTTCTTTTTGCGGCTTATTTACACGACAATCCCAATAAGATTAATATATTACAGCATTAACTAACTATTAATTGATATGGCATTAACTTATAGTATATCTTTAATATAATATGGTCAAAATAAACTGTTTTATGTTCTACAAAAAATAATGTGGAAATAGATAAGATGCTATGTTTACCTCATTTTTAACAGACCAACCGTTTAACTGCCATATTTTTATTAAAAACAACAGTAAAAGAAAGGTATTCAGAAAAATAAATCAAAAATATCGATACATCAAAAATGATTAATTCGCTCAGTATTAGTTGTGACCTTAATGGACTCTTTTTGCCACCTGTGTGGTCGAGTGGTCAACGTCGTTGGCTACCGTTACGGAGGTCACGGGTTCGAATCCCAGTACGGGCAGTTTTATAAATTGAATCGATTTATGAATTTCTGTTCAAAGGCATGGATATATGTGATGTCTTTAATTCCCCCCTCCCACCCATCCTATCCTATGAACGGGGCGTATCGAGAGTGATTAGCTAACCACTAGTCCTTTCCTTCTTTTCCTACTCTCTTTGGAAAAAGAGAGGTTGAGCAACTGAGTAACAAGCAGTTCTCGTAGAAACACTTCTGTTGAGATTAACTCCATTAGGAGTCCATATGCTCCACATTGGAGCATATGGCATACATTATGAAACACTAGTATCAATATTTTTCCGATTTTACAACCCTTAATATATTGTACCTACTATCTCTCAAGCTAGAATTGTTTTTTTGAAAAAAAAAACATGCGTCGTGTATTCTTTTACGTATTGAATAAATTTATAGTAATATACTATAAAATTATTTTTGATTTTATTTAGCAACAAGGAAAAAAGGTTAATATCCAAAAGAGTCGTTTGAACATTTGTTATCAATCTTAAAACTTCTCATAGTTGTATGTTTCATAAATAAAAACATTAGTTACAAACAAACATATTGTAATTAAAGATGATAATTTATGTTTGCAATTTCTATATAACGTCACAGCAATCAAAATAATAATTATTATATATTTCTATCATAATAACATTAGGGTCAACGTAGTACGGATGCTCAAGTAATTAATTAGAGAAAACGTGTAATATTTCATCGTTTATGCATACTTTAGTATGTAATTAATATCTGACCTTATGGAGATAAAAACTAATGTCACAAATATGTTTTCATTACCAGAAGTTAACTCTGCATATTATAAACAGTTAAAATACTAATTTTGATTTCGTGTTTTCAGGTTGTGGTATTTTTATGCTCGTTTGTCGTCAAAATATTTTACAATTAAATGTAGCAATAATAAAAAAACAAACATCTATATACATGTAAATTATGCAACTATAAATCAACTAAAGTGTAACTAATCAGGAGAGCCAAAAAACGCTTTTTATGTTTTTGTAACATTATTAACAGATGTTAATTTGAACCATAATGTTCATATTTAATGATTTAATCTGTACTGTATGTTAGTATTGTTTAAAGCAGTGGGTTTCAGCCTTTGTGTTAATGTGCCTCAGTTTGAAGAAAATCATATCTTCGCGCCTCTCCATCCTTTATTTCATACACTTTATTAAATAAAGACACTTTTTATAGAGTAAATACATATTTTTGACTGTTCGCGCCTGCTTTCCACACCTCCCCAGGTTGCGCGCCTCGCTGGTTGGAAATCGCTGGCTTAAAATGATGATATTTTTTTAAGTATGATCTTTAAAAGCATTAAAAAACGACAGTATTATGTTGTTAAGGATAAACTTCAACGATGATTTAAAAAGAAGCTAAAAAAGATTGAAAAAACGTTGTTTGACTATTATGTAGCGGAAAATAAGAGGAAAAGAGAGATAATGCCATCAGGAAACGAATGATTATTTGTAATGCATTTAAAATAACATGACATTATATATATTGACTGTGGAAAGGAAAAAGGACGTTACCATCAATTTTTCAATACAGCTTTTTTTTCGATAATCACTTGACACACGTTCTATCAAAAGGATGGAAGCTGAAAATGCCGAATTAGTATCTAAATTTAACTTTTAAGTTTGAAAAAAGAAAGGCTTGTGAAAATTGCAACCAGGAAAAGGACCTAAAAACATGTTTTTCTTGAACAATTTACTAAATTAATATTAGGTTATGTCAATATAAAACCAGTTTATTAGTCACCGTGCACTTCAGGGTTGTGTATATTTCATAATTTTCTTTTAGCCTAAAATCATAAAAAAACGTTTTTTGTGTATCCTGTAAAATTTGATACGTGTGGATTACGCCCTGTTCCCTTTCCACAGTCGATATGAGTATGACATTAACATGAGTATGCATAGTATAATAATAAATCAATAGTTATTATTTTTTTCAAACAATATTACATCACAAAATTATCTAGGTTTTTTTATTATAATATGACAACGTTTTGTTCAAAGTTCAAAGATCAAAGAAATCGGTGTCGAAAAGGGAGTATTTCCTTAGAATAGAACAATAGATAGAAAAAAACTATTCTGTCTTCGGGTTTTGTTTGGCCTATTTAAATATTCTACCATCCAACCCGTGTGCGGCTAATTTCTTTTATACTCTCAGCTCGCTTAGCCGAAAAATGGAGCTAAGTAATTGTTTCTTCAGGCGGAATTTAGAGCGCGCTCCTTAATTTTAGTGGAGCGAATAAAAAATAAAATTCTCTATTATCAGCTGTTATCAAACTGTCAGAACTCTATTGTTTTACGATCCTTTAAAAAAATTTACGACACTAAGCAAACTGAAGTGGGTACGAGTTGTAAATATATGAAAAAATTAACGTCGAAACTCAGTGAAATAATTGAAATATCAATCTAGTGCAGTTACTAAGAATAACTGTATATTTGTTTTGTAGTTTAGTAGTATAAAAGAATTTAGTTAACAATGCTCGTCATGAGAAAAATCAGTTCTAAACAAATAAAGTTAAAAATAAATTATTATAAAAGTGTTACATTTTTTTTGAATATAATGCTTTTCTACCAAGTATTGACAGTTAACACTAGTTTAGAATTTCGACTGAAGGTGCTTGATGGAAATTTATCTTTAAATAAGAATTATCTTCATTATGAAAATTATGAAAATAATTCTAAGTTAATACTAGATTAAAATGTATTAATAAGCATTTGACGCACAACATATGATACTAATAAATGCTTAATTGTAAGGTGCATATTTTTTTTTGTTTATTATAAAATATATTGCAATATAACATTAAACCTATCTTGCTAGTTGTCGAATCGTAAAAATGAAGTTTATTACAGAACAGTTTGCATATCAAACACATGCCCCGCTCTGCTTTACGATAAGGCTCCATTGTACAGAATTTCTGGGGTGGTGCGGGTATACAAAAACCTTAGAAGCCTTCAAAATTGTTTATATCTTCATTTGTTTAGTCTCATCATATGTGTCAGCTGGACGAGTAGCCGGTTATTGAACGTTATTGGGAGTTTGTGCTTTTTGATCGGGAAGTTACAGATTAAAGATTATTGTTTACATTGACCATCTTAAAAGAGCATTAATTGGCTGTTGATGAGATCTTTAAAAATTGCCCATTGAAAAGGCAATAAGCTCTTATAGTCCTTTTTTGTTCCGTTATTTTAAGGGGTTGAGGAAATGACAAACATCAGCCATTAAGAGTCTATATGCACCACTTTGAGAGGGGACAGAGATAAAACGAAAAAAGTTAGAATGCTTTATGTTTATGTATCTATATGTTATCTGCTTATTCGTCAGTAGTAAGTAGTAGGATTTCCAATCCCGGGATCTCAGATCCCGAAATTTTAGCAAGTTGTTTTAAAATCTCTCAATCTCTGACTTTTTCCCAGTGATCAATCTTGAGATACTGGATATACACATCTCGAATTGATGGTAAATAATCAATCCCGGAATTCCGGGATTTAAAAAATTGTGAATCTATAAATCTCGGGATCACAAAAAAGTTCGAGATTGGATGCTCTAGTGCAGTGCTTCCCAAGCTTTTTCATTCCACGGCCTCCAACATCTGAAAAAAATAATCCGCGGCCCTTTTCAATACAAAATATGTTCTGCGGCGGCCCCCGGAGAAATTCCGCGGCCCCCAGTCTGGGAATCACTACTCTAGTGAATAGAAGTAGAATAAAATAGTGAAACTGGTCCCGGTCGTTTTTAAAAAAGATGAACTTTCAGCTTTATGAGCAGGATTAATAAAAAATTCTATTAAGTAAATGGTTGTGATATAACTTTGTCTCCTTTAATTTAAATCTTTACGAAAGACTTGAAAACTGTGTAATATTTAAATGCAATTTTAGCGGTTTCAAATAACGCTAGTCACTATACAAACTTACAGCCCACTATTACACTTGTAAGCCAAATTGACAAATTCAATTACGCCCCGCGTCTCATTGAGAAAATGCTAAAGAGAGATGACAATAATTAAGGATGTAAAACTCACTTCTTTAAATACTCGGTAGTCTTTTTGAAGTATAAGTACGCTGTGTATTTGAATACCTGGGCATCATTCCACGCCGTTGACTTGTAACAAGTGATCTTGCGATTCATTTTTTTCATCAGGAGATCTTCAAAAAACGATGACTGTGATAAAGTTTTCAAAAAAATGATAAAAACGGGAAGACGATGAGTGTGAAAACAATTGGTCGGGGTTTCACTGAACTGCGATACCAAAATGACCTACTGTAGTCGTATGAAAAACGTGGTCTTTGGAGACATTAAGTGTCTTACAAAGAACAATATGTTAATGAAGTCTTATGAATAAATCGAATCGAAGAGTAAGTTTTTGACTTTGGTTATAAAATTAACATACTTTTAAAACTAACCTTTTTCCAGCATCGGAAAAATAATATTTTTTGCAAAGTACAGTTTGAATTTCACCAACTTGTTTTATTTCAGTGAATGTTCAAATCATTTAACTAAAAAAAACTTATTGTAGTATTGATGGGTGTTTGTCGCTGTCCGATTGACGTTATTATAAAATCTCTTGAATAATACTCTCAGCACCGGTTTAAATGCGTAGTTAAGTACAAATGGTTTGAATTTTGTGGAAAAAGTGCTATTCTATGATTTTGTATTTTTAGTTTCATTGTACAATCATATATATTTTTAATATTTTAAAATCATCTTGTTAATCATTGAACATATTTATGTTATGAAAGTTATCAAACATGTAGTAATAAGCACTATATACATATACAACCAAATCATTTATACACAGTAAAGAGGGATTTATACGCATATATACACCCAAAAGTAAGACAGTAATTCTAAGTCTATGGAAACTGACCCAGACCACAAGTATACACAAATTACACAAAAAATATACTTTGACTGTGAAGATAGGTACTTTAACATCAGTGTATTTATTATTTTAACACCGTAATAAATCAACCTAATACATTATTTTACTACTATACGTTACACAATCAAGCCAGAAAAGTTGAAAAATGTATTACCTTCAAAATTGAATCATTTCTATGAAAGTGTAACGAGTACTGTGTAATTCATTACTTTTGTCACATCTCTAACAAGAATTTTCCGTGCTTGGTATACATTTATCTTTTTTAATTCGGTTAAGAGAAACGGACCCTTAAGGCACACTTGATTAATCCCCCCTAAGCCTTAAACCGGAACTTCCGGTGGAAAACATTCCGTAACACAGACAATTTGGTCAAAATGGCTTATTTCATTATGCTTTTACGAACATTTAACAATATCTAAATGAAAAGGAGAGACTTGCTTTTCATAAACCAATAAAATTGGGGTTTGTTAAAATAACATTTGCTTTTCATCCATGTCTGACTTTTGAAGTTATTATTCCGGTATCACGAAAAAACAAATAAATATGGAGTAAGTTTAGTACTGCAAAAACTACATATGAATTTTTGTTGACTAATTTTTGCTAATAATTCTTTTTTTATCATATTTAGCAATGTAACATGAGGAAATAAATATATTTAGTATGTATATCAAATAAATCGTGTATTTATAAAACGCTACGTGTCACATTTTGTCCAAAAATGAGTTAAGTATGCAAACGTCTTCAGAATACCTTAATAAACATATACAATACGAAATCGTTCCATGTATGAATTTTATAAACGCATTTTAGAGCATTTCAAAAATGCACGTATTTCGAAAACGTAATAAGTATACATTAGAAAAAGTAGATTTAATCAAAATATATAACTCTGAAATAGAATGAAAATGTTTTTTGACCGAATACAAGAATTAATACCTACCATATAATGTATATAATATGACAAATTTTCATTATAAATTTTAGTGGAGACATCTATTTTTCACTCTCCTAAACAATTCTAAAAGTTTGAAACGTTTTCGAAATACAAGATTCAAATATTTTCAACGCTTTTGCTTAACATTGGCACAATATGCTTACAACGATGTGAAGCATATGGCCTCCTAATGTAGGTATCTCAACAAAAGTTTTTTCTACGAGAACTTTTTGTTACTCAGTTGCCCAATCTCTCCTTTTTGAAAAGTAGTATAGAAGTAGTGACAGAAGAATAAAGCTAGCACATAAAAAGTAGTTAATGTATCGCTCTCAGTTACTTTAGTATTGGGAAGGAATCACAAACAACTACTGAAAAATGTTGTTCGTACTAGAACTCAAGCCCACAAATTTCGTCACGGAAATCAACAACGTTGGCCGCTACTCCACGGACCCGACATTAAGCTTATTATACTGCAGGAAAATTGATTGAGTATTTCAATGCGATGTCATCTTAAAACTGATGCACATTAATGACAAAACTCATGTGAGATTTTCAATTTTCCACTGAATACTTATCAAGCAGTGTTTTATTATTAGAAACAATTACTTCTTTCAAAAGGTTTCAGCAATGTACAAAATATTTTACGTCACCCAAAAACTATACGTTTTAAACGTGTATTCACCCATTATTATGTTGGTGTATTTAATGATGCATAAAATCTAGTGAATTTTTATAGCTCTCTAAAATATTATGTCGCGTTTTGTAGCTCGTAAAAAATTCAGACAGTGCAATACATTTAATACCATTTTACGCAAAAAAAAAAGAATATTTTTTTTACACTGACAGCATTGTAGACACATGTTATTATAACGTGGGAATGGTGTGCCTATTTCGTGCTTGAATTTAAATTTTTACTATAGGGTATAAATTTTTAAAAAATATTACAGTATTCTGACATATTATTATGTTACAATTTATGTTTTCCCAGAGAGGAATATCGTTTTTTAAGTGATTATGTAGATACACTTTGAAAAATATAATTTAAAACAACGTACATTTTAATTTCGCGTCGGTAGGGGAAAGGTTTTGTCTTTATTTCTCTTGAGTTGCGTTTTCTTAGATGATGAGCCGTGATCTGGTACTAGACCAAAAACGATAAATGCCAGGTTACTTTACTCTCTACTTTGAAGCCTTTATGGTTAATTTTTGAGCTAGTTTTTGTTTTTATAAGTAAACGATGTTATTCAGTATTTAAACACATTTTTAACTGAATACCACAGATGAGTTTTTGACTGCCTTTTTGTGTCGAGTTGGGGTTAGCAAACATAAAAAAAAAATTACAGAATCCGTTTCGAAATCAAGCATCTGATAATGAAGATACGATAATTATTTTCTCCAAACGTATTTAAAGAACAAGGCATTACTCTGATTTTAATTCAACAGTATCTATTTTGTCGGGTGGTGGAGCGGTCAACGTCTTTAGCTTCTGTGACGGATACCAGTACAAACATTATTCCTTCAATAAGTTTATTATTTTTTTTTAATGTATGAGTGTTTTGAATGTGAACTCGATATAACCTTCCCATCAGCATTACAATCTTAAAATTAACAGGATGTAGCGACAGCGATTAGTTGACTACTAATCTTGTTTTAGCCTTATCTTTACTGTTTTATTCAAAAAGAGAGTTCGCGCACCTGAAAAAACAAACAGCCTTTGTAGAAACAACTTCTGTTTAGGGAAGCCAATTGCTAGACATTGAGAGGTGACTTGGATATAAAAAATACATACTAATTAAAATTAGAATATCGTGGGAAAAGTGGTTAGCTAATTGGTTTCGCTACACGATCGAATTGGAAGGGGGGGGGGGAAATATATATACATCACAAAGACACATCCTTTCAAACAGAATTCGATAAATTGATTGAAAAAAATATTTTCGAACCCATGATATCTGTCACGGAAGCCAGCAACTTTGACGATAGTGTCACGGACCCGATATACAATTAGGAGACATCTTTTAATGTCATTATTGATATTCTAAACGAAAAAAACTACCAATAATTCTCGGAACATAGAATTTTGCCATGTATGTTTACCAAGTTCGTAAAGTCTAACTAATAAGTGGATAATCCCCTTTTTAAATCAGGGAAAAATTTAAATAAACTAACTCGAAGGCTTTCAAAGTTTTGTGTATTTTCTTGGTAAGTGTTCTTTATCCCACATTATTTGTGAAATCTCATCACCAAAGTTGCGAAATATTTAAGTGAGTTTCACGCATAAAAAAACTTGGGTGATAACGAAATACACGCAAAATATTATTATAATAACTTTTTAAGAAGATAACAAACTTCGTAATTAATGAATAATATTGTATATTAACTAAACTTAAGAACATTGCTTGCTTTTATTGCAATTTCGCAAGTGCTATTTAAGTAACTCTACCAGGTACTTTAATAAAAAATAAGTTTTTTTACTGCTGAGAAAGGTTTGAGATGCTAATTCTGCTTTTATATTAAATGTAATGAATCCGTTTTTACCCAAGTGTACGCAGTATTTAATATAGCTTAGAATATAATAAAATCAAATAGTTTTTTTAAACATTATACATATAAATGTAACACTTTCAAACTCATGAAATAAATAAGGCGAGGCTATAAACTATTGTTTTTTTTTTAATTTTATCGACAAATCTCAATTGCTCAATTTTGTTTCAATCAAAACCTTCTTTTTTGTCAAAGTTGTGTGAATACCTAATGATTGAATTAAAATTTACTTGGTAGAACTACATTGTTATAATAACTTTTAGAATGTTCACTGTCAATAATTGGTGGAAAGTCATTATCACTTTTAGGGTGTTCACTGTCAATACTTGGTGGAAAGGCATTATATTAGTAAAAACACAATAATCCTTTGTACTTCATTCCACTTTATTTAATATGTCAGGACCGGTTTCGCTCATTACGAGCATCGTCAACTGATAAGAAATATAATTTAACAGTGCTATTTATACAAAAATGAACAGTTATAAACAACAATTGGCATTGAAAAGAAAATTTCAATTACATTAAAAGTGATTCTAAAATAGCACAAAATTAAAGTGTTAAACATTTTAATTTTGTGCTATTTTAGAATCACTTTTAATGTAATTGGAATTTTCTTTTCAATGCCAATTGTCGTTTATAACTGTTCATTTTTGTATAAATAGCACTCTTAAATTATATTTCTTATCAGTTGACGATGCTCGTAATGAGCGAAACCGGTCCTGACATATTAAATAAAGTGGAATGAAGTACAAAGGATTATTGTGTTTTTACTGAAAGTCATTATATTAATAAAAACACAATATTCCTTTGTACTTTATTCCACTCTATTTAAAAGGTCAAGACCGGTTTTGCTCATTGCGAGCATTGTCAACTGATACGAAATATAATTTAACAATGCTATTTCTACAAAAATTAATTGAAATGAAAACGTTTAAACAACAATTGACATTCAATGTACTTTAACGTAAGTATTTTACGTAAGTATCGTTTTAATGTAAGTATTTTAGTTTTACAATAATTATTATTTTCATATTTGTAGTTTATAGCTATTTCGGCGTACGCCTTTGTCAGAACTATGACCAAGTTGTGACAAAGGCACACGCCGAAACAATCATCAACTATAAAAAAAGTAATTATTGTGGAACCAAAATATTGTATTATCTTTTCGCCTTATTATCTGAAAACTTCTAAAAGAAAACTTCGAAAAAAATTATCTATGATATATCATTGGTTTCTTTAGCGTACAGTGCAATGCAATCCTTCACAATCAGATGATTAAAGGCTCATATACCAGAACGTCATTTCCATTTAAAATTTGAATTATTTCATTTCAACTTTCGAAAAGTATGCGTGTTTGTGATGTTTAGTTAATTAATTTGATATTAATTTTTTTTTTTTCAGATTTCGAACCTGTCTTCAGAAAGAAATGTGATATATTCAAAATACATTTAATTAAAAGTTTTATTTGAATATTGTAAAACGTGAATAAACTTTATAATAAAGTGCGAAAACCCATTTAATTATAAAAGTATTTTTATGTTATATTGTAGAAAGTATTTATTCGAAAACGTGATCAATCATTTTCTTTCAAACGACATGACTTGGTGCTTTCTGCAATTTATAAAGTGCATTAAATGAAATTGCACTTATACACAAAGAACATCTACCGCAAACATAAAATCCATTGCTGATTAGAAATGAATAAAATAGATTATACACAGCAAAGATTTTCAAAGTGCCATCTATTCAACATTTAAAACAATTCGTGCTTTGGAATAATACGAAGTAACTTAATTTTAATTTATTACTTAATATCAATAAAACGGTTTAAAAAAGTGTTAATCTAAATTATTATTAAAAATAACTTCGTATACAATATTTGTGAACATAGAACTTTAAACGTTAATTGTAATATATACATATTTAGTATTATAATACAAACAAAAAAATATTCTTCGTCTTATGTTTATTTTTTCTTTTGAACTTAAAGGACTAATATTAGCATTCATTTAATCTTTTTCGTAAACCTTATTTCTTCTGAAGAATAAAAAAAAAAATAACCTAATATTATAATCTTATTATTAATTCTTAATTTAATATATTGTATTTCTATGTTTATTTCATATTAAAGATTGAAACATTTATTAAAGACATACAGTTTTGTATTTCATTATTTTCAAAACGTTGTTATCGATTACTATAATAGTTTAGGAGAAAACAGTTAAAGGATAAAAATTATAAAATAAAACAATAAAATATTTGATAAAATTAAAATTTGTGTCGAAGAAAAGTGAGTTTTTTTTAAATAAACAGGCGTGTAAATTGAAGTTTGGAATCAAATAACATCAAAAATGTTTGAGACAAACGAAAATCTCAGAATGGACATCGCCATGAATGAATATTCGTGGTGTGGCAACATATCATCGGGAGTAGGCTCCGAGCTCTGTGCCCACAATCTGACATGGCTAGACGAGTATGCTGTGTTTGGTGGCGAAGAGCGAGCCTTGGAACGTCTCGTCTCCACAGCCGTTCCTGTATTCTTCGGCATGATAGGCTTAGCAGGACTTCTAGGAAACGCTTTGGTCGTGCTAGTTGTAGCGGCAAACCCTGGAATGAGATCAACGACCAATTTATTAATAATTAACCTCGCTGTGGCAGATTTGTTGTTTGTTATATTCTGCGTTCCGTTTACAGCAACTGACTATGTTGTCACACGTTGGCCGTTTGGTGACGCTTGGTGCAAATTAGTGCAATATTTGATTGTAGTGACAGCTCATGCTTCGGTGTACACCTTGGTACTTATGTCACTTGATAGGTTCTTAGCCGTTGTACACCCTGTAGCTTCTATGGCAGTTCGTACTGAACGTAACGCCATCAGGGCCATTGCATTTGTTTGGGCTGTAATTCTAAGCACTGCGGCCCCTGTGGCAATTTGCCACGGAGAACAAGAGTACTGGCATCACGGACGATCACAATCATCTTGCGTGTTTCTGGATAGAGGATCTTGCAGTAAGCCAGCATTTTATTTGGCGTTCTTGGCGTCGTCGTATGCTGTCCCATTGGCTCTGATTTGCGGTCTGTACGTGAGGCTTTTGGCGAGGCTGTGGAGGACTGCTCCTGGTGGACGGCTGTCTGCTGAAGGGCGTCGGGGAAAACGGCGCGTCACAAGAATGGTGCTGGTGGTTGTAGCAGCGTTTGCATTTTGTTGGTGTCCAATACATGTAAGTAAACATTTATTTTATGTAAAAATAATAGAATTGATAGAAATTAAAATACACATAATATATGTCCAATTTGTCACCGTTCTAGCAGAAGTTGATGAAGAAAAAAAAGAGTTAAGATTATAAAGAGATTACTTGATATCAATTCTTTATAACTGAGCTATTACAGAGTTACCCAAACTGTGCGCCGCAGCTGTTCTATTGGGGCGCCGTGAAAATGTTCCTTTACAAAATATTATTACTTTATAAAAAGTAAGTACAAAGGCTCAGGACTTATGTTATTTGAATATATTTATGTTTGAACATAATTTGGAATGGGCAAAGTGGGCAAATTGGTAAATTCTTGGGTTTTAAGATTCTTAAATCCTCGGAAGAGCTAAAAAAAAAAGAGTCACACTGACATTTTGGACAAATCGGTAAATTCCTGGGAAAAACTATTAAGGTTTGCCATAAGATAACCTATGTTTTGACTTGGGGCGCCGTAAAAAAAATTAATATTTAAATGGTGACTGAAACCGAAAAAGTTTATAAACCTCTGGGTTAGTGCATTACATCAGTTTTCCAAAAAAAAGGATTTATTTGTACAGACAATTAATAACGCCGGCTTAAAGACAGGCAATTGTCGCTGTATATTAATTTGTCAGATCTACATCTATATTTTGGTATTATAATTATCTACATTACATAAAATATCGATGCTATAGGCATTATCCTAAAAGCTGACTGTATTTATTGCTACTTACGCAAAACTATCAATCTCAGCTTCTGCCAGAACCGAGACTATATATAATAATGACAAAACGTCATGTTTTTTGCATTTTTTTTCATTGTTATTTTTCGATTTAACATCTTTGAATAAAAATATAAAACAATAATTCTCGGGCTTATATTATATACATTATATATACAAACGTGTTTCCAAATCAAGCCTTTTAAGATTTCAATCTACCGTGTTAATCGAGGCCAAAGTTTCTTTTTCAAATAAAATTACCTGAAACGTAAATTAAGAAACCCAAAATGAAAATATATGAACCATCATTGCAATTTCTTTTTTTGGTAAAAAAATATTCTTTATTAATAATTAATTATTTTCATCGTCAAATATAAAAGTAAATTTAATATTTAATCACAATTCAATGATGATTACACGACCTTATCAATTGAAGTAAATTTTCATTTGGAATTTGATAAATTTATGAAAAAATAATTAGAAATAACTTTAAGCATTTAAAATTTTCGAATTTATTTAGATTCAATAAAGCTCAGTGAATAAACAAAATTTCTGCTTGTGGAGTGAAAGCTTTTAATTGAAATTATTTTCAATGAATCTTTTTAAGGACGTATCATTTTTCTCTTTTAATAAAATTAAAATAATACTACAAACGAAGGCGTCAAAGGAAAATTTTAAAAAAAATGGTATTAAATTTACTAAATTTATTAAAAGCTTTTGTATTAATTTCTAATAAAAGCAAATATGAAGTGCTAAAGATAATTTTGCTCTTTTATGTCAGTTTATTGTGAGTATTTTTTATTGGATGCATACTTAAAAAAAAAATCTTTACCTTGATATTGTAAAAAGTGTTACAATAGCATTTTAACAAACTATTATTTTTTCATTGTTTGATTATTTTAGACAAATTCGCTTTTTTTTCATCTGGGTGACATTTAAAGTTTATCTTAGAAACCCTGACTGAGCCCTTGATACGATATATACATCTATGAATGATATATATATAGTATGTGTTTGATTGGTGTTAAATTGGTGACTTTACCAATTAAAACAAGGCGTCAGCAAAAATGTCCACCTTCAATGAACCTTTTTCTTGTTAGATTAAAAGATATAGCAACCATATCAAAAGTGTTCATCGGTCAAATCCATCCCAGTAGTCTTCAGTGACGGTTTTTGTGAGCTTTAAGCAGTGATTTGCAAATCACAGCCGGTTAGAAAAGTATAATCGTTTGAAACATCTTGTTAAAATCGTTCTTGATCCTTACATTATTACTTGGCCGCCGGCAAAAGTTGGAACTAGAATAGTCAATGCCTTGCAGATTCCAAGCGTAAGTTTATGACAGTTGTTTTACTAGTAATACTATGAAAATTAATACGACGGCAACGTCAATTGTTGGTAAAACAATAGTAAGGCATGCGTGAAAAATTATTTTAAGAGTCCGAGAGTGCTTATAACAATTCTACTCGCGCGACACTAGCGCCCTTCTAAGCAGACAGTTTTTTATGGTAAATCTCCACTGTTACGCTTTAACACCATAACCTAACATAAAGGCTGACAGCGTAGAGTTTTACCAAGCGAAAAACTTCTCACTACGCTATTGGGCTGTGATTCATACGTATAAAAGGAACAATATTTACAAATCACTTCAATTTTTCATCGAAGCAAAAGTCTTCTGATCAATGTACTCCGACAATATCTGAAGCACACTTCAATGTGGCTTCGAGTTTACTTCATGGGACAAGTTTTCAAAATGTATTTACCAAAGATGGCGGTGACATATTATTAGAGTGACCACTTCCAACTTGCATAAAGTTTTACAGTTTCAAAACTTCCAATAAATTACTCCGTCCGTGCAATCCGGGGATTTGTAAACAAACTAACTTGGAGCATTTTCTTGAATATTTCCCATAAGTTTGTTATTTAGAAAACTTAAAAATGACTCTTTGTGAGAAATGATTTTCTTTATAAAGTTATGTTACAAATATTCTTCTACTATTTCTACTCCAAGTTTGGTGAGGAAATTTTGACGTATCTACTAATTATCGAAAAAAAAATGTTTTCTTAAAGATAACCGGTTTGAATTTAATAGTTCATTCTAGAGAGGATTAAGGTAGATAGATAGTATTAGAAAATAATTTATTGTTATCTAACTGCTCTCACTACGTTCCGTTCAACAATTAGATGGGTTGGTGTAAGAGCAAAAAACATATTGATACGGTATGATTTATAATCACACGCTCTTACTATCACTTTTGTGATGAAAACTGGCAGACATTTAAAATTTGTAGCTAAATTTATTGTGCTTAAATTTTTGTTATCGGTAAGTAATATCGATTGTTTTATTGTTCATGGCCTTAAATGGCAACATTGTTTTTCGATACCCGATGCGATTTTTGATTCTTTCTGTCTTGCTTTTTGGGACACGAACCGAACACAACGTGTGTGGGAGACACTTCCTGGTCCTGGAACTTGCTTTCAGAGACCTTTAATTTTGATTCACTTGTTTGTAGTTTTTTGTCCGAGATGAAAGAACTGATATTTTTCCATCACGACGAAAATTAAATTCATTTTGTTCTCCACGCGGATTTTAGCATACATTTTCTTAACTTTTATAAAATCTTGTGAGCAAGCTAGGTATTATAATAGTTATTGGGTATTGTAATTATTCAAAATTTTGTTTGTTAACTATTGTATGTGATTTAACTTTTATGGTTTTAAATTCGTAAATAAACGTTTTCGTAACACTTGAGCGATGGTTTTTATTTAATCTACTTACCTGTTTACGTTGAGTTAATCCAACTGCAGTTGGTCTTAATGACTTTTATTAGTGGGGATTTATTCTTGGGGTATAACATCGTGAACAAAAGTAGAAATTTCTCACAATAAATGAAACTCGCTCAAAAATAAATTACAAGTAATGTCAATAAATTAAGTCTTTGAATACAAGTCCATAAATTGATTAAAAAAAATATCTGTATAAATATGAACACCCAAGAGCGCTGAAAACTCCGCGAAACAAAATTAATTGTTTCAGTTTTCTAAATTCACATATTATCTTTGACACGTGTTTTAATTGTGTAATCTCTCACTCATCATTCACAATTTAATAACAATATAGAAATGATTTATTATTAAAGCTTTACATATTATAAAACAGTGTGGTTAATTATTATTTATTCCACCCCCTACTCATTAATAAACGTTTTCGTTTATGTATAAATTCAGATTCTGAATAAAATTACTAGAGGCATGTTTACGTCAAATTTCGATTACAACCCATAAATTATATTCTGAAGTCTCTTTGATTTTTTTTTTATTAATCTTTAATATTACTTTAAGCTTGAGTATCACTGTGCACTATAAATAACGAGTACTTTGACAGTTGTAGGAAATTTCTTATTTTGGTATTGATTCTAATTATAATATTTTATTATTTTGACAAGCGCTTTTATGAAATAAAACGACGGAGGTTGAACATCAAAGGGTGAAAGTTAGCAACGGAAAACCACAGCATGCTTTTCAAATATTATATTTTAATTACCTTAGAATTTGTTTATAGTGAAATTTAAAATTGTTTTTATTTATGTGATATTATTTTTAATTAACTCCCTAACAATTTGTTGAATTTAAAAATTCAACAATATTTTAATTTTATTATCTGTATTGTCGCTGATATATGCCCATTTTTTTATTTATCGTTTTTCACAAAGATATAATTTTTTATCAAATAAAAAAAATATTTTGTGACGCCTGCTGTGGCCCAGTTGGTTTGAGGATGCTCTACCGATCACGCAGGTCTGGGTTCGATTCCCGGTCAGATCACAGTGAATTTGAGAATTATTCAACTCAAAGTTTTGATCGAATACTGGGTGTTTGTGATGTCAATTCACATTATTTCCTTTAGTCCCATCCTTCTGATCATTTAACAACTGGGTGTAGCAAAAGCGATTAGTCAACCACTAGTCCTGTTCTAGCCTTATCATTCTTTCCCTACTACTCAATTTGACAAAAAGTGGGGTTGAGCAACTGAGTAACAAATAGTTCTCGTAGAAAAAACTTCTGTTGAGATACCTCAATTGGAAGGCCATATGCTCCACATTGGGAATGGACATGGATAATATATATTTAAAAAAATTGAGTGATATTACGCTATTGATAGTCATTTTGGATCTGATCGACCTTAATATTAAAGGTACAGCGAGCTGTAAGCATTGTGTTAGTTAACAATTTTTTCAAATACTGATGGTTAACATCCAATAGACAAAGTTATCAATTTGTATTTGTATTTTTTTTTTGGTATGACTAATTTTTATTTTAAAAGTTACTTGAGTGTTCGCATCTTAAGCTCTTCATAGTTGGGAAAAAATATTAAATTGCTAAAGTGTCTTGAAACAGTGCAAACGTGGCTTTGTAGTGTTTGATAACATCACAACATCGCATTAATAGATACAAACATCCCTTATGCATCGATTACCTGTCAATATCAGGCAATCTTCGCAACTGATAATATTATTTTACAAAAAAAGCACAATCTGCTTTCGGCATATTTCCAAAATGTTATTTTTACTCCCTCCATATAAAATATATTCGTTCAAAACATTTTCCACTACGATACTCGATATTACCATTTTATTCAAATACGGCAAAAACAAACCTGTTCCAGAGATTTGGCCACCATTTCGTCGACATGGTCTGAGAATTTTTATGCGGGAATTTAGGTTTCGATTTCTGAACAGGAATATCAAATATCTCCCTCTTTGTTCTTTTTTATAGAGAAATCGAAACGATTCAGTTCAAGAATTTTACATTCTTAAAATAAAAGTGATAACCAATACGTAAGGCATTGAAACGAGATATCTAGTTAAGATAACATTAACTGTTACACTTAAATATATTCAATGGATTCGGTGTAAATTTAACTAATGTATGTAAACGATACTTCTTTTAAATATTAATTAATTTAATGGTCAAATAAAAAAGTATATTATGGCAAATGTCATAGAAAAAACATAAATTTTATAACACTCATGATACGCTTGTCTAAGAAACCTACTTGCTCGTTTTAGTATACGATGATTTCTAGGGCATTAAATCCCGGAGTTTTTTTGTGCCTGGGATTTTAGGCTACTCAATATAGAGATTGATCAATGGTTTCATGTTTTCTTTTTGTTATATGTTTGGCGAATTTTCAAACTTAAATTGCTTGAGATCGATTTAAGGAAGTATCATGTCCAAGATCTCCGGTTAAAATTGATGTAAAAAATGATTGGGTGTATAAGCGTACAATGTTTGAAAGATTTCCATTTGATATTGAATTCTATAAAGCACTCTCTGTCAATATATTGAATTTCTTTCCAAGATATTCGAAATTTTTCCTAGGCCAACCCATATGAAATAATTACCCATAGTACGCCCTTTTTTTAATGTATTCTCTGTTCAAATCACTTAAATTATTTTTTTGTCAATACTTAACGTAAATTATGGAAGTATAATGGATAAGGTTATGAGAACATTGTCACATACATTTCAATTAAGGCTTTAGGATACATATTCAGACCATCATAACATTGATACCCACAACTTTGGTATTCAGTGAGAGAGTTTATTTTCTTTACTATGTGGAGATGAAGAAATACATAAAAAGAAATTTAAAAAGAAAATAATTTTACAGAGAGTAGCGTCTCATTTTTTATTCCGAGTTGTTACAATTAACATTAATCCTCAAATTTATTGATTTTAAAAATATATCACAAAAGATTAAAGTAAGTTGCTTTTTCAAACGTGTAGCGACAAAAGTCGATCCAATAAAATGTACATGTAATTCAAATATCTCTGTCAAGCTCTTTTCGGAAATAAAATGTTTCGGAAAACAAAACACGTGAAACTCATTTTGTCAGGTCCCAGTTTGAAAATGGGCATCGTTCCTTTTTTAAAAGGTCACGTTTCCGGTGTATAAACAAAAACGACGTTTTCCCGGGCTTTTTTTCGAGTTTTCGCGGTTTATCTGACGCCGTCGTAAAGAATAAAGAATAATTCGAGCATTACGAAATAAAAATGTTATCCTCCTTTTATGAATCATGTTTTTCTTGTAATATATAATAAAAAAAAACATGCATAATACATATTTCACAGTTTATTGGGGATCAAATTAAAGAAAATTGTCTTATATCATTCCACAAACGTTAGACAAAAAGCAACATAACAAATTCTTTTTGGGTTTTCTAGAGAAACACTTCATTATAATGTGGAAACAAATTTTTGATAGCCAACAACGAGGTCGCGTTTTATTTAAAATAATAAATACATGAGAAGTATTGTTTTAAAAACTTATGTTGTTTTCCTAAATTTATACTCAATGAAATTATTTTATAATAAACAATTTGAATAAATATTACGCTATAAACATGTTGGTGTTTTACTGGCGTAAATTTCCGTGAAACCTATGTTATAAGGGAAGTTTTCAAAGCCTTACTACTATGACTAAAGAGACTTTGATACTTTATCACCTTGATGGAAAACAAATTGCATTTTCTCGGCCATTGTGTTACGAATTACGGAAAAACTAAAAACAATCGTTACGAGATTTTCTTTGTCAACGGATTTGCACAAACAAAATTTGCTTCAGATTACGATTTTTCTTTTGGAATTCTAAATACTATTATACAAAATAGATTAAGTCTTTTTAATACTTGCCATGTCAGCAATCTATGTGACCCATATTGGGTACCAATGGGGAATTTTAACAAGTTTATTAATGAGGGCGCGTTTTTAAATAGTCTCTCAACCTTCGTCAACCATATTTTCAAAGATGGTAATAAAAAAGTACAGAATTTTAAAAGTCGATGCTTGTACTCACTATCTTCTGTTATGGCTTCAAATCTTTTTTACCGTTCGTAGATTACTGAACTAATATTAATAAATACAACATTTTAATATTATTCTAACAAACCAAAGTACAAATTTAAGCCTTGTGTTTATAGTTATCAAATAATATCCACAGAATAAAAATCTGTCAAAAGTGTAAATATGTATAATGCATTTACTATTCCTCAGACAAATTTAATTCTTTAATAGATTAACTACCTTAAATCAACGTCTAACCTAATTATTACAAAAAACGAATTTTGATGATAACAAGCATATAAATCTTGAAACAAAAACGTATTTTAAGGAAACATATATCAAAATCCATTGCATTATTATGTTTCGTACGTGAATAATTTAATTGAAATAAAAAGATGACGCGTGATAGCTTAACCGTCATTTGCATATACACTCATCCCTCGATTTTACGCGGTTTCAATTTTACGCGATTAGAAAAAACACACAAACGAGTATGTTCATAGTAGTCTTATGTTCCAAGCAGTGCTGTAGAAAATCAGCAAATTATGAGCGGTCCGTGAAATTCTAGCCTTTACTTACTAATTGTATGACGGTTATTCGTAGCATATATTAATAGATTAAAATCCCCATTGGCAGGTTGGTTCTACACCTTGGGAGAACAAACAATTCGTGTCCACGATTTCTCAAAAAATAATCAGGTACATTTAGATTCACATTTTCAAGAATGGTGGAATTTTGGCCTCGTATAAGTCGAAATAAATATATGGCCAGATACATTTCTCTTCGAACGTTCAAATATATAGATAAGAACGTTATATATAGATAAATGTTTTTCAACTGAACGCCTCGGATATTCTTAACCGTTCTCGCCAGCGTAAGTTGCGGGGGTGTAAACATGGCGTAATAAATACTTCACGAAGCGTTTGCGAAACACACGCGACATGCAGGCGGCCTTATATCTTATGCAGCGAATCTAATCAAGACCAAACTACAACGTCAACACGTGTCTAATGATTAGTGACGTGCGCTGAAATTCAAACGAAGGCAAATACTTATTATTAATACAGAACCTCTAAATGATTTGGTGATGTAAGTCTATGCCAGCCTTACTCAAACGCTGTGTCACTGTGTCGCCCTGGAAATTGTGAAGCCTTGTTCGAAACACGTAGTTTAATGTTTGATTACAAGTATGGCTTCGTTTAATTGCAGAAGTCGTTTGCCTTTTAGATTAATTGTATTCTTAATCCATGTCTACTTCCAATAAGGATCATATGTCTTCCTAATAAAGGTATTTCAGTAGAAGTAAAAACAAAATGAAATAATTCCAATAGAGATTTTCACATACCTACATGAAAACCGTCATCAATTTCCCGTATAAATTTTTTCGATGAATTTTACTTTGAATGTCATCTTGTAATACTTTCGATTGATTCGACACTCATTTTAATATAAAATTAAAAATAATTTAGATTTTTTAAATTTAAGATTTCGACTGAAGGTGCTTGGTGGAATTTTAATTATAAATTTGAATGGTTCAAATAATTACATTCACACAGTTTCAGTTCAAGTACATTCAAGTGCACTTGAACGCCTGATGATGCCTAAAGGCGAAACCCGGGTCGTTAGAGACAAAATCTGTGTGAATGTACATAACTTAAACGATTCAAATTTAATAATTTAGATTATTCCACGTATTGTTCTACTAACTGTGACACGTGTTTCGCCTCTTTCAGAGACATCCTCAGACAATCATACGTTCACAGAAGCTTGTTTAAGTATGAATGATTCTAATTTTAATATTCTAACATGATATGTTATAAAAATAAAAAAGGGAAGCAAGGAGGAGAGGATAGAAAACAATCAAACAATAATGATACTACAAATGACATTTACGTTACAAAATAAATAAGTAATGAGTTGAAAGGGAAATAAATTTAACAGTGGCAAGCAGCCTATCTTATTTAGGATTTTATTTAAAAGACTTATTTTTTGTTACTTACCACTTTTATTTATTTATAAAAATCTAAGCTATTCAGTTTAAAACATTTTTTATTTACTCGGTGAAGTATTTCTTGTAACTTTAAAAAATATAACTGAAATATTTAATGCGATTTATATTTTTTTTTACTTGTATCAAATTATCATTAGCTTGTTTTTTGGCATAATCATTTACATTACGTGTCGTATGGTATGTAAAAAAAAACGTAAAAGAAAACTTAATGAACTAAATGCTTACTTGATATCTACTGTGGAAAGGAAAAAGGACGTAGCCCACAGGTTTTTCAAAACAGCTTTTTTCGATAATCACAATGTATCCAACTTGATACACTTTCTATCAAAAGGATGTAAGCTGCAAATGCCGAACTCGTATCTAAATTTAGCTTTTAAGTTTCAAAAACGATAAGTTTGTGAAAATTCAAACCAAGAAAAAAGACTAAAAAAGGTTTTTCCTATACAATTTATTCAATTAATATAAGATTATGTCAATTCAACACCAGTTTAGAAGTCTACGTGCATTTCAAGGTTTTGTATTTTTCATATTTTGCATATGGCCAAAAATCACCATAAAACTTTTTCTGTGTTTCCTGAAAAATTTCCTATGTGTGGCTTACGTCTTTTTTCTTTTCCACAATCGATATGTTTCTTGATAGAGCACGAAAGGTTTAAGCTACACCTGTTTTAGACCAAGAAGCGTGGTGATGTTAATGTGTTAGTTTTCCTGTTTTACACGTGCCCTTAATATCAACGGAGCTTGCTATTGATACAAAGTTGATCAGCAATGAAATGTGTAGCAAAAAGTTCTTGTGTGTGGGCGCCACTGCATTACAGTGATTATTATGACCTTATTATGAAACCGACGGATCCCCTACAGATTTTATGTCGCCCTCTCTGGCATGAGGTTTTCAAGATTGTCATCCAATGATGTATGAAATATTCAAGTGACAATATTACTACAACGTGTGAGTAAAGAGAGAGAGAGATTCGTTTAGCTTTTCAATATAATGATAAGTCGTCAAAAAAACAATTTAAGGCTAACGAAAAAGAAAAACATACAACATCTCAATCGCAATATTTATATCATAATATTTATATTCTGAAGAATGCATTCTATATAGAAAAAATATTTAGAAAACATTATTTTATGTGACAAAAGAAAACTGAAATTTAAAACATAGATATTTTATATTTAAAACTTATTTAAAACTATAACGATAGTATCAATATTTAAAATTTGAATCGTTCAAAATATGTACATTCACCCGGGTGTCCCCTTTTGGCATCTTCAAGCGTTTAAGCACACGGATGAACTTGAACTGACGCTTAGTAAATGAATGTTTCGTGTTTATATTAGTATCAATATATGATTCATTTATTTACAGGAAGAATCAATAATTTCTAAATTGTCTTTTTTATTAATCAATCACGTTCGCTTCAGTGGTAAAGCATATGAACTATTGATGACTTGTGCTTATTCAACGCTCAATGAGAAAAAAGATTCATCAGAACTAATACAGAATCATTAGTTGTGATGAAGGCATACGCCGAAATAGCTATCAACTATTTTTTTTAAATGTAGAAATTAATCACTAGTTGTAGAACTTAATACTAAGTGTAGAACTTAATAACTAACTTTGTTATGTTTTACCTTACAACAGATTAGTCATATTAAGATTATTTAAGATAATTGTTTAGAAGAGACTAAAACTGACTTTTAAGAGTTAAGGATTGTTATTGAAAACATCAAAAATACGCTGTGTAATTTTTCTTTTTTCAATATTTCAATCTTACGTTTTCCTTGACTTTTATTTTCTGAATTTAATTGCAAACTATAATTTAAAGTTTAAGTAAATTATAATAACATTTGCACTATAGTGTGGTAATAATAGGAGATACAAAGAAATATTTTAAAGTATATAACAGTATTTTCTATCAGCTGGCAAATATTTATCGAAAGAACAGTTAAATCACTCTGTGATGTCATATTTAACTCTTTTTTTTTAAATCGATCACATAGGAAGTAATTTTGCGTTGACGACTATATTTTTCAACATAACATAAAAAGAGATGCAATATTGAGTTATAGTTAGGTCGTTTCTTTCAATTTATGGTATCAGTTATAAGAGCTACGCAAAAGCTACATTGTGAACAGAAATAATAAATATATTTTCAAGTAAAATATAATGCAAGTTGTAAACTTTAATGTTCTTGTTATTTTCATGCCATATCATTCAAGCGCAGTGATGGAAACGTATAGGATGCTCTAAAATATTTGTGAAAATTTGGTTCTTAGATTCAAAGTGAAATAAACTTTTAAATTACAATATTTTATCTGATATATAATATTTATTTATTTATTTATTTATTGTTTAAAATTAAAATTATGGTACATGGCATAACAGCTGACGCCAATTCGCCATGTACTTGACAAATAAAAGACACAGAATATTAAATAAAATTACATAATACATAAAAATCAACACAAAAAATCAAGAAATAAAATAGTAAAATTTCACAAACAGTTCACAAATACTATCACCAAAAACATCCACTTCACTAGGCAAATATATGTGCTACTATACATTCGTAGTTATGGTTTTCACATCGATGTCAAGATAAATTATTTCGTTTATAGACTCAAAACAGTTAAGCAGTTGTCAAGTATGCGAAGTGAAATTTGATTTTAATTTAGTAATTTAAATGACGTTGTGCCTTAATAGCTATCGATAATATTTGACAATTGAAGATGTCAGCCAAAAAACACTGTACTTAATATTTCAGTTATTTTATAGGACCAGCTTAAAACCTTGTTTTCTGTCATAGCAGTCTTAGTTCAAAGCACTGATATGACAGAAATGTGCATTCCGGATACATAAAATCATAATTTGACTCGTATATAATTTAAGGTGATATGTTTTATTTAAATATTTTGTACACCCTGGATATAATATGTTTTGACAATGTGTATGTTTTTATTCTTTATTGTAAACTAAATGACTACCGGCACCAATTCTTTTTGTCAGAATTATCATGTTCGTCATACATTATTATTTTGTATGACATGTTTGTGGAGATATGTACAGTAAGCTGTGCGCAACGAGGGAAAAAGAATGACAGCATTTCCTGTAACAACTTGTTTGTCTGTTAACCCTTTAGGTGGGGGCATAATTTTTGACTACTTTTTTTTATAAAGCTAAAAAGGAAATAAATATTCCACGATGATTTTCAATCATCAAGTCATAATCCTCGCCATTGGGTGAAACCGGCCCTGATCTTATTAAATAAATGTAGAATCAGTAAAAATTAGTAAATACTGTGGCTTTTTTAACCAAGTATTGACAGTGAACACACAAAAAGTGAACTGTTTTTATTCATCGTCAAAACCAATGATTGCGGGATGCCGTAAAAAACTATAAAATGTATTAAATATTTTTGAGAAACTATTTTTTTTTTACTATTTTCTCATTACCACAATGGATTTCTATCAAGTAAATATCAATGAAATCAATAATAGATCGATTTTTGTATCTAAATGAAAAGTCTTATATTTTTATCAAAAGAGCGTTTAATTTTTTAATATATTGCATTTTCACCAAAAATCGACAGTGAAGACTATTATTTTTTTTTAAATGATGAAATTATTACAAAATTTTATCATTTTATTCACCATTTAAAAAGGTTTTTGCTTGCCAACACTGGTAGAAAAAATATCCTTTTGGTACAACACTTAACAAAGAAATTAAAAAAAAAACAGTAAGAATAAAAAAAACAGAACTAGGAAAGGAATTTTGCTAATGGAGTGCTTTTCATTATCCTCATATTAAGGATCAAATGCGTTTAACGAAACTGATGTAAATATCTGAAAGCTATGCATGTATTTGGGCACGAATCTATTTGCAACCGATTAGTTAATGAACAAGAGCGTTGATTACATATCTTTAGTATAATTATTATTTTAATTTTATGAAATATATTGTGAAATTGTTTAATAAGGTTTTATTATACTTGACAACTTTAGAAACTTCCATTGTATTTGTCATATTGAAATATGAAAATTTACTGCAATCTTTAATGTCAAGTTTTTCACAAATGAGTTTACTTTATTTGTAAATGAATAACAATATTTAATATTAATCGTAATATTTATTATTAGAAAAAAAACTGATAACTATGCTGTGCCCGACATTGTGACTTGAAGGGTTGAAAACATAAAATTTCTATCTCTTTTCTCTTCCACTCTTTCGTATATCTTTCGTGTAATAAATTTCGAAACATCACGGCAGGGGAAAATTCTGGTATTCTTTACCAGTGTTTTAAATTACTTTTATTTCAATACTATTGTATGCTCGTTTTAAATCAATGCTTGAATAAATTTTGCGAAATAAATGATAAATCATGTAGAAAAATAAAACTGAAAATTCGATGGAATAAATCTCTACAGTGTGTCATGAAACGATACATGAAATATTAATCGAGCAAGCAATATAAATGTTAAATATTTTACTTTTTCCCCGTAACTATCTCAAATTTGTATTACGTAAATACATTAAATGGCATGATATTCAGTGAGAGTCATTGTTACACACAATATATTTTTTTTATATATTGCAATAAATTCTCAAAATATCTGTTTACAAATTGAATGTAATTAATTGACAATGAAGTTCACCGAGTGATCTTTAATTCATACATTTAAAAAGTTTTTTCTGAACTGACTTACTTCTACGCAAAATATTCTAAAATGATAATACTGAGTTAATATCATCAATATGGATCTTCGCAATGGCATCCACATTTTTTGGGTGACATCGTGTCATTTGCTTAATTCCGAGTCCAAAATGACAACTCTTCCACTCTTGGAAATGTCAAACTATATGCATCTGTTAAGCAGACGTAAATATGAATAGTGTCTCCTCCTCAATAGTGAATGTTTAGAACAAGTCTGCCAGTAGTTATGTCACTTGTAATAACTTCTTAGTCACATACGTGACTTAGTGACGATATATCTCAAACGTGAGTTTAAAAAAAATACTTTTTTTTAAATTGTAATAATATTTAAGTAAAATAATTCTCTGGACGAGCTGTAACGTATTTTGGACAATAGGTGAGCTTACGTTAATACGCTGTGACGTTTTCTTTTGTTTAATTGATCAAAATAACTTTAAGGCAATAAATATATTTTTTCATTTAACTATTTGATTATATGAAGTAAAATACACTCCACATATTAAATTATTTTTATGTCGTATAACATCTCAAAATTCCTTTGTTTTCCATTTCAAAGTTTAGCACGTGTACATGACGGCTAATGTTTGAAGTATAGTGATCCGAAGCGAACCAAATAAACAATGTGTAATATAAAATAACTTAGATTATTCCACGTGTTGTGCTACAAACTTTGACACCTGTTTCGCCTCTTTCAGAGGCATCCTCAGACAATCTTACTTACACAATGCTTGTTTAAGTACGAATGATTTTTATTGTACTATTCTGATATATTATAAAAATAAAAACAATGTGTAGATTTCTATTGTTGATATAGAATTCAAATCAATAGCAGCTAATCAATAATGGTTAATGAATAATGGCTAATTGAAACGTACAGTTATAAAATGGATTTGTATCATATCGGTAAACTCTTTATACTGAACCACAAAAATGAATTTCGTCTTCACGTAAGCTAAGACCGTGTCTAATGTTTCTTTTAGCACATGTCGTGCGCGACCACGCAGTAGTTTGAAATCCTCTCGCATGGATGATATGATCAACAAAATGTTTATTTTAAATAAATTTGCATAATTAACATGTTTGTTTCAAATAATACTTAGTGAACATGTTTCTTAGAAATATCGATTAACATCGATTATTCGTCACAATTTGTTCAGAGAATTAACATGTTAAGCGTATGCTGACACGCAGGTGACACAGCACAGAACTAGCAGATGCAGGCAGACGAAGCAGATATTTGCGACCAACGAATGCAGCGAGAGCTGTGTCACGCAAGTGAAATTTATGAATAACTCTTCTAATGTCTTTTAAGAGTAATCTACACGTATAAACAAAGTTCAGTTCGCACTAATTCAATTAGTTTCTTAGTAATTTTCGCGGTGAAATCGAAAAAATACGTACACAACTGTACGCGTCTAGAAGAAAACTGTGCCGGCTCCAAAAAGAAACGCAGTGCAAGTCAGGTGAATGTCGCCGTTGCACGTGCCTTCGTGGCAGCGTACAATGGCCGATGCTTTTTCATGTTATACAAAATATGTGCTGTTCTGAGCTGCACTGCCTTGCGTTACCTTCGCCTTAGTATACGCAAACCTAACAATGGCTTATCAATTGTTTTTATTATAAAATTTTAACTAATACTATTATGTAGTAATACAGATATCGAACTTTGCCACCATCCTCTAAATGAACGAAGTAGTAAATACTAACAATTTAATAATGTAATGAAAAAATATGTTTACATTATTATACTGTACAAGTCCCTTCATAATATAAAATGGAAAATTACCTACTTATTGACTACTATTTTTCATGATGTCTTAAATTTCTCTTCTTTTCAAACATTGTGTTGCTTGCTTTTGTTTTTTGCTAAATCAAACATCAACTCATCTCGCGTTAAAGGTTTTTCTGCCGCTCGTCTTCACTATGTTTTTCATTTCTAATAACTCAAATGAAGTGAAGTTTTATAAGTGATTGATACACTCAACTCAAAATTCAATTTCACAAAATGAGATTCTCGTTAAGCTGTCAAGATATTTCGAGTTTGACTTCTGTTGAATAATTTTGAAATATTCCATTTATTAAACTCGTTTCATTATTGAAAATATCTTAAGAATTTCCGACTCCAGAAATATGATCGTTGAATGATACTATTTTTTTAAAATATTTATGAAGCGAGGAAGAAAAAAAAATATTATACATAATATTTTCATCTTGTACGTTATAGTTGAGTTGTTAACATTGTTCTTTTTAGTTGATCAACGCGTTTAAATCGAAGAATGGACACTTTTGTAATTATTTATTTTTTAATTTCAAATGTATGTATGTCAACCATTCCATTTTCAAATTAGGGCCTAGTGCGAGCGATTAGCTAACTACGAGTCATGTCGTAGCATCATATGTGACTTTAAAAAACAAAGATGTTCATCTTCATCATATATGAAACTGAGAGAATCGGCGTTTTTTTATTTTTAGATTAATCCAGTGAGTCCATATTGTTCTATTTTATAATGATAGTTTCCAATTACTAATTTGGTTTGAGCAATGGTAATTAACCTTTCAGCTGACGTAGATAATTAATAGTAATTACCTAGCACGCCGGCTATAATTTTCAACTATTAATTTAATTAATTATTGACGATATAACTCGTCTCTGGCGTGTTGAACACGAAAAAAATTATGAGATATCTCGTCTGTGGCAGACATCGAGTTAATCAAAATTCCTTAACTGGATGGCTGCCACAGACGAGATTTCTCGTCAATTTTTTCGTGTTTAACACACCAGAGACGAGTTGCCTCGTCAATAAATAATTAAATTAATCATTGCAAATTATAGCCGACGTGCTAGGTACAAACTTACTTTTTTTTCTACGGCAGCCAAAAGGTTAATAAAAAAGAAATTTACATTTTTATTTTGAAGATACCCACGTTTGATTTTATTTCTGGATTTGACCAGTTTCGAAATAACATCGGTTGAAAAATGAGAATTTTTGATAAATACAGAAATATTTATATTTAGGTTAATCAAAAACATGACATCATATATATTTTAGCTTGCTTTCTAAAATTAATATTATTCGCCAGAAATTATTTTTTTTTATCATATTCACATTCTATACGTTACTATTTATGTAACTATCACCTGTTCTTTGAAAGACGTTGATTTATTTATTTTAAGCAAGAAAATCATGTTAATACTTAGTGAAGAAGACTAGGGTTGAAAAATATCACACACTTTGTGAAAAGTTTTGTAGGAGAAAATATAACAATGTTTAAAATTATGATTATAATTGGTATAAAACCACATAAGCAGTCATAGCATTCAAAAATCTCAAATAGTCATTAACTGTAGATGAACACATTTGTTTGTAACGTCATATATAACTATTCTTGTTTCCTTCGAAAAACAGGGGTCAATTAATTGAACATACGTTTAGTAGTTTTCTTAGGCATGTAACTCTTGGAAATATTTTTAAAAAAACTGCGCAAATATAATAACCGACAGTTATCACAATGCAAATGTTTCGATTTTTTTCGAGTTCAACTTGAGTTAAAACAGTCCAACTCCACGATTCCACAGCTTAGCTTTTTATACGCCACTGTCCGGTAATTCAATAATCCCACTCAATTTCTCAATGTTCAAGTCAGTCCTCAGTCGATCTAAATAATATTAATTTCAACAAAATGACTTGCTAACGATTCTGTCATTCAGGTTAACAATGCGCCAGTCTACGCATTGTCTCTAATTAAACTTGCATTATTCACTCAGACATTTCTGTAACCAGATACGTTTGACCAAAAGCCTTTTGAAAAACGTCAAGGTTGTTCGTGAAATTAGCCAGTCTGCGGTTATTTGAGATTAACAGCCTGTCATCTTAGACAATTATTCATTCGAAGATACGACCATGAAATTTACCTATCACCATTGCTTCACAAAACGAAATGAATAGCATCTTGCTGGCAATTATATGTTATTATAGCGCGTTTTTCATCGAAAGAGTATTCTTTGTGTTTGCTATACAATAATTTTAAAAGAATTTCGAGCTGTTTTCAGTGCAGTCATAAAAAGACTTCTATTAAATACCCTTCCCCCTTTATCATGCGGTATCTTATACAGCAAGCTTCCCTACAGCTCGATTCCTAAGAGAAAATCAAACTAATAAAAAAAATCCATAATATTATCTTCTATGTATATAAAAATGGATGTTTATTTGTTTGTTTGTCCCTTATGCGTTCCCATTCACCATTCTCGTTCCCACTCATCTTATTGCGATACAATTTTGGAAAGTTGTTGTAAAAACGCCTGCAAAGGTTTCTGAATTATAAGAGCCAGCGGTGGGCTGCTAATACGCTAACAATGAGTCTCGCTTTATATCAAAGCAACTCTCGGTGTTCTGAGGAAACAGTGAGTATTTTTGTTAATCCTATTAAATTATATACAATACTTAATTGTGTATCCAAAAGCACTTTAATAAAAACAATTATAGCACGAACATTTTCTTTCTTTGAGTGAGATGCAACGCATACCGGGTACTCTCTAGTATAACATAAAAAAGCTAGTTCTATAAAATACCGTTGATAATTAAGTGGCATCTTAAAGACTTTGATTAAAAGTATTTTATTTAAACTATATGAGTCTTTGATAATGGAATTTAGTCAAGTAGCAAAATGGTAAAAAAAACATTAGACTTATAAGTACACTCATGTCTTTATTTTTTGATATTGAGGATTGTATATTTCTATTTTATGAAAAAAACTATGTTTTTTTTACTAAGTTTGCTTCACTTATACGATATTTTAAGATATAGAATATTATAACTCATCCAACTATATTTTTTCCTAAAATGTCATTTGGCTCATTTCGCTTCTCAGGGGCTCATAATATATTCTTACATTCAAGATTAGAAAAAAATATATTGTTGTGGTTTTTTTTAAATTTAATCAATTTTCATGTTAACTTCGACATAAGTTATTATATATAGAACAAAACCTAATGAAGTCTTGCCGAGAAAATAAAATTTTAATAAAAAATACTTATTTATAGTTTTCATAATAAGAAAAAACATAAAAGGCATGAATATAAGAAATATTGAATTGGCAATATAGACAATTTTTTTCGTACACTATTGAAATAACGTAGGTTGACTGGCTTTTTGTAAGTCATCTTTTCCAATTTTCCCCTAGGTGGAAAATTTTATTGTGTTTACCATCCAAGCGCATCTGCTTCGTAAACAAATCTAGGAAAAACAAGGTGGGCAAATTTATATATAGTATAACTGGTGAGAAATGAGTCATTTTGTCAAATAAACATCATATACAATTTAGATGAATGTTGAATTTGTGTAAAGTAATCTTCTCCATAGCACGGCTTCATATAGCACGAACGGCAACCCAACCATAACACTGTTCTCTATTGTACGATCTCTTCTCGTATAACACGATTTTATTTATATGATAAGCATTTTTTTAATTTTAATTTTTAAAACATCATGTATTATATAATTAGTCTTTAGCAACGATCAATCTGTTAGAGCATTTATAAATAATAAAATAACTATATACATTGTTTTTTTGTATCTTATTTATTGAAATTTATAGTTAGCACCAGAAAATTAGTTAGCTATTTCAAGTGACTGTAAAACATGGCATTAATGTTTTAATGAATAAATTTACTAGTAGTTTTTTAAAGACCGTCACGAAGTTAACTTGTAAAGTTATAATTTTACATACTTCTTTTATCTCATGCGTAAAAATAGTGTTTTTATTAAGTATTCAAGGCGGATAATCAATTATAAAAACATGTTTTTCTTCGGACCCAAATATTCTTACTAAAATTGGGATCACTTATGGAAATATTGTCAAACCTCATGAAAGGCGTGGTTTTCTACGTTAGTCGTTTTGCATTTTTTTCTAAATAAACTTCAATAGATTTAATACATTAAAATTTTCAAATCTAATCCGATAAAAAAGAGGCGCTGTAAAACCGATTAACGAACCACTGGTTCTATTCAAGTCCCATCCAAGCTATACTTCCACTGCAGATTTTTAATATAACATACTTAAATTCAAAGGCTGCGCAAGTCACATTTTCTTTTTTTCTATGATTATCTTTTTTTAAACATAGTTAAACTATGCGTCGAGCCAAGAATATGAGAAGTATTTTTTTTTCTTTTCTTGATCGTTGTTGCGTTATGTATGGTGGCCGTGATACAGCGGCTGCTTATACATTACGGATAGTGGTGTAATAATCAACTACCGACTTATATCCTAGTACCATCATTGTATTTTTACTCTCTACAAAAAAGAAAATTTGGACGATTGAATTACCAGCAGTTTTTTTACTGTTGAGAAAAGCTCTATATCAGTTAATTTCATGTATTATATTAGAAATAAACATGGTGGAAAAAAAACTTTATTTTTGTAATAGTTGTTGATTTATAATAATTATTTTTTATTAGTTTCTATGATGAATGCGAACTTCTTTCGTAAGATTTGAACTATTCATCACTCCACTTTCTGTTATCTATATACATCAACCTACGCTGAAATCAAATAATTAGTCAAGGACTTCAAAATGAATGGCATCCTTCGCAAAAATGTTGTTTACATTTACAACCCTTCTAGAACATTCATTATTATTAATTAATAATCAACATTGTTTTAAAAATTCTTAGAAAAATAAACATTCCTACAACTCGTTTAGTTATATTTAAGAAATTCTTAATTAAACTCGAGTATAGAAACGTTGAAACTAGAATCGAGGAGCGATGGGATACAAAGTGGACCCATTGGCGGATCCAAAAATTTATTGTGAAATGAGATCATTAATTGTTTCTTTTACGATTTTTTATAGAATAAATACTTGATTATGTATTGACTACTTTTATATAGATATATTATTTTTAAATCATCTATTTTTTAATGTATTATCTTTTTATGATGTTTATTTTCGAATTGAATGGCCCCCTCCTTGGACAATTTCTGGATCCGCCAATGAGTGGACCCAGACAAATTTACGTAATATTTCCATTGCATTCATTGATTGAGGTATAATTGTAGATTACAATAAATATCAGCTATACATTATTGGTATTTAGCGAATGGTTTAAATAAGAAGAATTTTGAAATGCTTAGTATATAAAATGGCTGACTTATTTTGCGGATCGACGTTTTGTCCTATTCATTTTCTATTTCTCCCTCTAACATATTTCTTTTAGAATTTTTTCACAAATTGATTTCAATGGATATTATTCATAGTAATACTCTATTAAAGATTGGAAATGAATAGCGTAAAATTCTTTTAAATTTTCTAAGCTTTAATCGAAACCAATTATTAATAAATATTTTCTTAACAAGAAGAGTTTCTCTTCGCTTTCAAATGTATTGACCCGAGAATTTTCGCCTCCAAAGCTAAACTATCAGTATTCATATTCTTAGTATTATATTATTGTTTGTATACTATTTCATTTCCTCTACCAAAAATTACAGCAAAAAAAAAATTTTTTTTTCTTGTCCACTCCCAATATGAAACATACGGCCTTCTAATGGAGGTATCTCAACCGATTTTTTAAACGAGAACTGTTTGTTATTCAGCTGCTCAACCTCTTTATTACTGTTGAGATAATCTATATAATCAGTTCATTTAATGTATTATATTATAAATAAACATGGTGAAAAAAAACCTTTATTTTTGTAGTGTTTGTTGATTTATAATAATTATTGTATTGTATTTTTTTTTTATTCGATAAACTTGTTTTCCTTTCTGCATCACACCGAAGACGATATCTCCTCAATGATACAGTTAAGATACATGTTTTTAGGCACAATTTGATAGGCAACAATACTAATAATTAACAATATAAAGATATTAATAAAGGTTAATTAAATACATTGAATTGGTATTACTACACGTATTATTGTAAATTAGTTTCTATGTAGAATGTAAACTTCTTTCGTAAGATTTGAACTATTCATCACTCTACTGTCTGTTATCTACATACATCAACCTACGCTGAGATTAAATAATTAGTCAAGGATTTCAAAATGAATGACATCCTTCGCAAAAATGTTGTCTACATTTACAACTCTTCTAGAACATTCATTATTATTAATTAATATTCAAAATTGTTCAAAAATTCTTAGAAAATTAAACATTCCTAAGGTATATCATAAAACTCGTTTAGTTATATTTATTTTAAATAGCACAAAAATATTCAGTTCTTACTAATTATCAGAGGTTTTTTTGTTAAAAAGAATACATGAACAAATTCGTGTGAAAAAGTAAACTTGCTTTTAGCCACGATGGTTCTCCGGTTATTTTTTTTGCTGTTTTGTTGTTTTTAGTGTAATAATATTATCTCGAGACAGCATGATACATCCTCGTCAAGGAAGTCCTCTGTCTTGTGAGTATTTTTTGTTTTATATTGTGTACAGACGTTTCTATAGGGACATTATACGAGCGTTTAATGAAAAGAGTAATCCATGAAAAAAACCAGATATGCTTGTTTTATATTTATAATATACTAGCCGGTTTCCGGCAAGCGTTGCAATGCCACTAAAAGAAAGAAAATGTTTGTGTTTTAATTGTATTTATTGCAGTGAATGTTTTCTTTTTCTGTCTGTTTGACGTTTACTGTCAATTTTCTATGGTACGACACACGCGCCACCTACTGTAAGTTAATTGTACTATAACCTTCGCGCAAGTGCAAGCATACGTTGTCAAAATAAACTATATGGTAGACATACAAACATTGATTTTTATATATAAGACCTACTGTAAGCTACTTTTATTATGCCTATAACCTTCTCGGAATTGCAAGCAAAAAGTTTTATTGCAATCGGATGAGCGGTGTGACAACGCATAAAATACGAACAAACAAACATTCTTTTATCACTTGTAGGCTGTTCACTGTCAATAATACTTGGTGGAAAGGCATTATATTAATACAAACACAATATTCCTTTGTACTTAATTCCACTCTATTAAAAACGTCAGGACCGTTTTTTTGAATAAATAGCACTGTTTATATATTTTTCTTATCAGTTGATAGTGGTCACAATGAGAGAAACCGGTCCTGACCTTTTTAATAAAGTGGAATAAAGTACAAAGGAATATTGTGTTTTTATTAAAACAAACATTCTTTTTTATATCTAATACTAGCTGGCCCGACGAACTTCGTACCGCCTCAGAATCAATAAATGTTGTGTTAATTTATTGGATGAGTTAAATTCAGTTTGAATGAATACTCAAAATGAATTAAGTTCAATAAATGTGCAAAATTAAAAATGAAAAGTATTTTAATTACATTGAAATGATGTTATTCACGTGGCACAGTCGATAGATTTAAAGGAATGCAGTGGACCAACGATTTGATTTTGAATTGTGAAGTTGAAATGATCCACATCTTTGTTATTTGCTGCAAGAATTGCTCGTTCACTCAACCAATTATGATGTTTGTGATTAGCAATGATGAGACGAAATTTCAAAAATTCGGCAAAAACGAAATCAATCCATTCGATTCGTCGACAGGAACACGGCCGTTACAGATAGTCAGCAAATGCTTGGAGAAATCTGCGGCAGATGGTCGTTTAGAAATGCAACTCGCATGTTTGTCGTTAGCTGAAGTTTCTTAACATAGCGCCACAGAGTCGATGTTTTAAGTCAAGCGTTTATTTCATCGGCAGCGGTCGATCTTGGAATAACTGGTAGTGTTTGGCGAAAATCGCCAGATAGTAGAATCATTGCGCCTCCAAAACATTTTGAGTCATTGCGCTGATCTTTCATAGTTCGGTTGAGCGGTTGTTCGGTTGCGGAGGAAAAATAAGCCACCATTTCCCTCATCAAATGCCTTCATTAAAGTATCGTACACTTTCTGTTGGGGGTTCAACAGTGGTACATTCGTTCGAAGTGATTGGTTCAATGCATCTCGATCATATTCACGTTTACGTTCCGATTCTCGATTGAAAGCGTCGTTCATTCCTCGATCTGGCGACGCATCATGCAGCGCATGAGGTAACACATATCTTCGATCAAAAGCAACGCCTGGTTATGTATCTCCTCATTCACCTCGAGATCGGGATTCCCTGAACTGACGCGAATTCGGTGTAAAGTGTCTTCGGACATGTCATCCTTGTACATTTTCCACAATTCACGTGGATTCGATGGGAAGCATGTCAAAAAAATGATAGCAAATAATTTGCGTATCTGACTTGGAGACGCAGAAACAATTGCTTCAGCGATTGTCATGTCCCAATGAGTTTAGTTTTCAAGCAAATTGAGCTATTGACATGCGGTACGAAATTTTTGGCATACGACGCCATTGACAGTTCGAAATGATTCGAAATGTCGACCCGAAGGGAATTATTGTTTTTTTTTCAGATTTTTCATGTTCACAGAACTGAAAGACTCTTAGAAAACCATTCCGAGCACTCTTACTGATTGGTTTAGAAATACTTGGCATAGCTAATACCTCTTTATTTCACTGTATTTTAAATAATAAAATTACATCTTCACAATGTTGACAAACGACTACTTTTGTTTGACAGTAACTGTCAAACAAAGACTATTAAATTTAGGCAGGATAAATTTGTTCTCAATGCATGTCACCAACATAATGACAGGGATCTTTTCAAAATTATTCAAATAATACTTTTTTTATAATTTTACGAAAGTTCATTCTATATTTTCATATTTTTTATATTACCAAATGATATAAATTCTCATTATAACAAAGAACGCAACATTTTCTAAATCTTCAATATTATATTTATGAGATTATCTTTCATTAGAAAAAAAATATTATTTTTTTGTTTAATGTTCCACACATACCAACAGTTATACAGTCAATCCTGTTTTTATGCGGTAGATGCGTTCCACGAAATATCGCAAAAAAAAAATCGCATAAAAAAACTTGACTTCCATACAAAAATTGGGGTGCGTTACTTAAATTGTAAAATCCGCATAACTTTGAAACAGCGAGTTAAAATATACACTAAATCGCAAAGTATATGAAAATAAGGGGAAAACCACGGCGTAAAAATATTAAAAAATAGTCACTGTATGACAATTCTATGTGTGTTTTAAAGCATGTGGTTCTAAATCACTCTTTTTCGGAAGAAATAGTATGCGCATCAATTTCATAAAACTATGGCTGTTTTCTAACAATGAAATTAGTGATCAGAGTTTGTTCAGATTTTCTTTTTCGATAATTAATTGGTTATGCAGTTTGTTATACCCATATATATATATTTTAAAGTTATCGTTGAAACTTGAATGCGCGATCAGAATTTGAATCATTTAGAAAGAAATGATCTTCTAATTTACTGAAAAGTTGGATACCTTCTTCAATTATTTTCGCAGTGAAGGAACTGGAATTTCTTTTAGTTCGTCATTGTTTTCTGGTTTTTTGTCAATAATTAAATTTAAATTATTGACATCTTCGTCACTTATATGATATATGATTATGATATAATTTTCGCTAAAGGTATCAAACCTTTCTTCGCCAAGTTCATGTGCTAAAGTAATCATTTCAGCTGATATTACCGATGTTTCAATGGTTTCATCGACTGTAACACACCTAAGTAGGTGGACATAATTCAGCGATGGCAGATGCAACATGATTTAAACAGTCCGAAATCGTATTTTTTTTTCAAATGTCGGTTGTGTTTATGATTCTCTCTATTCTATCCATAACACAACGATATATGCTCTCGATGTAATATTTAACATTTTTATATATCGTAAAATATGGTACATCTAAAAAAATGCATTTCTAAAAAACCGCATTACTTCGAAATCGCATAAAAAAACCACATAAAAACAGGATTGACTGTATATGGGGATCAAAAATAAAATAATGATTTGATAGTATTCTATAACAATATAATATACATGAAAAGTATACTGATTTTTTTTTACATACCTTCTGATTTTATGTACTTTCATTCGTCTTTTCACATTTCAGTATATATTTTAGCGACGGTGATGAACATGAGACATAAATTCCTAAAAGTTTTTTTTTTAAATGGATATTGAAGATTTAGTTTCGATTTAGTTTAAAGTTGGCATTCCTAACTTGATTAACAAAATGCCTCACATGAGGAAACACATGTCTTCGATCCAAATCAAAGCCTGGTTATTTATCTCTTCATTCACCTCGAGATCGGGATTCCTTGAACTGACACGAATTCGATGTAAAATGACTTCCGACATGTCATCCTTGAACTTGTTCCACATGGATTCGATGTGAAGCATGTCAAAATAATGATAGAAAATAATGTGCGTATCTGACATGGAGATTCAGAAACAATTTCTTCAGTGATTGGCATGTCCCAATAAGTATAATTTTCAAGCAAATTGAGCTCTTGACATGCAAGTAGAAACATTCGTCATTTTTCGGATGAACTGTGTAAATGCGACCAAGAGCATCAATAGTCATTCGGGTGATCAGGAACCGCAACGCTTTGCTTTTGACGTTAAAATTTCTTCGATATAGCGTTCCAAGTGTAATAACGTGTCATCTCAGAGTAAAACAACGTTCGTGCAAAATATTGTTGTCAAAAATTTATATACCTAATTATAAACATAACCTTATTTCAATATTGTCCAATTTTCTTTCGTTTTAATTTCATATCATCGATTTCTTTTATTCTAATCCATATTCTAAATTTAAAAATTTCAGACGTACGCAAAAGAAGCAAAAACAAACAAATATAGAAAACAGTGCGATCTGGTGGATTTTTCTGAAACCAGCTTACGACATTTTATCGTTTGATGAAGCTATTCGTCATTTGAAAATTTTATTCTGTATGAAGATATTTATTTTCTTTATAATTTATTTTCCGTGATATTTTTCCGATGTTTTAATGCTTATTCTGCTATTCTAGGCAAAAAGGAATTTTATAAAGCAAAGATCATTGAAATCCTTGGAGTAATTCTCGAGATATACGTGGTGTAAATAACCCGACTTTGTTTTATATATATCTATATATATAAAACAAAGTCGGGTTATTTACACCACGTATATCTCGAGAATTACTCCAAGGATTTCAATGATCTTTGCTTTATAAAATTCCTTTTTGCCTAGAATAGCAGAATAAGCATTAAAACATCGGAAAAATATCACGGAAAATAAATTATAAAGAAAATAAATATCTTCATACAGAATAAAAATTTTAAATGACGAATAGCTTCATCAAACGATAAAATGTCGTAAGCTGGTTTCAGAAAAATCCACCAGATCGCACTGTTTTCTATATTTGTTTGTTTTTGCTTCTTTTGCATACGATTGGCTTATGAATAATTTTAAATTTAGAATATGGATTAGAATAAAAGAAATCGATGATATGAAATGAAAACGAAAGAAAATCGGATAATATTGAAATAAGGTTATGTTTATAATTAGGTATGATAAATTTTTGACAACAATATTTTGCACGAACGTTGCTTTGCTCTGAGATGACACGTTATTACACTTGGAACGCTATATCGAAGACATTTTAACGTCAAAAGCAAAGCGATGCGGTTCCTGATCACCCGAATGACTATTGATGCTCTTGGTCGCATTTACACAGTTCATCCGAAAAATGACGAATGTTTCTACTTGCATGTCAAGAGCTCAATTTGCTTGAAAATTATACTTATTGGGACATGCCAATCACTGAAGAAATTGTTTCTGAATCTCCATGTCAGATACGCACATTATTTTCTATCATGATTTTGACATGCTTCACATCGAATTCATGTGAGCTGTGGAACAAGTTCAAGGATGACATTTTACATCGAATTCGTGTCAGTTCAAGAAATCCCGATCTCGAGGTGAATGAAGAGATAAATAACCAGGCTTTGATTTAGATTGAAGACATGTGTTACCTCATGTGAGGCATTTTGTTAATCAAGTTAGGAATGCCAACTTTAAACTAAATCGAAACTAAATCTTCAATATCCATTTAAAAAAAAAACTTTTAGGAATTTATGTCTCATGTTCATCACCGTCGCTAAAATATATACTGAAATGTGAAAAGACGAATGAAAGTACATAAAATCAGAAGGTATGTAAAAAAAAATCAGTATACTTTTCATGTATATTATATTGTTATAGAATACTATCAAATCATTATTTTATTTTTGATCCCCATATACAGTCAATCCTGTTTTTATGTGGTTTTTTTATGCGATTTCGAAGTAATGCGGTTTTTTAGAAATGCATTTTTTTAGATGTACCATATTTTACGATATAACTTGGCGAAGAAAGGTTTGATACCTTTAGCGAAAATTATATCGACGAATTACTTACAGATAAAGCTATAAGTGACGAAGGTGTTCATAATTTAAATTTAATTATTGACAAAAAACCAGAAAACAATGACGAACTGAAAGAAATTCCAGTTTCTTCACTGCAAAAATAATTGAAGAAGGTATCCAACTTTTCAGTAAATTAGAAGATCATTTCTTTCTAAATGATTCAAATTCTGATCGCGCATTCAAGTTTCAACGATAACTTTAAAATATATATATATGGGTATAACAAACTGCATAACCAATTAATTATCGAAAAAGAAAATCTGAACAAACTCTGATCACTAATTTCATTGTTAGAAAACAGCCATAGTTTTATGAAATTGATGCGCATACTATTTCTTCCGAAAAAGAGTGATTTAGAACCACATGCTTTAAAACACACATAGAATTTTCATACAGTGATTATTTTTTAATATTTTTACGCCGTGGTTTTCCCCTTATTTTCATATACTTTGCGATTTAGTGTATATTTTAACTCGCTGTTTCAAAGTTATGCGGATTTTACAATTTAAGTAACGCACCCCAATTTTTGTATGGAAGTCAAGTTTTTTTATGCGATTTTTTTTGTTGCGATATTTCGTGGAACGCATCTACCGCATAAAAACAGGATTGAATGTATAACTGTTGGTATGTGTGGAACATTAAACAAAAAAATAATATTTTTTTTTCTAATGAAAGATAATCTCATAAATATAATATTGAAGATTTAGAAAATGTTGCGTTCTTTGTTATAATGAGAATTTATATCATTTGTTAATATAAAATATATGAAAATTTAGAATGAACTTTCGTAAAATTATAAAAAAGTATTATTTGAATAATTTTGAAAAGATCCCTGTCATTATGTTGGTGACATGCATAGAGAACAAATTTATCCTACCTAAATTTAATAGTCTTTGTTTGACAGTTACTGTCAAACAAAAGTAGTCGTTTGTCAACATTGTGAAGATGTAATTTTATTATTTAAAATACAGTGAAATAAAGAGGTATTAGCTATGCCAAGTATTTCTAAACCAATCAGTAAGAGTGCTCGGAATGGTTTTCTAAGAGTCTTTCAGTTCTGTGAACATGAAAAATCTGAAAAAAAAACAATAATTCCCTTCGGGTCGACATTTCGAATCATTTCGAACTGTCAATGGCGTCGTATTCCAAACATTTCGTGCCGCATGTCAATAGCTCAATTTGCTTGAAAACTAAACTCATTGGGACATGACAATCGCTGAAGCAATTGTTTCTGCGTCTCCAAGTCAGATACGCACATTATTTGCTATCATTTTTTTGACACGCTTCCCATCGAATCCACGTGAATTGTGGAAAAAGTACAAGGATGACATGTCCGAAGACACTTTACACCGAATTTGCGTCAGTTCAGGGAATCCCGATCTCGAGGTGAATGAGGAGATACATAACCAGGCGTTGCTTTTGATCGAAGATATGTGTTACCTCATGCGCTGCATGATGCGTCGCCAGATCGAGGAATGAACGACGCTTTCAATCGAGAATCGGAACGTAAACGTGAATATGATCGAGATGCATTGAACCAATCACTTCGAACGAATGTACCACTGTTGAACCCCCAACAGAAAGTGTACGATACTTTAATGAAGGCAATTGATGAGGGAAATGGTGGCTTATTTTTCCTCCGCATTGGAAGCACTCAACCGAACTATGAAAGATCAGCGCAATGACTCAAATGTTTTGGAGGCGCAATGATTCTACTATCTGGCGATTTTCGCCAAACACTACCAGTTATTCCAAGATCGACCGCTGCCGATGAAATAAACGCTTGACTTAAAACATCGACTCTGTGGCGCTATGTTAAGAAACTTCAGCTAACGACAAACATGCGAGTCGCATTTCTAAACGACCATCTGCCGCAGATTTTTCCAAGCATTTGCTGACTATCTGTAACGGCCGTGTTCCTGTCGACGAATCGAAAGGATTGATTTCGTTTTTGCCGAATTTTTGAAATTTCGTCTCATCATTGCTAATCACAAACATCATAATTGGTTGAGTGAACGAGCAATTCTTGCAGCAAATAACAAAGATGTGGATCATTTCAACTTCACAATTCAAAATCAAATCGTTGGTCCACTGCATTCTTTTAAATCTATCGACTGTGCCACGTGAATAACATCATTTCAATGTAATTAAAATACTTTTCATTTTTAATTTTGCACATTTATTGAACTTAATTCATTTTGAGTATTCATTCAAACTGAATTTAACTCATCCAATAAATTAACACAACATTTATTGATTCTGAGGCGGTACGAAGTTCGTCGGGCCAGCTAGTATTAGATAATTATATTTTATAATGAATGGTAATATACTTCATTTGTATTTGAATCATTATTTCATTTGATAATTTTCGCTCGGAAAAAATATTTAAAACCTGAAAAAAATTCGAATATTATAATTTAATATTTTGTATCGGGTTTTGGTCACCAATCGTAATTAATTCATTTGTGCAATGAACTGGGAATTTTTTAAATTAAAAATATTTTTCCAACTGGAAAAACAACGAAACGCTCCAATTATACTATTTTTTAGATACATAAAAAGCTGTATCTGTATTGGCCCCTTTTTCAATTCAACAAACGCCCAAATTTGTGGCACCGTACACATAACCTCAATTCAATACCGTCAAATTATTCAAATTATTCGCTTGTTTGCAATCTGATTTTTTTTTAAATATTTTCGTTATTTTTTAAATCAAATTCAAAGTCGGAGTTGGAGTCAATTCTATATTGCTAACGACTCACTAGCCCTGTTATATATCATTACATCCATCAAAGTATTACTCCTCATTACCTATGGCGTACGTTGTACACCATTTGTGGTCTGATCTGGTTTATAAGGGTACTAGAGTGAACATTGGATGCATATCATCGAATCATAATTATAATTACAAGTGCTAATTGCATCGGCTATTCCCCGTTGCAATATATTATATAATAGATTCATTCCACTAATAACATATTTTAATTTTAATAAATATAAATTTAATAAAATAAGACTTTCTGTTGATCGTGGTGGTAGTAAGTTGTGCGTTAGGAATGTTGAGCGATAATTATTTAAAAAATATTTACTAAATGTTTTTTCTTATTTGACGTTTTTACATAGTTTGAAAAAGAATACGGTTTTTTTATAACCTTCATGATTCAATCACTTTGACTTAATTTCAAATATGTTATAACAGAATGATATTAGATCTATCCAGAAGAAAAAATTAAAAATGGTCTTTAGGTAGGTTTTGAAACTAAGATCTTCAGATATCTACCGTATTGGTAACGCACGTGCTAACGAAAAAGTATATATAGTTTTATATTTATTTATTTTCGACAATACAGCTTTTTTATACAATACCAAACATTGTGTAAAACCACCTCATTTTTGCGGAAAGACTTTGTCATTTATAAACCAAATAAAAACAAAAAATCGTTCATAATATCGACTGTGGAAAGGAAAAAGAACGTAACCCACACATAGAAAATTTTACAGGAGGCACAAAAAACGTGTTTTGATGATTTTGGGCCATATGCAAATTATGAATAATACACGACTTTAAAGTACACGAAGACTTCTAAGCTTGTGTTTAATTGACATAATCTAATATTACTTTAAAAAAATATCCAAGAAAAACCTATATTTCAGTCTTTTTTCACGGTTTTAATTTTTTACAAGGTCATCTTTTTCAAACATAAAAGCTAAATTTAGATACTAATTTGGCATTTGCAGCTTGCATCCTTTTGATAGAATATAAAAAAAATGAAAAAACTGTAGGTTACGTCCTTCTTCCTTTCCATAGTCGATATGTATTAGTGGTAAACATTTAAATGTGGTGTTGCGAACAACAAAATTTACACCAGTCAGAAAAAATATCATTATTAACAGGTCCTTATTAAAAAAATCGATTTAATTTTGGTTTTTTTAATGTGGCTCGCGGCCAAATTTTCATTTTCAATGTGGCCCGACAGCCAAATGATTTGTCCACCTCTGATATAATATAATATACACGAAACGAATTAATTCTTAATTATCAGCATAAATTACAATGTGGAACACTCCATACTTAATTTGATGATGTACAGTAGATCCAAGCCAAAAGGGATGTCGGTTTCACACATTATATAGTCGATATACACATACATGCCGAGAAATTGTAATTATTTGACTGCTCTACCTTCATCAAATCGTTATATGAGAAATTCTATTCCGTTGTGGTAGTTTTCAATGAAAATACTTCTCTATGGTATCGCTATATCTCTTAATTTGTATGAAATATATCATTTTGGAAAATAAACTACATGATATGGATTTTGTTTATATCTTAAGCGAATGGTTAATCGTTTAATGGTGATTTAACTGCTTAAACCAGCGATTTCCAACCTGGGAGGCGCTAACAGTCCAAAATATTTATTTTCCCTTTAAAACGTGTCTTTATTACTATATGAAATAACGGATGGGTAGGCGCGAAGATATTTTTTTCTTTAAAGGGAGGCGCAGTAACATAAAGGTTGGAAACCACTGGCTTAAGCTGTCTAGTAAATTTTCAATAGTACTGCTCAATCTATTCCGTCAAGTGAATTTGAGGGGGTAAATAGCAAAGATAGTATTCTACGACAAAAGCCATTTTGAGAAAAACTGAAAAAGACATTACTAATTAATTGAATTTATTTGTGCTATATTTTACAGTAGAATATTGTCAGTCACAATGAATTCGTCAAATGTCCTGAGCAAAAAATTGAGGAATTGAGAGAATAATTGTAATCCAGAATAATTCTCAAATTATATTTTCGGATTCACAAAGAGTTCCACTTCAGAAAAAGTTTGGAAAACCTTTGTATAGAATAAAGACAATCGTATAAAATAACATTCAACTAGTAATAAATATCTTACATAAAAGAATTCTGTACAAAAATCTACATCAAAGGAGAATAGTTATTATATAAGAAGTAAAATTTTCTTTCTTTAGTTATTAAGTGAGCAGCAGAATTCCGCTGGAAAAATTTTACCAGCTATTTATATGAAAATGGGAAAACTCCGAGGAATATTTAAAGGCGTAAAAAATAATTAGCGGTTGATTTTCTTTCATATTATTTTACATCCCAAACAATAAACGGATGGCTGAAAATATTTTACATCTCTTTGAAATTACAGAGCGTGCTTATTTTCAATGTTCGTATATATAATACATTATTTAAATGAAAAGAAAATTTATTATTACTTTATTCCATCTTATGTAAAAATTAAAAGGGCAATAAATATAAAAACGTTTCAGACTGGGGTTGAGAATGGAGATACACTACACAAATTCTTATTTTATTGAAATGATATCGGATTTGAACGAACCGTAAATTTATTCACAATTTTTGACATCTACTAGCGCTGTTAAATTTTGTGTTTTCCTTAAAAATTCCAGACGTTTTATGTATTTATAATTGTTTACTTAATTCAATGAAATACAGACCAATATTTTTTTTTGTATTTATAAGTAAACTTTTGTACGCACATATGATTTAAAAAATAATTGAAATAAAATACATAACTTATATTATTCCACGTATTTTGTTACAAAATGGGACACGTGTTTCGCCTCTTTTAGAGGCATCTTCAGACAACTACTTTCGCAAATGCTTGCTTAAGTACGAATGATTTTAATTTTACTATTCTGATATATTATAATAAAAATCAAATAAAAATGGGAGGCAAGGAGGGGATGATAGAAAAACAATCAAACTATAATGGTAATACAAATGACATTTACATTAAGAAATGATTAACTAATGAGTTGCATCAATTAGGAGCGGTTAAACCGTTAGGAAATATATTTAACAGTGGCGAACCACCTGTTTTATTCAAGATATTATTCAATAATATTTCTTTATTTATTTATTAAGATAGCCAGTACGGCAAAAAAGGCGCTTTTATTGGTACTTAGGCAAGCATTTTCGAAAGTAGATGTCTGAGGAAGCCTTTGAAAGAGGCGAAACACGTATCCTATTTTGTAACACAATACGTGGAATAATCTTAGTTATTTTATTTTATATTAAAATGAACTTCCACAAAGTTACCGCCGAATCCATCAAAAGTATAATTGAATATATTCTGGTTGGTGAACTTTTATGACGAAAGAAAAACTAAATATTTTTTCACATTCGTGCGTCAGATGTCACTGTGTCAAAATCTGGCGCATTTCACTACCCTTTATTACGAACATATTCAAAAATATTCTTGCTGTACTAGAAGTTAAACATCAAAACGAATCGAAGTAGATTGTAATGTCTTTATGGATTCAATGTACTATGCGAGGAAACGAGTTTTTAAAAAATGTCGTGCATAGCATAGATACCGCGTTTCAACGAGTAGATGGATCATCCATAATCTCGACTAGCAGGCGACACGTCACGAACTATGGAGCTGACGTGTCAACACTCGGGTCACGGATAAGCCAATCCGGTGGCGTTACACGTCACGCTTCTAAGTCAACGATGTTACTTGGATAACATAAATTATATGTGTATTATTTATTCCTAAGCAAGGATCGTCAAGGCATCAATTCGCCCATGAAAGTATTTAATGATACATATCTATAGGTTCTCGGTAAATTGCTCGAATGGAAATTGCTCGAATAACAAGATAATCAATTTGTTTTCGTTTGTTCTGTCTTAGCCCTAGTCTTCTATGTGTTCTGGAAATATATATAAACAGTTTGAGTAACTAATTAATAAGCACTTCTCGTAGAAACACTTCTGTTGAGATAAACTCCATTAAAAGATCATATGTTCCGCATTTGGAGCGAACACGGTTAAAATAAATACTTACGAAAATTATTTTTATATTTCACTATCTAAGCAAGTGTCGCACAAGATAAAAATGAAATTCGTAGAAAAAGTCGTGAAAAAATCGTTTAAATAACCAAGCAATTCGAATAATTTGTAATTCGAGCAATTTAAATTCGAGCAATTTACCGGCTCCTCTATATATATACGATAGGTACAAAAATACCAATGGTAATTTAAATCATGAGTGGCCAAGATGTCAACCGCGGTAAACTGGTCAACCGCATAGCTATTCTTCATCGCTCACATGAATCTTTAAATACATATTCGGTTGGATGATATAATGTAAGTCTTTAAATTAAAATTTACCTTCAAATTCATGTCCCAAGCAGAGTCGCGCGAGACTGATTTTAAACCATCATATTATCAAATCACTATATTGGATGAGATGAAATATTATACATTTCCCACACTCAACGTTAATAATGTATACTAATTATCTGTCTGCATTACCATATTATGATATAGAATTGATGTATAGTACAATCCAGCAGCTGTCAGCTCAAGTCTATCAGTGTACTTGAAGTCTTGAAGCCTAGAGCGTTCAAAATTTGAATGATTGAAATGCTGTATTGAATTATTACAAAGCAGAATCTGTTGATAAAATTAATTAGATAAATAAGCGATTTAAAATATTATGTTAGGCTAAATGATTATTATGGTGAAAAGCATAACAAAACAAATAATACGTGAAATAGACCTCGTAGTAAATTTGAATCGTTCAAATTATGTACATTTTCACAGATTTTGTCACTAACGACCCGGGTTTTGTCTTTCGCTCTGACTGACGCTCAGTAAATGAATGTTTCGTGCTTACCATTCATTTACTGAGCGTCAGTTCAAGTTCATCCGTGCGCTTGAACGCCTGAAGATGCCGAAAGGCGAAACCCGGGTCGTTAGTGACAAAATCTGTGAAAATGTACATAATTTGAACGATTCAAATTTAATATTTAAATTTCACCAAGCACCTTCAGTCGAAATCTTAAATTAGACCTCATAGCTAGGGATTCTGTGTCGAGACAACCCGAGAATAAATTACCGGGAAATCGACATTTTACCAGACTTGGTTTCCGGGACATTTGAATAAAACAACTCAAGATTTGAGATTATATTGTTTTTTAGTAAAATTTATATAAAGTAGGTTTTATTCATTCAATACAAATATAGCTTGAGGATTTTTATACATTAAGAACCATTGTACATTTCGGTATGCAATAAAAAGGGTAATTAACTTCAACATTTTCCATTTATTTGACAAAACAAAATATTACCACTGTACGTACGTGTAACAGATGCTAGTTACTAATAACAAACATAAAATTACTAATCAAATCTTAAATAAAATTGTGTCATTGGCAAAAGCAAACGAATTGTATTTAATTAAAATAAAATATAGTCAGTTTCGTAATATATAGCATACAAATAAGTTTGCATGAATTATGAGTAATCTACAATGTTAATTCATAGAAATATTATTTTTTTCCTAAAAAAAAATACTACAGTACGTCGGTTTCGGGACATCAAAATTGTATTTTTCGTGTCCCAGGACAAGACAGAATCCCTACTCGTAGCCAAGAAGAAAACGCAAGATTTATATTCGTTCAGTTACTTTTACTTCTTCACAATATGCATTTTTTTATGCAAAAAAATATCGAATTTACTCATTTACGTCAATAGTTTTTGATATTTTGAATAATTGTTTTAATTATATGACTGAATTATTAAAAATAATCTCTTATGCAATGCAATGAGAGTTCATTTTGTAACAATCAATCTCCAAGGAAGCAACATATATTACATCCAACTATTGCTTGCATTACATCAATACTTTAATGAACTTATTTTTCAATCGATGTATATTTTAGTATTCAAATTCTCGAGTCTGCGTTGGTTTCATCTTGTCTCATCAATCGTATCCACAGCTTGAATTTGAGCTGAGAAGAGAAGCGTTTTACTTTATTAATGTTTTTCTTACCCTAACCGTAGAGAGACGTCAACTACCAAACTGAAACCATTTGTATCTTGACACTTCGATAGAATTTCATTTTCTCGAGAATGTGAGAAAATAAAACTCAAGTAAAATGAAAACTATTTATGATAATTATTAGATTGCGAATATTCATTTTATTAATTTATTCTTTAAGCCAATTTGTCAATATTTTTTTTTATAATATTCTCGAAATTAAGAAAGTAAGTTTATTCAAATCAATGTTAGATGAGATGCTCAGTTTAGACATTGAGAGCAGATTTGTTTTATAAAATATGTTTCGATTATTATTATAATATATTCAATTTCAAAAACTGTAAATAAGCTTAAGGTTAAACTCACTAATATAATGCTTCTCAAGTTTTTCTTTGCTCTAAAAAGCACTATTAATAAGAAAATTTTCTAAAGAGGAAGCCACGATACCACAAACATATCTAAGTAAAAGCTTCATATTAAGTTTAAAATCTCACATGTACGTCTTAAATTTCTTCTTAACTTTTCCAAATTAAATATAACTCGCGGTAGATATTCTACAACTATATATTTGTATGATCACATTGAAACCATACAAATTAACGTATGTAAATTTAATATAAAGAATTTCTAAGGACACAAAAGGTTTTAAAAGTGATTGGTTTATCATATCATTTTTATCCTTTGTTCGCTTACAATAGAGACCACAAGAAATAGTAACGCAGTACTTTAGTAAGAATCGTTGTAAGTGAACTTGATTTAAATTCAGTCGATTTTCTTTTACTTTTGGAGAAATGCTGGATATAATTATGTTTTAAAGAAGCCTTTAGCAGTAAGCCAATAGCTTTTTTATAAATACTACCTGTTTTATTATCAAACAATAGCTGAGAAGGAATATTATTATCATAGTGAAACCAACTTTTCAACGAAAATCAATAAATTAATCGAAGAATATGAGGAAGGAAGTTTTTTGTCTTAAGATTTAAGCTCGCGACTCCACACTAAAAATAATTAACGCCAAATAGCGATTGTCACTAGACTAAATCACTGGCTAAGCTTAAATATGAAAACAAATGCAATTTTTCTTAATAAATGACACACAGAGAAACGAAATTTATAAGAAATATGAAGGAAAATAAATACTAAAAAAATACTTCGATCATTGACAAGTATTTTAAAATAACTTTATATTTAAACTCGTGATAAATAATCTTGGAAAAATTAAAATTATTCATTAAGCGCCTCGTTATATTTATTTTTTACACTTAATGTTTTTTCAAGAGAAAAAGATTTGCATTAAAAAAAAAATACTATTTAATGAACAACATTATTTAAGCTAGTTTTTAATATAGCATCGCTTAAATCCCCAAGGGCCGGATGTCAACCCTGGGTATAGCTCTTTTTAAAAAGCTCCTCTCAACCCCACAGTGAGCTTTGTTGATTTTAGTGAGTACGGTTGACTAAAGTACACCTCTGCGGGCATTGGCAATAACGCAAACCATTTTGGGATAGTCCAAATACATGGAAACGGCAGAAGGGTCCATTAAGAGGAAGGTAAAACCCAAGCTCACTGAAATAAAAAGCGTTATGACTGTAAATAATGAACTAGAAACAAAAAAGAGATGATTAAAAGTCGGTGTAACAAGAGAAGAATTACAAAAGTTTGTTTTGCCTTAATTTAATGAAAAAGTTTTTAGAAGCACTTAATTTTTTTCTTTGGTTTTTAAATATCAAGGTTGGTATTTACTTTCTAAGCACAAAAGAGATTCTTATTCCAGGGAAACAAAAAAAGCAGTTGTTTTACTAGTTATGCTATGTATATTGACAGGACGTCTTAACTTGTTGGTCAGTCAGAAGCTTAATAAGAAAACAGCTAGTAGTAGGCTAATATCTATAAAAGTAATCGATTAAAAATTATACGTATGTTACGAATTAAAATTATTGACTAGTATTTTCTTTTATGATTGAAAGACGTTGTTCCTGACTTTGAATACGTATCAAATTATTGAAAAATAGAATCGCAAACTTATAACAAAATATTGCCAATTCGAAAGCTCAGCGAAAATTTATCCTTGTTTAATAAGTATTTTTGTATAACAGATTGCTTGTACACAGTTGCTTTAAAAATTTTAATGCAATCATGTTCCAAAATAAATTAATAAAGCATTTGATATATCTCATTTGATATATTCAGTTGCTCAACCTCTCTTTTTCCAAAGAGAGTAGGAATAGAAGGAAAGGGCTAGGACAGGACTAGTGGTTATCTAATCGCTCTCGATACGCCCAGTTCATAGGATAAGATGGGTGGGAGGGGGGAATTCAAGACATCACATACATCCATGCCTTTGAACAGAAATTCATAAAATCGATTGAAAAATCAATTTATAAAACTGCCCGTACTGGGATTCGAACCCGTGCCCTCCGTAGCGGTAGCCAATGATGTTAACCACTCGACCACCCAGGCGGCAAAATAATTCTACTATATTTAAAAATGATAACTGCGTTTTAATATAATAATTTCAATATAATTTCAAACGAACAAAACAAGTTTTGGTTGAATATTAATTTCTCATCTCTAACAATCAAATATCAACGCAAATAAATATTCGTGTCAATTGTCTTATATCAGAATATAAATCAAAATGGTTTATCCATATGCAGAGAAAAGCTATTTTAATGCTTCTGACAGTGAAATGTTTTTGACATAAAGAAGCGTGGCTATTTTAAACATTTATTTATATAATGCAAACATCAATTTAATTGATAGAATCGCATTTTTTCAATCTTGAAAACGTTTTAATTGAAATTATTTGTAACTCAGACATTAAATTCACGTACCAAGAGTAACTTTATTAAATATATAAAATTAAAAAAATACTGTTTAAAAAACGATTTTCAATTTCAATGATCCTCCTTTAACTTTAGCGTAACTTGCGGTCTTCAATATACTATCAGATAGTTGAATTTCGGCAAACATGTTGATGTTATTTATTTACGTATTTTTTTATAACGTGTACATATAATACAAAAATAGCGATTACGCTCAATTTCTCTAGAAAAATGTCTTCAATCGTTACTTGTGCAAATACTTTTATTGTTCAATTTAATAATTTTAATTGTATTGAAATTATTGTTCTTGATGTTCCAGGTAATCTTGGTACTAAAGAGTCTCGGCCTGTACGAAATAACCCAAGCGTCGGTAGCTGTCCAGATTGCAGCCCATGTCCTGGCGTACACGAGCAGCTGCATCAACCCTCTTCTCTACGCCTTCCTCAGCTCTCACTTCAGGCGAGCTTTCAGGAAAGCGGCCTGCTGCGGACCACCCTCCCACTTCCACAACGCCCAACCCCTGCCCACCAAATCCACCCGCACCAACAACAACGGAATGTGTACGGACGCCTTGTGAACTGACGCTGCCACGGTTTCGACTGCTGTGGAGTCGTGCATCTGAATCAATAAAGGTGAATATGACTAATGTGATAGGAAACATTTTTTTTCAAACCTGCCATTTCACAACCATCATATCAACTGACATCTATTATACAATATTTAAAAAAATTAAATTATGTACATTCCTACAAGTTTTGTCACTAATGACCTACGTTTCGTCTTTCGGCATCTTCAGGCGTTCAAGTGCATGGATGAACTTAAACTGACGTTCGGTAAATAAATTTATCGTGATAATATAATTACTTGGAAATTTTAGAAATTAATAGGGCACTGTTAAATAGTTTACCAATTTTGAATGAGTAGGTAAATCTGCACAATTCCTCACTTTTGTATCCTATATGTAATTAAATATAATCATATTTTCTTTAAGCAAATTGGGTAAATATAATTCTTGAAATTAATCACCATTCAAATCTGTAACTATTACCATGGATTTATCCATTTCGCCAGTAATGGCCTTAAACTTAGTGACAATAGGAACGAAAAAGTTAAGAATCACCTGATAAATAATTATGTCGTTCATAAAGCTATCTATAGTTTTTCTGAAGATGCATCTTAAAGATACAAAATACATATCAGAATTTGTTAAACAACTTGTGGAATAATTAAGTTATTAAATTTAAAATATATTAAAATAAAAAATCAAATTAAGAGTTTCAAAATGCCTAAAAACTCTTTCAAATATTCCAAATCGACACTTAGTATTCATAACATTTTGAACCTTTTCTGTGCCAAGTAAAAAACCATTTTATATTTATATTACTTAGAATTTAAGGCACACAAATCATTTTTTCAGTAAAGGTTTAAAAGTAACTATGTAAAAGAGATATTCTTGTAAAAAAAATAACTTAAACAAGTTGGTATTTCACTATAAATAATGTAATCTTTATTAAAATTAGTTATGGCATTTATTACTGAACTTTTATCGTTACCTTAATAACGATACTTCAAGAAAGTAAGTTAAATCTTGATGAGCTATATTATAAATAATGACATTACGTAAGGGGAGGTAATTTGAATGATTGAAGCAACGTAAAGCGCCCTCAGCGAAAATTAATAATGGAATTAAGGCATTTGTTTTGTATCCACACCCTTTCGCGCAAATTATATTCAACGGGCAATATCACGTTAATCGTTAATGTCAACAAAACAATAGTTTGTAAATTTATACCAGGTAGCAATCATATCTGAATTCCTTTCTGTTACCCTAATCCAAACATTTGCAAAGCGACGGCATTAAATTTATCAAAGAGAAATTCTCATTCCAGAAATTCCATTTTGATACTCTTATTCTGCAAAACCACAACGAAACAAAACAAACATATAATCCTCGGAATAGGGTAGCTTGGTCACTGTTGGCCTATCATCTTTACTTCTACGCTTATATTTACAAATGATTTTCAAAATGTTGATTTTTACTCGTGACGCTAAAAGACAATATCATTGAATGATGAGGTTTTGTAACGCTCATCACATAAGCATTATGCTAACCATTTCTTGGACGATAATAAAAAATATTACAGATTTTCTTTACTTAGCAAATTGTTTTTTTTAATGAAATACATTGGTTTATTGGCTCTATTCCCACAATTCACAAAAATAGTAAAGACCGGTTACACTCGTACTGAGCAATTTCTTTAGATCAATTGTTTAATTATTGATTTAAATTGTTTGCGGTAAGTGAGACTAGACTTTCTAATTTAAAATAGTTGTTGATTTGGTACAAAAATGTGTTGTAAATTCGCAGTTGACGGTTAACTTTATTAAAATGTTTTACCAATTGGTTTATATTTCATATTGAGTTTATTTGGCAAGTAAATCATTTGACTGGTTGCGCATTGATGCACTCAATAACTCAAAGCACAACCGTTGTACTGAAGGCAGTCGTCGTAAATATAAAAATCAAAATCTATTGAACTCTACAAAATTTACTCAACTCAAGAGCTAACTTAATATCCAAGCTTCATTTAGTAGATTGTATTGATAATAGTATGTTTTTTTAAAGACACTTCACTTCAAAGTAATAATTTAAAGACGCTAGTAAACATTTAAATATAGATTAAATGTTGTATTTCGTTGTTAATTTTATACAAAATTGTATCTCAAAATTTGTCCGTTTTGAGTTTTTTGATGTAATGAATTCAGAATTTCAATACACATATATTCCTTAGACTCGTATCCAAAAAAAAATACTTCATGCTTTATTTCAACTACTACAAAAGCGATGGCAAAAAAATAATATGTATATGTGATATGCTCAGCATGAAGGAAAAGATGGCATGGATAGAAACGACTTTGCTTCCTTCATTTTTTATTTTCTTAAAAATATTGAGAATAAAACCATTTCAGTTGTATTTTATAGCGATAGAAATCGATAACGATAGCGGTAGAATAATGTCTATTTATGTGTATATTAAAAACTTCGTTGAAAATTACCGAAGGTTTTTATTCATTCTTTCGGTGGACCAAAATGGTTGTGTGGCTAAAATAAGTATAATCACCCTATTGAATGATAAAATGTTTTAACAACTTTGCTCATATTTTAAGTCAAAATTATTATTTCTTACCGCCATTTTGAGTGTCGGGTAATATGTTTCTTATCAAGACGAGCGATTAACTGTAACTAAATCACATAATCTTTATTTGTTTCACGGAGTTTTCATCCATACACGTAGCTTAATATCTTTTAGATTAAAGGATTATAAATAATTTGTACCGATCAGTTATATTTCAAAATTTATTATCATCGCTTAATCTTCTTATCGATAATCTATTTGTATTTATAGTTTATTTTGTAAAATTTTAGATAACATCTTTCTTATAGGCGATTCATTAAATCGCTTACGATTGTATCGAGCGTCTCTATAACTGAACAAACGAGAGAAAAAATAAACTATTATCATGCTGTCAAAATGCCACTTGATATTGGTTTTCATAACATTGTCTACCACTAGACTAACATGTATAATATAATTTAGTAGATTTGTTTACGTTTCCATTTTTATATCTCCAATATTAATGGGATCATTTTAATACATCAGGAATTCAAACCAGCGTTATCAATATAAAACTATGAACATTATTGCATATATACTTTTTCAAATATTAATCTATTTCATTATCACTTGTTTGATTGTTAATGGACATTGCCACTTTAATCGAATAACGTATTTATGTCTTAAATCTAAATGCATACATATTCGCAATGTCAGAAAACGGGACGTATTTTTTCATCGATAATTCCATTTTTAATCAAATATTCTTTTTGACAAAACAATTCTCTCGTATTGAAAATATAGATTCTTCTTTTTGCTTGTGTTTCAAAAAGAGTTTTATTCGAGTATTTAATGTAAATGCCTTTTTTACTTATTTTGCAAACGATTTTTGTTTCCAGTGTGGAATCGATGGATGTTTTAGTGCAAAGAACTTTGGTTAAGAACATCGAATTGAAACAACTTTTTTGGGTATTAGTGAAATGGACATAATATTATGTATTTGAATAATACAATACTTTTTCAATACTCTTTTTGACCAAACAATAGTTTTACAGCATAAAAATGAGATGTAGATGTTACTAAATTTCGACAATAGCTGGACTCAAAATATCTTTGTACTAAGTGACTAAGACATCAATATAAGCTTCTAATGGAGCATATGAAAATTAGTTGTTTGTTTAAGATTTTGACTGAAGATGCTTGGCGGTATTTGAATTGTTTAAACTATGTACATTCACACAAGTTTTATCACTAACGACCCGGGTTTCGCCTTTCGACATCTTCAGCATTTCAAGTTCATCCGTAACTTGAACTGACGCTTAGTAAATAAACATGATACATTCATTTATTAAGCATCAGTTCCACGACTGAAGATGTCGAAAGGCGAAACTCGGCTCGTTAGTGATAAAACTTGTGTGAATGTACATACTTTGAACGATTCAAATTAAGTTGTTTGTTAATTGATTTATTTTTAAATGGTAGTTAGTTTGTAACATAAAAAAAATTGTTGGAAAAGACTACTCATTCACTATTTCTCGATAAAAAAAACAATATTTAAAGATTTGCAGTACCAGATTTTTGACAACGTGATCGTGCAAGACGCGCAATAGTCTTTTCTGCTCGGACATATAACTGGGAATCCTTTTTTGTGTGTGCTTAAAAATGTTTCAGAAACTTTCTGACGGTTACTTTAAAACACAAAGATGAGAAATAACGCCAAATAATAGTTTTGTACTATGCGTACAAAATATACAGCGTTCATCCAAAAGATCAACTGCAAAATACTGTTGTCAAATGTTTATAATAACACATCAAATTTAAGTTAGCTTCCCTGAGTAACGACATTATAATTATTTCGAGGGCCATAAACTTTATTGAGAAAGTTTGGAGAAGTCCAGCTTAGCAAAGGGTCAAATTTCTCTGACCTCGTCAAAGTATACTGAAACACTATTTAGCAAAAGTTGAAATATATTCTTTGAAGTTAAGTTTATAAACAAAAAACAGCAGGCATGTTTCTATTGTTATATTTCAACTAACAGTTTATTTAAACAATTTAAATTTTGATAATTTCTTTAGTAAAAGACCGTTTTAAAATGGCTATTAGACCCTTTGACCATCAGCTATATCATAGATTCCCATTTTTTTGCCCCATATACCATTTGCCGTTAGTTTTTTTTTTCTAAGATTAATAGCTTCAAATGTGTTTTTAATATTCGATGCAATGTTGCTCTCTCTGAGAGTGAATAATTATAAAAAAGAAAAACGTGTTAATTTGTATTCACACCTTGGTTTAAAAGACACAAAATTTAAGAATATATTTCGATTTAAAAACAGACAAATCAGAGCTTAGTAAAATTCTTACAGAACGTGTAAATTCACATAATGCATTCAATTTTTATTGTACTATGATATCTAATATATATCGTGATATTTCTACCGTCGAAACCTCCAAAAACCTGCTTTTAAAGTCTGTGTGAAGGACATTTGAACGTTGAACGTAAACCAAAACGTCATCATCATCATGGATGTGCGTTGCGTTACTATTAGGGTATCCAATCCCGGGGCCTTTTTGTGATGCCGGGATTGGGCACTCAACGTGGAATCGTGTATAATTTGAGAAAAGTTTTGGCGACTGGTTTTTTTTTTTTTAGTTTACCGAGGAATTTGAAAACCTCAAATACCTATACTTTTTACCCAAAATATCAACGTGACTCCTTTTTTTTAGCTCTCCCAAATCAAAAATCCTATAAATTTTGCTAGAATTTGCTAAAAATTTCTCAATCCCGAGATCCAGGGATTTCGTCCAATTTTGCGATCCCGAAATCCCGGGATTTGAGACCCTAGATACTATGCTTAAATGGACTTCCATTACGTGGACCCACTTTTTCCCCCTGCATGTATAAATCAATCCTTTTGGGTCCAATATACCACTTTGGGAATCATTGAGCTATTTATTATAAATTTGTAAACTAATTAAAAATATATTTATATATACATATACTGTATACCGCATTCTAGAAAAATACAATAAATTATTGATTTCTCTAACACAATTTAATACAGCAGTATTAATGATATTAATTCGCTAAATAAAAATGAACTCAAACCTAGACAGTTGCAGAAAACATAATATCGTTTTTCACAAGAAGTCCTTGATAGTTTTATTTGGGATTAATTGAATTTATTTATCACCTTATATTAAACGTGTTCAATAGAAAAAAGTGAACGAAGCAATATTATTTTTTTAATACAAAAACCGATATCTATATTCGTTAGGCACAGCCAGAGAAAACGTGTTTTGGTTAAATTTCATAAAAAGAATGTATAAAAAGTTTCCACAAAAGATTCTTTTTGTAAAACAAGTTTAGAAAAGGCTGAAATTATTTTTATTTAAACGAAAATCTGACCTTTTTTAGTCTTTTATTTTCTAACTAAAAACTCCACAGCTGTTACAAAACAAGCTATAGATATAAACGTCTATCTATAATGTTTAGAAACTATCTTTCGTCTGTCTAGTTTTTTACAGTATATTACCACTAGGGATTCTGAAGTCTCGGGTTTTTTAAAGTCCCGGGACTCGAGACGTGATAAAGTCAAAGTCCCGGGACTTCCCGGGACTTGGGACTTTTATTTCCCCTTCAATAAAATTATCAATTTATTTAAATTAAATATTTGTATGTATGTATGCCACCTGTGTGGTCGAGTGGTCAACGTCGTTGGCTTCGGTTACGGAGGTCCCGGGTTCGAATCCCGGTACGGACAGTTTTATAAATTGATTTTTCAATTGATTTATGAATTTCTGTTCGAAGGCATGGATCTATGTGATGTCTTAAATTCCTCTATCCCACCCATACTATCCTATGAACGCGTATTGAAAGCGATTAGCTAACCACTAGTCCTGTCCTAGCCCTATCCTTCTATCCCTACTCTCTTTGGAAAAAGAGAGGTTGAGCAACTGAGTAACAAGCAGTTCTCGTAGAAACACATATGTTGAGATAAACTCCATTAGGAGTCCATATGCTCCACATTGGGAGCGGACATGGTTAAAAAAAAATGTACTAAAAAGGGATGATAACGGTACATGTATTGAAAAAATAACAATAAATTGGGTAAAATTATGACCGTTACTTCACAAATCACAATACAGCTTTTATACCTTTTTTTGTCCTATTGAGACATTGGTAACTTTGTACAATAGTGAAAAACATTTGTAAATGAAATATCATCAGGTATGAACATTTAATTATAATATTTTTTAATTTGCTTTTTCTACAGTTATATTTTTATACGATTATGAATTGAATTAAACAAATTTCTAATAACATAAATGGAAATATCTTTCTCCCAGACGTTTTTTAATATTTTGTTTCAATTAAACTAATTGAGCGTTTTTTATTCAGTTAAACGTATATTTTTTTTCATGCGTACTTTAAAAAGGCGCCGAAAGTATGCATTAATAAAAAAAAATACATCTTTTGAACACGTTTATTTATTAATAATGAAAATATAAATAGGGTAAAAATAACAAAGTATTTACAAATACAAAAAATAATAATGAATTTAATGACGAATCAGACAGCCAAAAATATCATAAATAATCTTTGTGTCCATTCTCCAGTTGGTTTTAAAATCTTAAATTCGTTTAGTTATTTCGTTTTTATTGGATAAATCTTTTGTTTTTTTGTAATCTGTCTATTTAATTCTTCTTCCAGTGACAGTTCTGCAATATTAATTTCATCATCGATATTTTCTTCTCATACCTCGATATCTTTTTCCACGGAGAAAAGACGTTGTAGTAAATTATCTCCGTATTTCAAATATATTGTTTTGGAGCATTTGTCAAAATCTTTCGTGTATTCTTTTCGAAAATCAATTAGTCCCAGCAGAACCGTTGGTAATAAAATTATTCATAAGCTGCCTTGATTTATAACCTCATTTTCTAGAAATAACTATAGGTTTCATTATTTCTTGGAATTCTGTGCGATTATTCCCAGTTCGCTTAACTATTCAATAGTTAAGCAAACACGTGTCTAAGTTTTTTTGTATTTCTGCATGTCTCTACCCATCAAAAATGGTTTTTTCGTATTACAATATATAAATAGATGTTATTTGAAACTTTTACAATTATAAATCCAAACAGCTGTTTCTTTTATAAGATCCATTAAATATATGCATACTTTATTTTGTTAAAACCCCGGCCTTTAATCCTTAGCTTGAATATAATGCATTTTTTTAAAAACTGATCCCGATGATAGACACCAATGTAAATTTATTTTAAATCGAAATTAACTTTTAATGTCACATTAGCGATTGCTTGCATCCAATTTTTATTTGTTAGAATGGTTTTTTCAAGATTAAAATGTACAATTTGGCTTCCTTAAGTCCCGGGACATTTAGCAACAAAGTCCCGGGACCTAAGACAGCGAAAAACCTTAAAAGTCCCGGGACTTTTGTCCCGGGACGTCTCGACACAGAATCCCTAATTACCACTGTCTTTTTTCACCCGATACAAAAAAATAGACTAAAACGAAAAACTTTTTGACCGTCGGAATTAAATGACTTTAATAAGACAAACCATTCTGTTGTTTTTAAGATTTATCGTCCAACCCCTTGATAAAACAGTAAAGGGGTAAACATTTACTTGGATTTCTTAAATTGTTGCAAAGAACCATGTTTTTTTTTTATAAAAATAAATATCTTGAAATACAGAATATTGAGAGATTTTGGTATCTATATTTTTTATTTTATTGTATCATGATTTTTATCATACTAACATGGATTTTGTTTTATCACATTTTCTATTTGTAGAATAAAATACACAAAAAATATTTCTGTACACACATACCTTGATTTACGCGAAATTCGTGTATTTTTTTATAAAATAACGAACAATAGATTATTTAACAATTAAATAATTTCTCTTAATTATAGGTGTCAATGTATACCGTGGCACTCACCCTTGACACGATTTTTTTAAGCTATCTCTCAAATTTGTATGAGTTCTTTTAATCCTTCTATCTTCCATTTTTGTAAGTGTTTTAAGCATCGCTTTACCTGAATTCCTTTGTGAAAATTTTGCTAAAACAACCTACCTTTTAAATCGAGGTATAAGTGTTCTGATATTTTTAATCTATGTTAAAATAAATTATTAATGAAAATTTTTTACTAACCATTTTCTTAGAAAATTACAGATTAGTCTTCAAAATTTCTCATGCCTCAATAGAAGCACATCAAAGGAAGGTAGTCTTAATAATTCATGCAAATAATGCACGAGCTTATGAACTTCGTAGTATTTCTGACACGTGTGTGTGGAATAAGTACTTTAATGATATTATTTCGAAGTCATCTTCCAAAAGCACACCCAGCCCAACTCTTCCGTACCCACTTACGTAAATATATAATGAAGGAGAAGCTTGCATCTAGGCACGTGAATTCCCCGTTCATATTTGAAACTGATTCGTTTTTCTATTCATAGAGTCGTATTACGGTCTTACATTCAAATAACCTCAAATTGTAAAGGTTTCATTCTGTCTGTAGACGACCAAGACTAACATTGATGTTCTACGTCTTAGGTAAAACAATATGATGAGGGCGTAAAGCTGAAATAATGGCCAACTAAATAAAAATGGAATATAACTAAATACATTATTATTTATATTTTTTACCATTGAAATTCTTATAAAATCAATGAAAATTTTAAAAAAATATTTAAGAAATAATTTGGATGACGGGTCATTAAATAATTGTATTTTCTTTACAGGAAACTTATGAACATTAGTAATTGACTTAACTCGCATTTTTTGCGTCCAATAAAATCAAATAACATTCATTCGGACGCAACATAATGAACAACATAACCTCAACGGGTGCGTTTATGTGACCCTCGTGTGTTAGAAAATGTTCTAGGACATTGTTCCCGAGACATAGCGTAGATGTTTAGGGTCACGTTCCGGGACATTTTGAATGTGAATGGCCCCTATTATATGACCAATTAAAAATTTACACTAAAGCATTCAGAGAAATTTATTTACTTTATTTTTCAATGTAAGTTTGCCAAGATAAAAATTAAAATAAGCTTGTTTTATATTATATTGAACACGAAAAATCTTTTCAATCGTAAGTTTTGACGTATAATTATTTTCCACCATTTCATTAGAGATACTCTTCCTACGCGTTGCGTCTTCTAACTAATGATGTATTCATTTTTACGTCTGCTTCATTAAGCATCTGTTCAGAAATGCTCTAAGGTTATATTTACCTTTTAGTTGTAGATATCCTATCACCCGGTAGACTACGTTTCAATCGTAATTCTGGGGAAAGACTAGACATAGCGCTCAATTTTGCCATGTCTACAATAAATAATATAATATTTTAATGGTAAATTACATGTAACAACGGGATCAGTTTTTCACATTACAGGTGTGAAAGATAAATCCAAACGGGGTTTTCTTCTATATTAAATTAAATGCGATTGATGACAAGGTATCTAAAAGAACTGGTGCAAGTAATATGACAAAAATATATCAGTATAATTCATATATCTTGTCATATTTTATTATATTTGATAATGCTGGTGATGACCATAAACTGCTGTGATATTTAGTGCAAAAAAACTGTCTTGCAACCCTTATACTTCGTCATATCAATATCGAAATTTTTCCGTAAAGCTTTCTTTTCAGTTTCGGCAAATTTATGCACATTGGGGTGGCCGCTAAACTATCAATGCTTCATTACACATTCCAGTAGAATGCAAACAAAATTGCGTTTTTTTTATTGGTATTCTATTTAAAAGTTTAGTTATACGTAGTATATAATTTGTCAATAAAAACATATTATTCGGTCAATTACTAAGTAAAGTTTTCTTCGACCAATTTGACGCATTAAAATGATGAGTAAAAAAGAGTTTGGTTGACTTGACAGCAATCATAAATTTAAATCGTTCAAATTGTTTGTGTACATTCCTACTTTTTTTATCCCTATCTTCCCGGTTTTCGCTTTTCAAAATCTTCTTTCAGCAATTATTTGTCACTTTTACCCACTACTTAAATCAGAAGGCATTCCTTTTGAGAGTTTGTATTTGATTAGATGACTATTTTCTCAATTCATTCATATACATCATTAGTAAAATTTACCCATATCGCCATCAATATATTTCTAGTGAAAAATATTTTTTTTCGTATCTATTCACGATACACTTATTTACCAAGCGTCAGTTCAAGTTCAGGTTGTTAGTGACAAAACATGTCAGAATGTTAAAAAATTGCACGATTCAAATTTAATATTGAAATTCCACCGAGCACCTTTGGTCGAATTCCTAAATTATATTAAAAACAATCATTTTTCGGAGGACAACTTAAATAGGCTTTTTTAGACGTGTATATGCTTCATATTGGAAGCATCAATAGTTTTGAAAACTAATTGAGTAAAGAGTGAGTGAGGATTCAAAAAAATGTCTGACCTAAAACTTTATAATTCTTTGTCAGCGGTTTGGTGAAAACTTTTTAGTAACTGACCGATATTAATTGGTATTGTTATAAAAATGCAAATTGCATATATGCAAATTGCGTATAACAAGCAAATTGTTATAAAAATGTATTTTTTTCTTTTTTACAGTGTCACAATATCGTTCATCTTGCAAGGATGTTGAATGTAGGCGTGCATATGGAAGTAGTGAACTTCAGAGTGTTTTTACTGATCGTTTTGGTGTTCTGTAAAGCTCTGTCACAAGAAAGTGAAAAAAAAATTGACTGTAATATAAATTGATCCAAATTCAAAAAAAGATTTTTTATAAATATGTAAATAAATACTTTCAATTGTTTTGAAATATTTTTCCAAATCCAAATTGTTTTAATTAATAGAACAATGGCGTTATATTATGAAAATAGTCTAATACAAAATAATCGTTACATTTGTTTGAATTAAGGCACTTATTCTTATATCTTATGAAATATTCGTTTCATATTTGTCGTAATAAGTAAGTAAATCCAGCTTTTATCTTTTAATACACAATTTTTATATTAATTCTAAAGATGTATGAACTTGATTAATTTCATTGAAAAATCGAACTCAATTATGACAGTTCATTTTTATACTAAGAACCTCAATTGCTCAATAATCATTTTTGATAAAAAAAAAATACCTGGGTCTAGGTAATTCTGGAACGACATTTACAAATAATAAATAAAAACAAACAAAGATGTTTTATAGCTTTTATTTCATATTGTTTAAAAATTATTAATTGTAAATTTTAGACTAATATTTTTTAAATTCATCTACATATTATTACCAAAAGTTTGTACATTTCTTGTGTTTCGTTCACTATTGTATGTCATGTTATGAATTTTATAATGCTTAAGTAAGAATATAATTTAAATTTAAACGTAATTTAAACAAAGTTAAATGTTTTTGATATATTTATGTTTTCTGTTGATTTAAATAAGAATATTAATCAATAAAGAACTGAATGTTGTATTTAGTATTTAAGGAAAATACTGTTGCTAACTATAATGCACAAATATATTTTTACATAGAAAATAAAAATCTTTAATATATTTAAATATTAATGTGAAATATCATAATAAATAATTTATAGAAAAGTGTTAGTATATATGGGTGTATTATATTGTAGAATAATGCATGCCATAATTATCATTGTTATACAAAGTATTACTTGGTTTATTTGATGTATTTAAAAATATTTATATCTATAAAATAAATTGTTATAAAATTCAATGTATTATATATTATTTTTAGATTTTTAGTGAAAATAATATTATGCATTAGTTAAATCCATAAATAAATATGTTTTATGGTCCTCTAATACTTCAATGTATTATTTAAATTTGTATCTTTTATTTTAATAGATAGTCATATTATGCTGATCGGGGTCTTTGAAAATTAATGATTATTGAGAAAAACATACGTGGAGGAAAAGGGAATAGTAGAAAATATGACTTTACAAAAAGAACAAAACATATCCTCAGTTGTTCAGAGAATATTTGATGAGAAGGGGCAAATAATTTTGTGACAAAATGTAATGCTTGTAATAAAAAATACCCAAAAATGGTTTGATATGATTTATGGATGAACTTTTAAGGTATTTTAAATGTTGATTATATTACAAGTATTGATTAGAAGACAACTCTCCTTATATATTTAATATAATAGAATAAGCTGATAGACGAATCGAGAACTAATGATCAACACCCTGAAAGTGAGGTAGTTTGAGATCAGGAATAAAAATACAGTTATACAGTACACTAGTTGTGATTTGATAACAGTATTACAATAATTGAACGTGAATTTTAATATGAAATCAACTACTACGATTTCAAAAAAAAATGTTTCTTTTATAATATTTAATTTATAGTCTTTTACACATATTAAATAGTTTTAATATAAATAATTTAATTATAAAATATATGTTTATGAATATTGTATTTTCTGCTAAGAGCCCGGCAAAAAATACAGGATTCAAAATATTAAAATATGTATTAAATTTATTTTTTTCATTAAAATATAGTATATAAAATCAAATATCGTAATCGAATTAAAATAGATATGTACAGGTGAATTTAGAAAAAAAATGTTAACACCTTTATATTCTCTAATTTATTAAGATAAAATATTTATTATTATGTGTAGCATGTTTAATTTTTGTTAAATGTAATAAAAATATTTAGTTAAAAAATAAATGTGTTTTTTTTTAATTTCACAAAAATCCTTTATAAATATAAACTGACCATTTTTTAATAGTAATTTTAAGGCTTAAATTTTGTCAACAAAAGACAAACCAAATCGCTACTCATTGAATAGAGTAAGATCACAGTGAATTTGAGAATTATTCAATTCAATGTTGTGATCGAAAACTGGGTGTTTGTGATGTCAATTCACATTATTTCCTCTCCTTCCCATTCTTCTGATCCTTTAATAATTGGGTGTAGCGGTAGCGATTACTCAACCACTAATCCCTATCCTTCTTTCCCTACTACTCACTTTGAAAAAAGTGAGGTTGAGCGACTAAGTAACAAACAGTTCTCGTAGAAAAACTCCTGTTGAGATACCTCCATTAGAAGGCCATATGCCACATCAGAAGCGGACATGGATAAAAAAATCTGCTATTAACGATTGTGGTTTTCTAAATGAGAACGATATTTTTTTTTGGATGCTAAATTTACGAAGCTTTAAGTACCAGGGCGTGTTAGCGTCAAAGTTCTTCGAGTCTCCTTCATCGCTAAAGTTTTGGATGTTTGTATTCCCAATACCCTCGTTGCTGACAGAAGGGCGTGATCGTTACAGAGGTGAGAAATCCTCAGTGAAGTGAGTTTACGGGGGCTAGATATGCATTAATTTGCAAATCACATTCTATATGCTTCCCCTCATACTAGATCGAGGTTGAGCGACTGAGTAACAAACAGCTATTGTAGAAAAAAAATACGTTGAGATACTTCCATTAGGATGCCATATGCTCCACATTGGGAACGGAAAGGGATAAAAGTAAAAAGTAAAATTGGTCTAGCTCCACACTTTATAATACGACCAGAACCAGATTCACTAATCGCGAGCATTGTTAACTGTTTCAGTTGATAATGCTGAATTAACCTTATAAAATCTAATTTGTTTAAAAATATTGAGAGCTTAACTTTTGAAACTTCTTACAAATTTAAACATAATATGAAAACGACATCAAAGCATGCCTGCTATATTTAATACTAAAACGTATGTTTGACTGTCTAATTGCGTTGCGAAGTATGGTCTATTTCAATATTTTTTAAATAAATATTTTAAGAATTACACAATAAAAACTATTCAATAAGAAAAAATAAATTAATTTAGTATGTTATTAATTTCAATATTCTCTAATTAATTTTCAATATCCAATTGTGATTTATTAAAAAATATAATTATTAATCCGCATTATATGTTTGAATAAAAAATCAAATCTGGCAAAAATAGGATATTTTTTCATTTATTTATATTTACGTTAATTAAAAATAATGGTTCCGAGAATCCATTACTTGGGCGATGTGAGTTTTTTTCAGATAATTCAATGGCTGACATAATAAATTATCTTTGCTTATTAGGTTGTATTCATCATGGTAAAAATTCTATGAAATCCTCTTAAGAAAAAACAAATTTTCTTTGACATGATTATCATGTTTATTTTTTATAACCATTTTTTTCCTGCAAAAAATAAATATTCCCTCGGGGGAAAACATACTTTTCAATTAACGAAACAAAATAATTAATTATTGTAAATAACAAATAAATTATTTATCTAAAGATATTTTAAGAATTAAAAAAATATTGAGATAAAATGCTTTCCATTATTAATCCATCACCGTTGTTAAAACCCTTAATGTAGTTAATAATAAATATCAATATAATTTATCCTAATTTACCTTGAAAAATCCCATATTGCGTATTGTTTTTCGAAACACTAAAGCCATAGTTAATAAATTTAATGTAGTACAATTAATAAGAAATATCAGTTTAAATTATCCTAATTAAGGTTTAAAAACCCCAGACTGCTTATCGTTCTTTGAAACACTAGAATCACATTTAATAAATGCAATATTGTAATTATAATTTGAATTAGGATGTTAGAGTGAATAATATGATGCATTGTGTATCTCTTCGGAGCCAGTATACATAGCTGAGCAAAATTTACGTTTAAGCATAGTTCTGAGTTCTGACGATGGCGAAAGCCGAAATAGCTATCAACGCATAAAATATAAAAAACTGTAGAACTAAAATACGTTGATATTTTTACCTTATTAAAATGGTTTTATTACTTTAGGCGATTTGTATGATTTTCAATGAACAGGAATACAAAAACGTGTTTTTAAGAAAGAAAATATGTTCTTTGTATTTTATATTCGAAAAGTATTTAGATTTTTTTGTCTAGAATTAAATGAATTACTTGCAACACAGTGCAACCGCATTGCAAGCTTTGAAAAGAAATGCTTGAGAAAAACAAGCTTGATTTAACTTTGTCATGAACTTGAAGGTAAGAAAACGGTCTACCAGCCGACGACAAAACTGGCTTGAACATGTGCTACAAATGACTCAAAATATTCTGAATCTTGCCTGTCTCTTCAACCAACTGGATGAATCCGTACTCGGGGAGCCACGGGACGCTAGAACGACCCCGGGGGAAGCAAAGAGACTAGTGGAGGAAACATAATCTTGAAGGTACGTTATAATAATGATAAAATTAAATATTAGAAGTTAGCAAAAGCTTATAACATTTAAAATGTACTACAAAATAATCACTTAAGCTAATATCAAAATAAGAGAGCACTTGTCTTTCACATGTTACTTTTATAGCGAAATTTAAGGGATTTATTTTAGTTAAATACAATTAACTCTCCTCTTAAATAAGCTTTATTTCTGCATATTAAATAATATTTATGAAACATAAAACTCGCATTAAAACTCGCTTTCAACATTAACCTAATATTAAATTGGCCTTTTCCTAAAGATACGCTTTTAATAGGCGATCATCCCAAATGAGTTCATATCAATTTGATATTACAGCGTATATTATAAGAGTTCCTTTTTCATGTAACATTAAATTTGGGGTAAAATATATTATATCAACTTTCTGCCAGTGCAAACTCATTAGTAGAGAAATTTAATACTAACATTTACCACTTGCAGATTGTTCACTGTCAATACTTGGTGGAAAGGCATTATTATATGAATAAAAACACAATATTTTTTGTACTTTATTTCCACTTTATTTAAAAAGATCAGGACCGGTTTTGCTCATGGCGAGCATTGACAACTGATCAAAATGTATATTTTTATAAAAAAATAAAAGTTATTTTTTTTACCTAAAGAAAACAACTATTTGACATGTTTTTCGGTTCACACTAATGCTTGTACTTATCTTAAATAATTGTCTTAACAAGGGATAAAAATGTTAATCCAAATACAGATGCTCATAAACTATTTTTCTAGGAAATTTTAGAAATAAATAGAGCACACACATTGAACAGCCTTCCGATTTTAAATGAACAGGTAAACATGCCGAATTCTCCCCTTTTATACCCATTGTATATATGTAAGTAAATATAATCATTAAACCTTTTCCAACAAACAAAAATAAATATAATTCTTAAAACTATTCACCATTCAAATCTGTAGGCATTCCCATGGGTTTAATCCCTTTCACCAGCAGTGGCTTTAAACTTAATGATATATTCATTTACTAATCGTCAATTCAAGTTCATCAATGTACTTGAACGCCTGAAGATGCCGAAAGGCGAAACCCAGGTCGTTAGTGACAAAATTTGTGTCAATGTACATAATTTGAACGATTAAAAAGAATGTCTTTAAAATATTAAATAAATGCTCATTTATTTATTTTAAACTATCCGACTAAAAAACAACTTTATACAAGTTTACAAAAGAGTATACGAATAATATTTTTTTTACGTATTCTTTTACGTACGCTTTTTGTCGGAATAAATATTACACATATTACATTTACCCAGAATTATCCCTTCAAATTTCCTTCATATAAAACACATTTTTTGTTTGAAAAATAAAAATTCTCCGTCTACTTCTACCTGAATATGAGATGTTAATGACTGTGTGAATGGCTTCTGTAAATTCTGAGCATAAAATAAAACTGTCAAAATTTCGCTCGAAAACATCAACTGCAAACAAAAGTTCAGGTCGTGAATACTTTACTCCGATTAAAAACACAATATACATACGAAATAATATGTATAGATAGATCTATTTTTTAATCACCAAAAGATAACAAAAGACAATACATTGAAAATTATTTATTTTTAACTGGTTTCATTTTAACCAATTAAAAATAAATGCTATATTACACGTTATTCAAAGAATAATTAAAATGATTCGAAATCTTTTAAACGTATACTCATAAAAAAGCTTTATCTATTTGTTTTTAATTATATAATGAATATCTAGCGATGTATTTTGAATATTTCCTGATAAATTTAATATAAACTGAAGTAGAGAATGATTTTATTTGCAAAGGTTGTATAGTATGTTTTGTGAGAACCACAAAAAACACTGATAAAATTAAAAATAAAATAAAAGTTTACAAGATAATGGTAATAATTTTTTTGATCCATTTTCTTAATGATATATTTTTCATGTTGTTATCAAGAGTTTTTACTTTATGCAATGTGATATGCGAACGTGCAGTGCTAATTAGTAATGTAAGGAAAAATTTATATTTTTTAAATTATATCCTAAAGTTACCCTGCTACAGGATTGGTTGTGAGGGTTAAAATAAAACATTAAGGGTAAGTGTTGCGGTCTACAGCGACAAATATAATTAAACAATCTATTGAGTTACTGATACGTGTAATTAATATGATCTATATTAATAGAATTTTCAAAATATGAAAGTTGAGTTGGGCATTTCTTATTATTATATTTTAATAAAATTGATCTATAAAAAATGAAAAGTAAGAAAAGTTTTAATAAACCACAGCGATTATTTTTTTAATAATTTGTTAAACGTTAACACAATTAAATACATTGATAATAACTTTAACTTTCTTTAGGTTTTATTGGGCATCCATGCCTAGTTAAATGTTGAAATATGTAGTTACTGTTAAGTAGAGAATTATTAAACAAAATAAAAAATGTATACATAAAAAATCAAAAGCTTGTAAACTACAACTTGTGCCACATTATTACATAATGTAACTCAAAGTGAGCTTGGAGAGGAAAAGCTTTTGAAGTACTTAGTCATTAGTGCGACGGGGCTTGAATACTTTAAGGGTGTAAAAATAATTAATTTAAATTTTAGCTTTTGATAGATAGAATTGAATAAATATTATGTGTAAAACGATAAATTTGAAATATTACAAAGACTAACTACATCTTTGGTCGAATTGAACTGGGATATAGATTTAAATTATCAACTTTTTTATCATAATAAATATTCAGAAATTGCCAATGCACCAGGCATATTTGAATGTAAAATTAACGACACTAATAAACAAAATAATTAAAAAACCTTGAGTCAAAAGACAAAAGACAAACATTCATTAAGTAGACTTCAAATGTTTTCTAGACAGGATGTGTGGCCAAGTATAATTTTGGGGATCAGTGACAGGCGTAGGAGTGCGCAGGATCGATTGAGGTGGCCAAGATTCACCCCGGACTCAAACGCCAAAAAGAAGAAGAACCAAAAACAAAAAAATAATCACCCGATATTTTGAGCAGACACCATTTTCGTTCGTCAGCTTCTACAGCCTATCGGTCAAAGTTTTACCGTTGATTATTAAAATTATAATAAGTCCGTAATTCCTTATTTTCCCCAAAGCATAATACGACGCTTTTATTTACTGCCTATGCAAAATATCGGCGTATCGTCAAAAATATATGACGTAATTCGATAAAAGGGTAGGGTCGGGTAAAAGGACCATGCTGAATTTCAAGGGATTTGTATTTCTCGTCGTAATATAACTCAACCCAAATCCTCGCCGATGAAGTGACTTTCATATTATAAACATTGATTTTCGATTTATTTTACCTTTCTTAACGCTGACTGGCCTCGATTTAATTTAAATAATTAATTAATCAAAAGCTTAGAGGATAGAAATAAATTTTGTTTTCCAAACTTGCAAATAATTAAATTATCGTTTATTTTTTACATCTAATTTCAAATTAAGCGATGGGAAAAAATCAAAAATAATATTTGGTATTATAAATTATTTTAATGTTTTTTTATTATTTTAACGAATTATATACCGAAAAAACTTATTTTTCATTGAGAAAAAATAGCAAAATATTTAATTCTACAAGAATTACATGATAAATCAGTCATTGAGAAATGAAATAGGCTTATAAATTGTTTCATTAACCCATTTTTGCCCAGTGTTCCAATATTAGTACATTTAGTGTTTTTACTTCCACTCCATGTATGCATGACGCAATAAAAGTTTAAATTGTATCAGTCTCAATCATTCTACAGCTAATAAGTGTGGGGATCGTTTCGTGTAGTATTTTTTCAGATTTGAACCTGTAGAGTGAGCAGTGTTTTTTTATTTGTATCAATTACGGTCAAATTCGGGCAAAAATGGGTTAAAGGTTGACTGAAACCAATATAAAAACAATAGTGATTTTTGTTTGACTATTCAACAGAAAAGAAACATGTTTGATGATGTTCTTCGCTAAATAGAAGTGTAGTAAGCTTTGATGAGGTCAGAAAAATTCGACTCCTACCCAATCTGAACTTCTCCAAAATTTATACTAATTCTGTCTAACTATGACGTGAAACTGAAATCGCTTTCAACTTCCAAATTATTAATATTAATTACCCTAGATAATAGAGTTTACATGTTTTTTTTTGAAAAACCTAAAACTGTTATTCGATTCAATACATTAACTACCAATTTCGAATACTATTTCACAGTATTCAATCAAATTGAGATAAAAAAAAACGTTTCAATAGTTTCAGACAGAAGTGAACTTACACCCAACTCTAACGACATTAAAAAAAATACTTCTGCTGATTTCGAATGCTTTGGAGTTGCTAAAAGCAAACTGCGTCGAGTTCTGTTTGACCGTGTCTATAATTACAATTTATACACTGTGATACAGATACGGATTAGCTTTATGGTATAGTTTGATTTGTCAATCTCAACATAATTTATAGAATGATACGTATATTTATTTTTTACATAAGTTTTAAATTAATTTACATAAGTCTAATAAAGTTAATCTAATCGATAGTATCCTATGTCTAATAAGATCGGTTGCAGAAGACATTTTAGATTTACGTATCGTTGTGTTTACTTCTGTACAAATTTCTCTATCTACGCCATTTTGAAGGCATAATTCCCCAAGCATCTGTTTGTATAATAAAATATAAATTTTTAAGGGACTTTAATCTACACCCACGTTGTAAATTTTATTGTACAAAGTATTTAGACTAAACATGCCTTTCAAAGTTTCAAAATGTAAAGCACAGAAGTAAAGTAACAAAGCTTTCAATTTTAATTTTATTTAAAAAAATAATTATCATTAAGTATCCATCGAGCTTATTGTATACCAAGAGAGAGTTTTCTAATGTGTTGATTAGTATTTTTTGACAATAATCGTTTTTTCAATAAATATGTGTTATAAATTATGATTTTAGTTTTCAAATTGAGTTTCTAATTTTTAGTTTTATACAGGGGTGGGCTGGAGGGGACTCGGGGGGGGGCTCACGCAAGCCCCTTGTTAAGATAAGAAAATCATTCGTCTTAGATCAAATCAGCGCGTAACTGCAATTTCTGTAGATGGTTAAATTTTATTATAAAACAAGACTTAGTAACCCCTTCATTTTTTCATTCAGCGTTGTGGGCTTTCGTGCTGGACCTCATGAGTTCGAGATAATCACTAGTCCTGTCTTAGTCTTATAATTCTATCCCTACTACTTTTTTTGGAAAAGAGAGGTTGAACGACTAAGTAACAGAGAGTTATCAAAGAAAAAAAACTTTTTTTTGAGATACTTTCATTAGGATGTCATATGCTCCACATTGGGAGCAAAAATGGATACACATAAATGGATACGATTTATCGAGCCCCTTGTTAGGATATTGGCAGCCCACCGCTGGTTTTATATAAAGGAAAGCGACCAAAGACAGTGGAATGATCACTTTGAATCGATTATGTACATAAATAATCTAGAAAAAGACATAGAAATACGTTTCTTAGATAAAAATATATAATCGGCTATCGTTTCCGTGTTCTTAACGTTTTCGAAAAATTACTACATATTTTATAAGTTAAGCCAAAAATATAGTGTAATTCTATAGGATAATGCTTATGGAATTAACTTCTTCTTTTTGGAATTCATTGAGAATATGTATTAATAACATTATTAATTAATCTTCAGGTAAACCCAGTCATTACACTTTTCCATCGTATTAATAATAAAATTATTACTTTTTCTTTAATGTGACGACAATTTTGTATAATTTATTTGTCAGAAGTTTTAAGCAAGTCTTTTGGTTGTATTATTCAACTTAGTATCTTCTGTTCACGTGTTGTATCTATCCTATACCAGTAAATATCTTTCATATTTTTGTCGGGTCCTATGGCGCAGCGGTTAGCGTTGTGGGCTTCCGTGTCATACACTTCAGGTTCGAGTCCCCCAGTACGAACAGCATTTTTTCGATCGATTTACCGATTCCTGTTCGAAAGCCTCCCATCATTTCTGATCATCTAACAACTGGTCGTAGCGGGAGCGATTAGTTTACCACTAGTATTGTCTTAGTCGTATCTTTAAATTCCTACTACTCTCTTCGAAAAAGAAAGGTTGAGCGAGTAACAAACAGTTCTCGTAGAAAAACTTCCGTAAGGAGGTCATCTGCCCTACATTGGGAGCAGATATGGATAAAAAAAATCTGATCTTAATCATTTTTCTTGGTAACCTGTCAGCTGTAAATTCTCGTGTTGAGAGAAATTGGTTTTGATGATGCTTAATATTATTTTAACTAGAAAAAAAAGATTGTTTTATATTTTGAATATAATGCTTTTCCACCAAGTCTTGAAAGTAAACACTTTAAAAATGATTAGTAAAATAACCTTCTTGTTCTTTTCGCTGTTCGTTGGTTTTTGACTTCTTTTATTCGCCACTGAATGAATCGATACAAAAGAGTTGTTAAAAGAGTTGCGTTTCATTTATTGTATTTAAATTATTAGCATGTTCATCTCACGATCCGGTTCTGTCATATCGTTTCAGTAACCATTTTCAAAGAGAGAATGGTCGGGTCGTCGAAACAGATGTCAGAATCGATAATTTGATTGCTTGATGAACCGGGTGATTAGAAGTATAGCCGGGCACTAGGAGTGATATAACTCAGTAACTTTGAGATTTACTTACACATTTATGTACGTCGCTCAAGAAACGAGTGGTCAAGCTGTTGGGGTTACTTAGACCCATTAGGATTATAGGGTGACATGATCACTACAGAGCCTCACAAGATCGATGATCTCCTTCCCAAAGGAGAACCTTGGGGTTACTTTCTTATTTTAACATCATTAATAATGATCATTAAATGAGCCTTTGAGAGGTGATGGGTTATTCTAGATAAAAAAACACAAATATTTGCAAGTGGCTTCACTGTTTATTTCATTTAATAACAGGCATTTGAGTTTTCTCCCTTTAGAGATAGATTCCAAGATATTAACGATTGCTTTACACAGATTCAAGGTCATTTTTTTACTTCAAATCATTTGCAATAATAATATTAGAGAGGATTACAGTAGATTCACATTATTATGTGAATTGGCATCACAAACATACAGTCTTCGATCACAAGTTTAAATTTAATCATTTTAAAATTCACTGTGATCTTACTGGGAATTAAACACAGACCTGCAAGATCTGTAGAAGAAGCTCTAACCAACTGGGCCACAGCAAGCGACAGAACAGGCGGTTAGAATAACTTTTCCGGTTCTAAGCTCAAGAAATGCGACACCAACACCCACATTTTCTTAAATATCTATTTTCATATGGGTGATACAATGTTTATAATTATGGTATTCTTATATCATAGTTTTTTGGACCTTTTGTAGTTTATATAAATACGTGATAACGCGATAACGAGATAAGCACCCGCGACAGCGATCGTTCGTAAGATAGCTGGGCTAAACGCGTCAGTTGCAAATTCAAATGTGTGCTGGGATGACGTCCTTTTTACGCGCAACTTAAAATATGATTATTTATTAAAAAAACACGGATTTTTATTTTAAAAAAATGTATGAGGAATGATGCAGAGAGATATTTTAAACCCACTATTTTTTTTGAAATTCATAAGAATAAGGCCAATAATGAGGAAACCACTGGGGTCCCTAAACGACCCCCATCGGCAGAGAAGTATTTTTCTAGTCTCCGAGCCGCGAGAGATAATAGGCATTCCATTTTTTTTTTAATAAAATGCCTTTCCAAATTGAATTGACAGTCTTAAAAGTGGTATATAATCTAATGTATTTTGATAATTAAGAATTTGTCTTGTTTTTTGTATATTTTCTTCCTATGTGGAATAAATGGCCTCCATGATTGCTTGCCTCCGTCTATTGATTTACTTTTATCCCATGATGCAAACAGTGTCTTCCAATTTTACCAAGTACATCCTATGGATAGCGGCTGATGGTCGTACAGGACGACAGATCCAATGTAATAATTTAATTTAATAAATTTAAGGGTAAACTCACTTATAATAAAAATAAAACCAATAACCTTCACCTTTAGCACACTGATATTATATATTTTCTTATATTTATATTTATACATAATATGTTCATTATAATTTTACATCACCAGAGATAAATATTTAAGTAAAATAATAAATAATACTAAGCCACAGAGGTATTATTGGCCCAATTTATAAACATAGGTAAATTTCCAAAGGTCTCGCCCGTGGGGACATCATTTCAGTTTATTATAAGCAGGAAGTAATGTTAGTCGGAAATTTCATTAAACAAATATTTTGTTCCAACCGAATTACATGTCAAACAGGTATTGATTGCGAATTTTCGCTTACATAATTCAAACACAAAGGGAAATTTGCTCATCACGATCATAGTGTTATCAGTTGACAATGCTGCGGATGAGCGAAACCAGTCCTGATTCTACGAAATATTTGCAGAATAAAAATAAAAAGCCAAAAGTCACGGATGCTAGCACATCGTGACAGGAAGCAGAGCAATTGGGCAACATCTAGGCGCCGCTATGCTATGATCCACATTGGAAACGAATACGGCCAAAGAAGAAGATGAAGTAAGAATAGTGTTTTGTTATTTTACCAAAAAAAGAATATTCGAAAATTAAATTCACGAGCTTCAATTATTCTTCCTCTTTTTTGTTAACATAACTACTTGTAACCATGACGTGTGTTAATTTATTTTTATTGTTAACCTAACACAAATAGAATAAAGTACACCGCAAAATATTGAGAGTAGTTATTTTTAATAGTTATTATTGTTATTATTTAACCCCTTGCTTGCAGTTGTTAATTTAAGACATCAAATACACTTGTTATAACAAAATTTCAGTTGGCATTTTTTGAAGAAAAAACCAATTAAGATTAGGCGTCATAAATATATATTCAATTTACTATCAATTCAGGTCCTGGACTTTTATAATAATTACTGATATTTGAATCCCTTACCATCGTTGCAGATGGAAGGGCGTGATCGCTACAGAGGTAAGAAATCCTTAGTGAAGCCAGTTCACGGGGACTCCTTATGCATTAATTTGCAAACCACATTATATATGCTCCCCTTCAAATTATATCCGTACATGTACACACACATTTACATACATACATATACACATACAGTACACAAATAATAATCTATGTTATAACAGCGAGTGTGAGTTCATCCTTGCACTTAAATGCCTAAAGATGCCGAAAACCGAAACCGGGACGTTAGCGACAAAACTAACAAAATTTGAATGACTCACGTTTCATTTTGACTATACTGATTTTTAAAATATTACAAAAAACTCTGACAGTATCTTTTAAAGCTTGCTCTTTTTTAACCCTTTATGATTTTTCACATTTGAATTTAGTGTTCTTTTATTATTTTATTTTTATTTCCGCAAAAATTAATTACTCACCATAAAACCGCAGCTTTTACGTGAGAACCGCATGTCATGCAAAATACAGGGGCGAAAATAAAAAAGCTTCAGACCTTTCATGAAACAGACAGAACATAATATTTCAGAGTTCAATTTCGTATGCTGGTAAATATTTTTAATATTCTGCCTTTGTGATAAATATTACATATTTAAACTCACACGACTAAGTAGGATATTAGATTTTTAAAAATATATATATTTATGATGTATGAACATAAAATATTTTTTTCTGTGAAACAGTCAAGAACAAAACTAATTATTACGATCCTTTTAATACTTGGTTTTTTGCAATATCTGATTAACAGAATAATATAGTAATTTCGTATTATACGAGCTTTAAAAGACTTATCAAGTGTTACTTACTTACATGAAAATATTGAAGACAAATATGTATTATTTAGTATTCAGAATATATGGGTCAGGGATGGCGAACCTATGCCACGCGTGCCCGAGGTGTTACGTTTGAGAATTTGGATGGCACGCGAACGATTTCAAAGTTCAAAAAAAAAAAAAAATCTTTGATTTATTAATTTATTTATTCCGTTTTATTAATTTTCAAATGTTGAAGTTATTGTTATCTTTAAGCTTGTAAATAAAATTCAGAAAAAAAAAACATTTTTTATTTTTTATTTTTTCTATTTTGTTATTTATTTTACTGCTTGAGCAATTGAGAAATAATATTGGAGGACAAAAAGGTTTGCCATCCTTGATATAGGTTATCTTCAACGTAAAAATTTTATTTTAAAAATAATATATCATAGAATTCTATATATGTACATTATATTTTATTGTAATAGATTATTTCCCCGATAATGATTTTAATGAATCGTTTTATAAACGCAAAAATAAATAAGTTGATACATTTTTTTTTAATCATTTTCACTTTTCTTTAGTAATTAATGGTAGGGATACAAGGATAGGCCCTAAGCAAAATACACAATAACAACTAGAACAGAATAAATATAATATAATCAAACAAATGTCATTATTAATGACCAAACAAATATTAATCTATCACCGTAACTAAAACCTTTTTTTTAATACACGTCCGCTCTCAATGTGGAGTATATGACCTCCTAATGGACGTATTTCAACATAAGTTTTTTTACAAGAACTGTTACTCAACCTCTCTTTTTAAAAAGAAATTCGTATGAATAGAAGGATAAGGCTAGGACAGGAGTAGTGGTCAACTAATTGCTCTCACTACGCTCAGTTATTAAAGGATCGGAGAGAGTAGGAAGTAATTTTTATACATCATATACACCCATGCTTTCGAACAGAAATCGATAAATAAAGATGGAAAAAATGCTGTTTTGTCTGTGTCCGACACGGTAGCCTACAACGCTAACCGCTGTGCCATAGGACCAGACATCAGCCTGTATAATATACTTAATTGTTTAAATTTAAACAAATTTTCATCGAAGACTACTTTATAGAGTTACAAGAGAAATATTAAGTCAACATATTTCATATTTTACAATATGTATAAGTTAGGTTGTTGGCATAGATGAATTGATGTATTGTACCGGGCTTATTTATAAAAGAACTAACATCACTTTGTTTTTACAAATTATATATTGTCTTAATATAATACGTATGGCCTTTTAATAGCAAAGTTTTACTCACCTTTCGTCTATTCTATCACCGCCGTTATACGAAAAGCTTAGCTCTGCTGGTAAGAGATAATAGTTTATCGGATTATAGTGGCTTTGTTTATTCAATGTGAACTATCAACTAATGCGTGTACGAGGAGATTTTCTTATGCCAAATATATTTATTAATGTGGTAAGAAGGTGACCATGAGTTTTTTTAAATACACGAAGTATTATATGGAATTTCAGCCAAGGCATCAAATATTAATAATTTTATCAGTATCATTTTTTGTTTAAATTACTCAAAATCTAGTCGAACGAGAAAATCAACCCTTTTTCAACATTTAAAATGTATATTAAATATTAATTAATAAAGATATATAAGCTTTACATATAAAATTAACGGATGAAAAAGATGTTGAGGGTGGTAGAAGGAAAATAAGCTCATCCCTCTTTTTAAGCACCATTCTTAAGGGGTGGGGTTAGGAGATATGAAACGGTTACAACCATACATCCCAGTGAGAAAATACTGTTTCTCCACAACCAAAGGGCATGAAAGCCCAAGAGTTTTCACTATTTGATTACGGGTCTGACAAAGCGTGATAAAAGCAATAGAAATAAAACAAATTACACACAATCTTTGACACATTTTGGCTTATTAATGAATTTTATTATCCAATAAATAAAGCATCGTTCATATGACTAATATGAATAGTCACATAAAATGAAAAATTTACTGTACATAAGAATGTATTTTTTCCAATACTCTCGATGGATTCGGCGAGAAACCTTGTGGAAGTTCATTTTAATATAAAATAACTTAATTTAAGATTTCGACTGAAGGTGCTTAAAGGAATTTCAATATTAAATTTGAACGATTCAAATTTAAAATAACTTAGATTATTAGAATGATTTAATTGTATCAGAATCGTACAATTAAAATTATGCGTACTGAAACAAGCATTTATGAAAGTACTCTGTCCAAGGATACCTCTGAAAGGGGCGAAACACGTGTCACAGTTTGTAGCACAATACGTAAAATAATCTAAGTTATTTTATATTTTAATCAGTTAAAAATGCTCTAAATGTGTGAAACCAGTTCAGATCATCTTAAATAAAGACTCGTATTTTTCTGGTCAGAATTTAAATAACAGTGGTCAGAATTTTTATTCAATGGTCAGAATATATCGGTCAGAATAAATAGTCATAATTTAAATGAAATTTAAAAAAAAACCTAACCTAACCTTACCTTACCTACTAACCAAAATTGTTATTAAATATTCTAACCGTTTAGTATTTTTATTCTGACCATTTAATTTGTTTACTTAAATAAATGTGGCATTATTATAGGAGGGTTATTTTTGAAAATATAATATCTTTTTACCAATAAAAGTAATGGATTTAATTATTTTTAAGTTCGTATTAAAAATCAACTTCCATAAATTTTCCTTTGAGTCCTTAGAAAATATTAAAAATGACATGTCCAGGAATATCTGAATGTGTGGTAACCCTATGTGGGTATAAACTACATTTTGTTCATTGTTACACCAACGGCCGGATAAACAAATAAGATGAAATACATGATATTATTTGAGCCTCATTGTGTGGGATATGAAGGTAAAGTTTCTTCGTAAACTAAATAAATTCAGAAGAATTCTCGAATGTTTGCTTTAATAGAGAACGGAATATTATATGAGTAAAACAATAATAACATATTATATAACATAACGAAAACCTTACTAGTTTATTTTGTTTAACCCACGCAATACTTTTATCCACCATCTTGAGGCACTCAACATTGTTCTAGATCAGTGTTTCTCAACCTATTTGGGAGCATGGCTCCTACCTTTTTTCAGCTCACCGAGAATTTGAATCTCCGATTGGTATTCTTTTTCCTAGATATCTCCAACACCTTTTTTTTTTCAGCTCACCGAGGAATTTGAAATCCTCAATTTTCCCGTGGCCCCCCTGAAATGTGTTGTGGCTCCCCAAAACAAAAATAAGTCTCTGTGGCCCCCTTGGAACACGCTGTGGCCCCCTGGGGGGCCACATGGCCCACCGTTGAGAAACCGTGTTCTAGATACCCTTTGGTATACTCAATAGCACAGTGGAAAAAATCATTGTTAATGACATCATTAGCAATTATGTCGTCTAAAATTGTCAATTTAAGAACGAATTTAGCATCACGAAAATGACTCTCTTTGTTTAACTTTTTTATGTACTGTATGTGTGTATGTATGTACGCGCATGTGTGTGTACATGTACGGATATAGTATGGAGGAAGCATATGGAATGTGATTTGCAAAATAATGCATGTGGAGTTCCCGTGAACTTCTTATCTCTGTAGTGATCACGCCCTTCCGTCTGCAAACGATGGTAAGGGGATGCAATTTACAATTTTTCAAAAACTTTATCGATGAAGGAGACTGGAAGAGCCTTGACGCTGGCGCGTCCTGGTACTTGAAGCTCCATAAATTTGATATCCAAAAAAAAAAAAGCAATTATTCGAAATTGGTTTATGTGTGATGTAACTAGAAAAGGTGAGATTTATTAACTGGTTACTAGCCAATTATCAAAGAAGAAACGTTTATAAAAAGGCCATATTCTCTACATTTGATGCGGAAATTGACAAAAGAAGAATTTATTAAATTCAGTTTTAAGCTGCCTTAGAATACACCAATTTAGTTAAATCAACCAGTCATACAAACGGGCAACCAAAATTAGTTGGACTCACTCGTTTTACCAATCTCCGCTCCCAATTTGGAGCATATTGCTTTCTAGTATGTCCACTCCAGATGTAAATTCTAATAAATTTCATCTTAAGAAACGTGTTTCTACAAGAACTGCGTGATACACAGTTTTTCAACCTCTCTTTTTCGAATAATGTTGGGATATAAATGTATGTCTAGGATAGGATTAGTGTTAAGTTATTCCTCTTATTACGCCCTGCATAAAGAATCAGATAAATGCGATGGAATACTTAAAAAAACAAAAACATCTATACGTTCGAACAGAAGTCTATCATCCACTAAAAATTCAATTTGTGATAAATTATGTACTGATATTTTGAATTTTTGAGCTCCGCACCCAACTCTAACGACGTCGATTAATTGAATACGGACTCGATCAGATTCATTATTACTACATTTAAAATTATTATAGTGTTGCTTATTTGTGTCACACCATTTCAGTGTTGTCAGTTTTAATATAAAATTTAAAATAACTTTGATTATTCCGCGTATTGTGCGACTAACTGTGACACGTGTTTCGCCTCTTTCAGATGTATCCTCAGACTTACTATCGCAAAATTTGCTTAAGTAATGAAGCAATATTGATTCTAACATTTAAATTATGAAATTACAAAATGGAGTTTGGATTTTTTTCCTTTTTAGGGAAGCAAGGAGGGGGGTAATATAATCGAAATAAAGCAAACAAATAATGATACATATGAGCTGCAATCAATCAGATAGGTTGGTGATTACTCTATTAATTGAAAACAATGTAAGCAATGGCGAGCAACTCGTCCTATTAAGAATGTTATTTAATAATATTCTTTTTTGTTAAGAGTTTTATTTATCTCTAAAAATTCCTAACTATTCATCTTTAAACCCTTTTTATTTACTTGGTGGAGTATTTTTATTTACTCATATTAAAATGAACTTCCACAAAGTTACCGCCGAAACCATCAAAGTATTGTCAGTTTTATGTTTATTATTGTTTAGCATGTTAAACATGCCTTATTATTATTTAGCATTTATTGTTTAGCATGCCTTTATAAAAGTCTCAAATTTATCAAAAAGTCTTTGTTTTCGGAAAATATATCCAAGCAATTTAATTTTATAGATAAAAAATATCTTTCTCAGAATACCTTTTAATAAAGTGTATGCTCTATTAAATATCTTTTAATATGCTTTATTTATTAAAATGTTTTGTATTTAATATAACTGTTTTATTGTTTTAACAAAATGAAATAATAATTTATTTTATTATTCACATTTTTTTTTTTTTTTTCAATTGATATGAGAATTGAGTCACATAAGCGTAAATCTATAACTACGAATTGAATAACCTTTTTGACTTTTTCTTTCTTATTTGTTCATTTCAAACGAAATTTTCATGTTTGGCTATTCCATAATATAACATGCACACAGAAAAAAGTTATACAATGAAAAACTTACAACTAGCTATTTATAAACCAGTTTTCATATAAGTTTCGTATTATAATTTCGTATGAATTGAATTTTCTTACTTTCTTTTTCGTAATCTTTTTTCATTAGATTACTGTGACTAAGCATGTAAACAAAAACATATATTGTATATCGTATTATTTACAATAGAGGTGGTTCAAGACAAAATAGTAACGTTAAAATTTAATATTTTATACCGGGTTGTGAATTTCGCTAAATCTCGTTTTTTAGGCTTACACGCCTTAGTGAAAATAATATTATTTGGTTTTGACAAGGTAATTCATTAAATTTAATTTACCTACTTAGTCATTTATGAAGTGTTACCCTTTCCCAACGTAAATATTTAAACAATAATGAACAAAATTAAAACTGACATCTACATAATTTAGGTAAAATAATAAACGCTGCAATAATTCAATCACAACTGCAAAAAGGCCATGTGTGAAAAAAAATGTTTTTCTAAAAATAGTTAAGTTAACATTTTTTAAACCAATATGGTCCATATTGACTTATTCAGCATTTTAATGGAATGTGTATGACGAGAACTATACGTTGTTTGTTTGTTCAAACTTTTAATGTTTGTTTTTTTCATACGTTTTATTAATTCACAGTAAGTTCTTGTAGCAACCTCACCAACATGCAACTGTTAACTCCTGATTTTCTGGATAAGGAATCGGATAAAGTATAGTTGATATATCCTTGATTTATGACACTTGATGTACTAAAATATAATAGCATACCTTGTTTAATTTATCAAATAAACTTAGCGATCCACTTATATATCTTTGTATATAAACGATACACATTGTTTACCACGCGTCACTTCAAGTGCACTTAAAATGCCTGAAGATGCCAAAAGGCGAAACCCGGGTCGTTAGCGACAAAACTCATGGAAAAGTACAAAATTCAAATTCACATTTAAGTATAATTTTTCATATGACACTTCAGTCGCTATCATAAATTGTATGGTTTAAAGCAGCCATACTCAATATGTGGCCCAGTAAGCCCTAATGTGCGGCCCAGTAAGCTCTTACCAAAACGTGGATTTCAAATTCCTCGGTGAGCTAAAAAAAAAAAAAAGGAGTACACCATAAATATGTTGCGGCCCACGTAGAGAAGCAAATATCGGAGTGCGGCCCGGAGGAAAAAAGGTTGAGTATGGCTGGTTTAAAGTGATTGATTAGTGAATTCAAAATACAGTTAAAAATTAATTAAGACGTTTTTTTTAAATTTGCTATTTTGTTACCTAGGAATTCAACTAACTGTCTACTTTGTGAGGTTGGGCAGGCAATTCCCAGGGGAAAACTCCTAAGAAAATAAGCTGGTGAAGCTCTCCTCTAAGGCAGCAATAAATCTTTATTATTCCCGTATTTATTATTCTTCACGCTATAAATTTTGTCCACTTTTAAAGAGACCGCTCTCGGACATTATTTGCTTGGCTGAGAAGCTCAACAAACTATACGAATTTATTTATTTTCTCAACGATAATACCACATTCATGATTGCGGGATTTACCTCCATACTATATTTTAGATTTCTAAAATGTGCCATTTTAATACATACTATTTACTCAACTTCTTTTCAAGAGTAAGCCCAATATTTCAGATTCTGTAACAGTGATATCTGTCAACGCGTTAATATCTTTGGCTTTTAACAAATATTTTTATACCAATTCCAGCTTTATTAGATTATCAAGACGCATATTACATTGTGAAACAAATTGTGTTTATGTATAAAAAATAAAAATAAAAAATCTACTAATTCCAGTTTCATTAGATTATGAAATCTGCATACAGCGAAGCAGGTTCTATATACAGTGGAACCTCGATTCTACGTTTTTCAAGGGATCGTAATAAATGAACGAATAATGCGGGAAACCGATAATGCGGGAAATCTTCAAATAACACAAAAAAATGTTTAATTTTCAAAAAACTCATTTATTTATTAATTAAAGAACAAATAAATGTATTTTTAACTTGTTTAATACAAACTAAGTAGCCTATTTGCAGTTTGGGACTTAAATTTTAACAAACACTTCAAAATCGCGTACATTTCTAAGTCAACTAACTCCTTTTTGCTATGTCGACTCGATTTCTCCTGATTTTTTTCCAATGTCTTTAATTATTTTCAGTTTCTCAACTAGAGTTCTAGTTTTCTTCATTTAGGTATTTTAGTTTTGACTTTTGAGTTAGAAAAATTTACGCAACCAGATGAAATGTAAGATTATTTATGAGCGAAAAAAATATTCTACAAAAATGGTCAATCGGGATAGATAGTAACTGGGACGGGACGATAATATTTAGATGATAGATCGAAGAAATCGGTAAATCGAGAAATGATTAACGTGGAATTACTAAACATTGCTATTACGGGGTGTGGTCTTGGTTGAGTAAAAATAAACGATCCATGCATAAAGACGAAGATAGTGAGAACGGAAGATCGGGGTTTCACTGAAAAAAACGCGAAACGAAATGCGAGGTAAGATTATTTATGAGAAATATTCAACGAAAACGGTCAATCGGGATAATATTTTTGACGGGACCAAAATATTTGAACGATAGATCGAGGAAAACGGTAAATCGGGGAACGGTTAATGCGGGATTATTTTACATTGTTCTTATGGGTGTTTGGCCGGGACTATGAAAAATGAACGAACCATGCGGGAAAACGAACAATGCGAGAACGGTAGATCGGGGTTCCACTGTATTTGATAACATTTTGTTCAACAAGTTGTATTTTTATATTATGATAAAGAATTGAGAGCTTCACAGTAAATTTGATCCATATCATTAATAAAATCTAAGTTAGCTTGAATATTTAATTTAATTATTTTTAATCACACCATTATTTTTCTATAACCCACTTCTGCTCCCTATTTGGATAAGATTCTAATGAGGTATTTTAAAAGAAGTTTCTTTATGAGTATTGCTTGTTACTCAGCTGCTCAAGTTCTATTTTTAAAAGAATAAGAATTGATGTGTGCTAGGACAGGATTAGTGATTATCTAACCGCACTCCGTTTGCCTCGTTAATTAAGGCTTGGAAGGAAAGGAAGGATGTTCTTTAAATTACAAATGCATTCGAACAGAAATCGATAAAATTGATTGAAAATTTCTGTTCCTTCTGGTACTTGAACCGTGTGGTCCGTCACGAAAGTCATCGACGTTAATCATTGCACCATGGTCTGACCGTTTAATATTTCACAAAACTAGCTACTAAATCCGCATAGATCTGAGTGAAATTAAACATAAAAAAAATATACGTACATAGTAAAATAAGGTATGATAACAATGAGAAAAAATATCAAGAAGTCGGCTATAAGACTGTGCAGTTACGACATAATTAGAAAGGAAACATTAGTAAATAACATTTTGAATAACATAGGGGGAGGTCACCATTGTTGAATATATTTCCATTTGTATTTACTTTACCTAATGCGACACTTGTCGCCTGCAGTAGCCCAGTTGGTTAGACCTTGTTCTACCGATCACGCAGGTCTGGGTTTGATTCCCGGTCAGATCACAGTGAATTTGATAATTATTCAATTCAAAGTGTTGATCTAAGACTGGGTGTTTGTGACGTCAATTCACATAATTACCTCTCCTCCCATCCTTCTGATTCTTCAATAACTGGGTGTAGTAATTGCGATTAGCCAACCACTAGTCCTGTTGTAGGCTTATCCTTCTTTACCTACTACTCACTTTGAAAGTGAGGTTGAGCGACTGAGTATACAGTGAACAGTTCTTGTAGAAAAACTTCTTTTGAGATACCTCCATTAGGAGGCCATATGCTCCACATTGGCAGCGGACAAGGATTTTTAAAAAAATGTGACACTTTAATTTGTTATTAGTACTATCAGTGTATTTATCTTGCCCCTTCTTGCATCCAGTGGAAAAAACTGCGACTTTTATTTTTTAATTTATAACTTAAGAATTATTTTTTTTACAATTATTCGTACACCTTGCGATGTTCTGTCTGATAATGCTTCTGAAATAGGCGAAGCACGAGTCACATTGTGTAAAAAAAACAAGTGGAATAACAGTGTTGTCAAATTTTATTTTATATGAAAAACATACGTTTAAAAATTGATGTCTATGGTTGGAATCTGATGTTCCGCGCAAAAACCATTGTTTCCGATTTTCACCAAAAACAAGATACAATATTTTTTGCTGTATTTTCATTTTGTACACGTCGCAGTAATTTTATTTTCGTTCAAGCATTCGCAGTCATTTTTTTTATATCGACAGCTATTATTATGCCTCGAGGTGGAAAATTTGAAACGCCACGAAATAACAAAAAAAAACTATACTTATAGATCGCGCTTAACGTGTGTTGCATATTCAGGACTGATTAAAATTCAGATTTCAAAATCAGCTGACAGCAATATTTTTGCTTTTCATTTTAATTATGAAAATATAATCATTTATTGATTTAAAAAAAAACAAGGGTCTTCAGCGTAGTGGTTAACGTCGTTGGCTTCTGTGACAGATCCCACAGGCTCGAATCTCAGTACGAACATTATGTTTTCAACCGATTTCTGTTCGACAGCATTGATGTTTGTGATGTCCCAAATGTTATCTTTCACCTTTCCAATTCTTAAATATGTAGTGAAATCAATTACCTAACCTTTGCCCTTGCTATCCCTACTATCTTCGAAAAAAGGTTTAGTGACTGAGTAACAAGCAGTTTTCGTTGAAAAATTCTATTCAGATACATCTAATAAGAAGCCATATGCTCCACATTGGGAGCGGAAATGGTTTAAAGGGTCTATGATTTGGACCAGAACGCTATTTCGTATTAAAAGAAGCAAATAGATTTTTTATTAAATGTACAACCTCCTGATATTTTAATAAAAATGTGTTTTATTTTTTAAACGTTTTACCTTTCCAATAAAAAATATCAAATCATTGGCTTATAATGTTTGCGGTGAGTGAAACTGATCCTTATTGTTATTTTAATGTGTCTAATTATTACAAAAAAATGTGTTTTATTCTTCAATATCATGTTTTTTACAATAAATTGTCAAGTCACAATAAATGTGCCATTTTTAAATATTTTTTGATAAAATTGCAGGATAAAGGCAAAGAAATCTGATCATTTTTTTATAAATACAAATAACAATAAAATAAGAAAAATACAATAAACAATGTTATTTCAATGGTTGTGTTCGTTTTACAAGAGAACACGTAAGGTAACACGAACCGTGCTATAAAAAAATAGATGCAATATAAAACTTTCTTTCCAATATATATTATCTAGAAGTGTTTGTTCACCAAGCACGAACAGTAAAAAACATTTTATTCAAACGTAGCTTTATATTCGAAGTGAATCCTTGTTTGAGCATGTTGCTTATTTATATCCAAATGTGATTTAATTTTCAGTAAATCTCATGAATGTTTCCAATATCTATTTGTATTTCAATGCCACTACAAATATCTCGTCAAAATCTTATATTATTCACTTTTGAAGAACCAAGTTTACTATGTTACCCTGAGTAGTTTCCACGTCAAACGTTCCTCATATAACATAACAATCTCGTAGAGGAAAAATACTTTGCCGAGAATTCGCGCCAGATATTTGTTTTCCAAAACGGAGGTTTCAGCCACGAAAACTCGCATAAATTTTACCACAACTGTTTTCACAGTAAATAGAAAATTTTCCGTTGGTCGTATTCAAGTGATAAGAATGTCGACAAGTTTTTTTTATTTTTTTAATATTTTCTTTTATTTTACAATTTTTCCGGTAAAATTTCAGAATAAACAACATGTAATGCCTGCTAACGGGCTATTTTGAGAATAAACATAAGAAATAATTGAATTTCTTGAAATGTTTTCCCGTTTTTCATAATTCAAAAGATTTTCGTGGCGGTGAATCGGCATTTTCTTTTTCACACTTTTTCGTAATTATTATTGGATGATAAAAATAAATTGAACACATAAGCGAAAATTTTCAAAGTTTTCCTTAATTATACATATTATAAAAAACGAAATGTTTTTTTCTAGAAAATTGCTATATTTTGTTTCATTATATTAAAGCTAAGCTTAGGTCAGGGATGGGGAATTTACGGTATTCTAGGTCGTCAATAGTAGCTTAAATACTGAGTTCAATATGGGTGGAAGACAATTTAAGACATTACATACATCAATGCCTTCAGACTTAATTTCATAGATCAATTAAAAATCAATTTGTAAAAACTGTCCGTACTCGCATTCGAACCCGTTGAACTGTGTAATTGAAGTCAATGACTTTGACCACTTGACTACGCAGCTGCAAATATAATATTTTGAAAAGTAAATATTGTGTCATTTTTAATTTGTCTTGGTCGTTGGCGGTGTGTTTTGGCGGAAATGTCTCGGCGGTTTTAGTTTTTCGAAGGCTTTTTTTCTATTCGACTGGGATTAGGGGAGGAATCTTACAAACAAAAAACAATTCACACCTGATAGCACAATCGGTGAAATAAATGGCTTCTCTTCTATTAAGGGGGTATTCTGATGTTGAGACACGAATTTTGGGTATTTTTTCGAACTCTGTAAAAAATAAAATAAAAATTTCGTCCATTTTTTTTCCATTCGTTTGTTTATATTTTAAAAATATATAAAAAATAATAATAAAAAAATTCAATACTCGAAAAGTTATCGGCTGGTAAAGGGAGGGGTCCAATAAAAAGGTGGTGTCCTTACGTACACGATTCCAACCTTTCTGGTCATCTGAAAAAAAAAGTAGCTAATTCTTAATTAATAAAAATGTCGCTACAGCCCCTACCTCGAAGAAGTAAAAAAAAAGAAAATCAAAAAATGGCAACCGTTTTAAAAAAATGATTTTTTACGTTTTTTTTAACAGTTTGAATTTTTTTTAAAAATAGTAAAAATTAAAATGTTGACTTAAATCTGCTACGGGCTATAGAAAGATGTATATAAAAGGTTCACACAAAATTTCAAATAAATCGGTTCGGTAGAAATTTACATATTTTGTACGTCAGCTTGAAAAAAGTAGTTTCGAGAAAAACGCGTTTAAAGTTTTGAGTTTCGATCTGTTCCGGTCTGACCAGCTTAGTTGCTGCGTCACCAAAATCGCTGTAACTCGGTAAATAATTAAAAATTTGAAAAATTCTTTTGAGGACATACTGTCAAATGTCTACAATTTAGAAAAGTATAAAAAAGAAAGAATCGATTTTTTCAAATTTCTACACTAGAATACCCCCTTAAACATATTAAACATGTACTGTCTCAAAGTTACCGCCGAGTTCATTCTGAATTTGAAGTATTTATTTCAGTGGTTGAAATATCAAGATGTTTTTGTAAACAGCGAAGCTAACATTCTTTACCCTAAAGTATTACTAACATCTCAACAAGAAGGAAAAATGCCTTCGCATTCCCGTATTCCTTGTTTTGTATTTCATTTTCATCTTGTACTGCATTTCTTAATGCGAATTGTATGATGTCTGGATCGCCAAGTATTTCTAGCTTCATTTTGTTTTCTTTATTATTTCGTTCAAGGTTCTCGAGAAGATTATATTTCAATCACCACTAATTACATTGAGAAATCTTTTCACAAATAATATTTTTATTTATAAAGCACCAGTTGCTTAATTCAGCAGTGTTATTTGTTACCGTGCCCGCTCTTAATGTGGAGCATATGGACTCATAATGGAGTTTATCTCAAAAGAATACTAAGTTGCCCAATCTCTCCTTTTTTAAGTAGTAGAAATAGAAGAATAGGACTAAAACAGAACTAGTGGTTAGCTAATCATCTTCGTTACGTTCAGTCTTGAAGATAGTATGAGTGGGAGGGTGGAAATTAAAACATCACATGCATCCATGCTTTCAAACAGAAATTCATAAATCGATTGTAAAATCAATTTATAAAACATTCCGTACTGGGATTCGATTCCGTGACTTCCGCAACCGAAGTTAACGACGTTGACCACTCGACCACGCAGACCATTACCAATAATATATTATGTTAAACAGTTCATTGTATCTTGCTGATTAATTGATTTGAAAGCAGTTTTTTAAGTCTGTTTGATCGACTTGTTTGATGGTTCTTTCAATTTTAATATTTAATGTTATAAAAAAAAAAATCTTTATTCGTTTTTTTCTGGCCACGATGGCTAAATTATTTTTCTTTTACGTTGTAACGGCTTGTGCGGGGATGGAAAAATGTGTGCGGCCTCATTTTGGGAGATGTGCGCGCATTGGTCTCTACTAATGTTTGTCAGTTAATAATGCTTGTTATGAGCTAAGACGGTCCTAATCTTATTTAATAAAATTGGGAATTAGTACACATGAGGATTTCCAAAATGCGATTGGCTTGGATTTGACCGTTTACACGTGCCAGGAACCATCGTAATGCGTGGGAGTTGTATCGAATTATTTGACCGTTATTGTAAAATTTTACATTTTAAGGGCATGTTGGGTACTCTAGATTCTTTTTTGCAACCCAAAATAAAGTTATATAAGTGTAACACTAATCGCTTTTAGGGCGTAAGCCCCGTTAAGATTTGGAAAGGTGAGAGGGTTTTTTAGACAGTACAAACACATTATTCCTTCGAACATAAATCGATTAAAAAAAATACTGTACTGGGACTTGAACTCTTAATATCCGCCTCAAAAGACATTGACGTTGACCGCTGTGCCACGGGTCAGACGACTATTAATCTTGTCCTGCCATATCCTTATATCTCTATCACTTTTTTTGAAAAAAGAGAGTCGTAGGGTCTTAAATTATCTTATGCTTCATTATTACACTACAAATTGACTTAATAATAATGAAGGAATATGATTTGGCAAGTAACACGATCTAAGAATATTATTACATTAAAATGGCGTCGTTATAAAAGGGGGTACGGTGACACCTAGCGAGCAAAGCCCTCATTAAGAGGTTAAACAGTTTGTAGTAGTACCTATAGTTATAAAGTGGATACACGCTTTAGAATAATAACAAGTAAACTTTCATTTCAGAAGAGATGAAACTTTTAGCTCTTGTGGTCATGTTTATATTTATATGAGCTATTCAAAAATCGAAATAATATTAAGGTAAAATCGAAATTTTTTGAAGCAAAATGAAAATAAAATTTAACAAAAGATTGATTTGAAACATTAAAAATGCCAAGAAAAAGAGGTCCCGGAACACCGTTCCACTGCGTTATATGGGGAAAAGTCTCTGCATTTATGTATTTAAGAAAATAACTTTTCCATCTTTCTTGTCGGATAATGTAAACATTTCCCCATTCTTAATTTAATAAGGAAACAAATTAAATGGTCAGAATGTAAATCAACTTTTGGTCAGAATAAAATTACAAACGATCAGAACAAAAATATATACGATCAGAATATTTTGTAACAGTTTTGGTTTAATTGGATTAGGTTAGGTTAGGTTCTTTTTTAATTACATTTAAATTATGACTATTTATTCTGACTGATATATTATGACCATTTAATATAAATTCTGACCAATGTAATATAAATTCTGACCGGAAAAATGCGAGCCATTTAATAATTCGTTTAAAAAGTCAATTACTACAGATATAATACATTTGTGTGATATATGCAAAGTAAATTAACAAATGCAATAATAAATTAATCAGTATTCACTTTGGAAACATAATTTAACTAAACAAGCTAAAATTACATAGGAAAAAATACACATAAGAAATTACTCGTGGAAGAATTAGAAACGTAATAATTTCACATACTCTAGAAACTGTGTGCATTTAAAATATCTGTCACCGTTTATTTTAAACCTTAAATAAATACATTGCAAAGGCTATGTGTTATTTTAATTTTTTATTGTTTTATCCATTTTACTTTTATCTATTACAAACAATGTTTAATCATTAATATTTAACGTAAATGAATTTCTGTGTTCTTTATCACTGCATCCCAAGAACAGTGTAAGTTTCCACACGTATGCATAATAAATCAACAAACTAGCAGTCAGTCTTGCTTCAAATTCAACAGTTGTATGAGTTGGAAACGAGTAAATCATATATGATTACGTACAGAGAAAAGCAAGTGCAAAAATAAACAAAACCAGTACGTGCATAGAATGCGTCTCATCAAATCATTGGACCTTCTTCACCATTCAAAAAATTTTGGGGATTTATTTAACCATTACATTTTTTTTTTTACTTTTGCTGATCACTTAATTTCAGAAAGACACGTTTTCAATCAGGAACAAAGGATAAAAATGTTGCACCCAAATACGGACGTTCATAAACTATTTTTCCAGGAAATTTTATAAATAAATAGAGCACAAATGAACAGCCTTTCGTTTTTCAATGAGCAGGTAAATATGCCAAATTCCTCACTTTTATACTCTATATCAGGGTTTTCCAAACTCTTTCTGCGATGGAACACTTTGCAAATCCGAACATTTTTACGGAACACTTAGCTTATTTTTTCAATTCGTAACAGTATAAAAACAACAAAAAAAACACCAATAAAACCCCAATTATTTTGAAATGGTCTGGTGTCAAGTTTTTTCTGTACTGTGACTTTGTTGCAGTATAAAAAGGAAATCCTCTTTTGTATACAGGTTATGGAAGTAAAACAATAATGACATGCTTTGACTCATTAAGGGAGTCTTTTAACAAATTTTCCAAGAAAGAAAAATTAACATTCATATCGAAATCACTGATAAAGTCTAAAGGATGTTGGTTTTGCTGTCATGGAAAATGGATTCCGAATTAAGGAATCATAATTTTTAGTTTTCGGAAAATATTGAAAAAGAGTAGTTTATAAGTTATGTGGATGTTTGCGGAACACCTATTCTTGTTTTGTGGGACACCAGTGTTCCGCGGAACACGTTTGGGAAACCCTGCTCTATATGTAAGTAAATATAATCATAAAACCTTTTCCAACAAACAAAAATAAATATAATTCTTAAAATTATCCAGCATTCAAATCTGTAGGCATTCCCATCGGTTAATCCTTTTCGCCAGCAATGGTTTAAACTTGATGATAAATTTATTTCTTATATAAACACGATACATTCATTTACTAAGCGTCAGTTCAAGTTCATCCGTGTACTTGAACGCCTGAAGATAACGAAAGGCGAAATCCGTGTCGTTAGTGACAAAATTTGTGTGAATTTACATAATGTGTACAATTCAAATTCATTACAGTTAAATAAAATAAACGTATTTTTTATTATAAATCCACATATAAAATATATAAACAAATATTGAAGAGTCAAGATTGAGAGCTTTAAATTATACCGACATAATGACTCGGTTTTTAATACATTAAAATTGTATTGCTTTAATTGACAACTAGATAAATCTCCATTAAAATACGGGTACAATATAAGGCAAAGTGTTTGAATACTGCGGCTTCTCTGAATGTGTAGGTGTCACAAGAACTGCGAGTTCTAGGAGTCAGCGAATGGCTTAAGAAGGATAACGCCACCAGAGTGGAAGAGATTGATTAGGGCGGACAAGGTTCACCTCGGACTAAAGCACCAAACAAAAAGAGGGAAATCAAAGCTTTTATTTTGTTTTATAAAATAAACAAAATATGTTGGTAACTATTTCAGCAACTTGCAATCGTTACAATTAATTTTATAACAAAAAAAAATATTTTGTGTATTATATTCATGCAAAACAAATATGTTTGAGAAGCTTGATACTTTGAGAAGTTTTGTTCATTTCTGGGGCGGAAGACAATAAAAAAGAAATAAATTATTTTTGTTTAGTGTACGTACGTGTAAAAGATGTTAGTTTGCAATATTACCAAACAATTACGGTGTTAATATAATATTTTTTAAGGAAAAATCAAACGAATCTCTAGAATGGTGTGTAATAAAAAGCAATATAAATATTAACAACACAATATTATAATATTTTTTATATTTAACTTCAAATTGAGCTACCCACAGGGCCAGAGAAAAAATCTAAGCATATATTATTTATTTACTTCAGCGGTTGGTATTGATTGTTTTGCCAATTGAGTTATCAGTATTTTTCTGACCCACAGCCGCTAAGGCATATAATCACATCAAAGGGATGTACTTATTGTATACAACGGCTACTTTTAGCAATAAAATGGATAAAAGAAACAAAATTTTGGAAAAGACATTAATAACTGTCATAAAATAGTTAAACTCAATGTATTTGTTTTCGATGTATATCATAATAATGTGCTTAAATTAAAACATAATTTAATTCAAAACAGATGTCGTCAATGAAAAAAATATCCAAGAATTTACCCACATATTATTACATTTATCATATTTATATTTAAAGAACGTTGACGTAATTTTTTTTTACCATGTCCGCTCTCATTGTGAAGCATATGGGGAATCCTGATGAAGTTTATCTCAACAGAAGTGTTTCTCAGTTGCTTACCTCTCTTTTTCCAGAGAGATTAGGAATAGAAGGATAGGGCTAGGACAGGACTAGTGGTTACCTTGTTGCTCTCCATACACCCCGTTCATAGAATAGGATGGGAAGGGGGAATTCAAGACATCACATACATCCATACCTTCAAACAGAAATTCATAAATCGGTGGAAAAAACAATTTTTAAACTGTCCGTACTGGGATTCGAACCCGTGACCTCGGTAACCGAAATCAACGACATTGACCACTCGACCACAAAGGCGGCTCATAAAAAAAATCTACAGTATATGGTTTAGGAACGCGACAATTTCCCGAGATATGAAAACTTTATGTCTGGCATCCCAGGATTTGAAAAAGGCTGAGTTTTATAATTCTCTAGCAACAAGGTGAAAAAATACAATTATTATATTAGAGAAGAAGTTAGCAAGGCAAAAAAAGGATACGGTATGGCAAATCTTGCCACGAGCTATAATACTAAAATTATGATGATTTATTTTAATTTTACAACTATTCAGTCTAGCCCATAACCATTTAGTTTTATAGCAAAATATTCCGAGTCTGAAATAGATATGAGATTTACATGCAAAGCGTCTTCATTGTTTGCAAACCGCATTAGTTCAAAAACAAACAATGGCAAAATTCGTTCGTCCAACGTCTACGGTTAAACATAAAGTTCTTACATTTAAAACAATAATATCCGGAGTGTTATGGCGTGTAACGATAACACTCCAATTGGCAGAATGGCAACTTTAAATTTAAAATATTATTTTTAATGGTCAAAAACTTTTTGTGCTTAGTAAAATAATGGTCTCTTTGTACAAACCTACACGAGCCGAGTTTAAGACAAATTTATGTTGACAGTTTTGCTTAAAAGAACTACTTTTTTACCGCAAAAAACTTACGCAAATTTATTAAAATATTTTTTCTTTTCTAAAAATTATTTCACATTATTATATTGTATTAACATAGCCACTGCTACCGTAGTGGTGTACATTTTTTGTACTACGTACTTGGTTACAAAATTAAGGGATGAAATTCCCTAATGTACTCTTTCATATATCTACTAATTTTATTCAAATTGTTTCCAACATTATGTTATTATAAAGAAAGAAAATTTACCTGGACCGATAAAGACACAGATGTAATCGAATATAGTATTACTTATATTTTTAACTAGCTAACTTTTAGTCTCTGTTCACGTATTCAAAATTTCTTGAGAAATTAAAAACCGAAAGAACATTAAAAACTAGATTGTTGGAGCACATGGCTGCTTTTTGATTAAAGAAAAACATGTCCACTTTTGCCAATCACTTAATTTCAGAAATCCACGTGTTCAATGACGAACAGGGGATTAAAAATTTGCACCCAAATACGGACGCCCATGAACTATTTTTCCATGAAATTTTAGAAATAAATATAGCACAATTGAAAAACTTACCGATTTTGAATGAACAGGTGTATCTTCCAAATTCCCCACTTTTATACTCTATATGTAAGTAAATATAATCATAAAAAAAAAATCCGGCGTACAAAAATAAATATAATTCTTTAAATTACCCACATTCAAATCTGTAGGCATTCCCATGGGTAAATATTTTTCACCAGCAATGGCTTTAAGCATAGTGATACATTTATTTCTTATATAAACACTTGTGTGAATGTACATAATTTGAACGATTCAAATTTAATTTAGTCCGTATTGTTTTTACAATGCGTTTTGCGAAGGTTCAGAAAATGAGAGGATTACTGCAAAGAGTAATCAACTTTTCAATGGTGAATCCAAATATGGAATTTTCTCTATATTTCGTTCTATTATTGTCATTCTCGAATATTCTTATTTCCACGTCACATTTAATTCCATCGACGATTTAGAGATCTTTGAAGTTTGTTGGACACTTCATCTTGACATGAAATTCAATGAGTCAATTTGCATTTTCACAACATTAGCCGACGTTGTTTGAAATTAAATTATGTAAATGAATTTGTCCGAGTAAAATACAACACAGGCGAGCAATTTGAATGCAATTGAACAACGCATTCGGCGAACAATTGAAATATTAGATACGGTATTCAGGAATAATGCAAACAATTGAGAAATTTATGACTTACAGTTTATTATGAGTAATTCTGTGATAAACAATAGCTTCCACTGTATAACTTTAGGCGTTAGACGTTTTCTTTTAATAACTCATATATTTAACTGTTACATTATAATGCGAAATAATAATCCAATATTTAAGAATATGTCGGGCTAGGTCACAAAATCACACATCAAATTACTAATTTCCCATTATTATAAATTCAGCTTATATAAAATTATCGTAGTTATCTTTTGGGTCATGGCACATAGTAGTTTGACGTAGTTGTTAGAAAAATTGTATTGTAGAAGCAAATGATCATCGTGGTTTCGATTTAAATGATATTCGAATCATATTCTCGGTGTAGGTTTGTTTTTATCATATTTTTCTCATTTTGATAAGTGTAGAATCGATGGTTTTTTAAATAAAACTAAATAAATTAAGCACAATCCTATAAAAATTTGCACCTGCTTCTCTATTAAGTGAAATCTAGGAAAAAACCAAGTGATATAATTATTGTATTTGTTGTTTATCACACCTGTTTTTTCATTTTGATTTTTATAAATAACACTAACATTTTATTATCTGATCAATATATAATACTCGTCCTGAGCGAAACTGGTCTTGATCTTAATAAATAAATGTGGGAATTAGTACAAAAGTATATTTTATTTTTCAAATATTATATCTGGTTAAAAACCTTTAAATATATGTATTTAATCAGATATTAACTGCACACATGTTTTGTTCAGTGTCTAAAAACGTTAATTATTTTTGTTATTAACATGGCAATATATGTACATATTACTTTGTTACATTTTTTATATTTAAAAACTTAAAGGAATAAACAATAAATATATTTGTTAGATAACAGTCAACTTAGAATAACCCTGCATGCTTAGCACGGCATTGAGAAATGTTCTGAACAAATATTGTTAATTTTTAAATTCATTCATTTTTCTTCTAATCAATAAACTTTAAAATAATGACGATAAAACACTTTATTTAATATGTCAGGACCGGTTTCGCTCATTACGAGCATCGTCAACTGATAAGAAATATAATTTAACAATGCTATTTATACAAAAATGAACAGTTATGAACAACAATTGGCATTGAAAAGAAATTACCAATTACATTAAAAGTATTTTATACTAATTTGAGTAATTATAGTAAAACTATTTTAGAATCACTTTTCATGTAATTGGTAATTCCTTTTTAATGCCAATTGTTGTTAATAACTGTTCATTTTTGTATAAATAGCATTGTTAAATTATATTTCTTACCAGTTGACGATGCTCGTTATGAGCGAAACCGGTCCTGACATATTAAATAAAGTGGAATGAAGTACAAAGGAATATTGTGTTTTTACTAATTCATTTTTATATATTAGATTGAGACAATGATGTATTTAATTTACCGACACAGTTAGAAAATAATTTAGACACCTTCGGACAAAATATCTAGAGAAATGTGAATATACATTGCAAATTTTAATCAAAATCCCAATTAAAATATTGTCCTTCAACATAAAACTTAAAGGCCATCTCAACGACCCGGCGGACCGTTTAACAACAGGCGTTATCGACGTCGGCGACGCCGTTACGCGAAACTACAATTATCCCGGTACATTACCGCGTTCAAACCGTCGCTAAGCGATTGAATCGACACGTTCAATAAATATATATGTATTTCATTGTGAATCTAAAGGGAGACTATTATATGTGTATAAAAATATAATTCTCGACCATTATTTACCCATGTAACTTCTTCTGAATAGTGTTGGGAAATATTTAGGCAAAGTGAGACGCAAAAAGATTATCGGCATTTTCAAAATGACATTTAAGATTTCGACTGAAGGTGCTTGGTGGAATTTCAATATTAAATTTGAATCGTTCAAGCTACGTTAAATACGGACGGTCGTAAGCTCTTTTTCCAGGAAATTTTGGAAATAAACAGAGCACAATTGCATAGCCTTCCGATTTTAAATGAAATATTAAACATGTCGGAATCTCCACTTCTATACCCTATATAAATTTAATCATAAAATCTTTGCCGACAAACAAATAAATATAATTTTTAAAACTACTTACTACTAAAATCTGAGGGCATTCCCATGAGCTTATCCTTTTCGCCAGCAATGGCTTTAAACTCAATGATACATTTATTTCTTATATAAACACGAAACATTCATTTACTAAGTGTCAGTTCAAGTTCATCCGTGCACTTGAACGCCTGAAGATGTCGAAAGTTGAAACCCGGGTCGTTAGTGACAAAATCTGTGAGAATGCACATAGTTTGAACGATTCAAATTTAAAATGGCATTTGTTTTCAAAAAAATCACGTCTACAAAAACTAATAATACACGATACATTTGTTTATTAATCGTCAGTTCAAGTTCTTCCGTGCGCTACTGTGAAGATGCCAAAACGCGAAACCTGGATTGTTAGTGTCAAAACTTGCGTGAATGTACATAGTTTAAACGATTCAAATTTACATATTACTTAATCTTTTGTTTGCTCCCAATCTGAAAAATATTTGACATCATTAAAATAAATTGAACATTAAAATAAACCATTTTTTACGTGTTTGAAATATTCTGTAACTGTAATTTTCTAATCAAATCTGTGAATTTGTGTACGGAGTATTCTGAACGAAAAAAATTTGTTCGAAATAAAATTTAGTATGTATCTTTTTCGATATTCAAAATGAAAAATTATCTTACATTTAAATAACAGGTTAATTACAGTATGTAAATGTGATGACTGTATTTCTAATAAAAAAAACAATCGGATTTTTATTACTTAAATTAAAAACACTGCGAAATAAAACGATGTATATAAAACGAACAATCGATTTTTTTCCACTAAAACTAATGTATGCCATTATCAACAATGCGTATAGATCGGACTCTTCTAGATAAATATTATATTTCAACTTCCTTATTCATTTTAGTTATATCACTTTATTAAGAATATCTTTTTATTTCACATCTTTACTTAGCTATAGCTATATAATATGTATTTAGGTACAATATTGATGGTAGATAAGTCAACAAAATTAAAAAAAAAAAAAAAAGCTATATATACTGGCTAAGAAGAGATACACAATGCATCATATTATTCACTCTTACATACTAATTCAAATTCTAATTACAATATATCACTTATTAAATGTGATTTTGGTGTTTCAAAGAACGATAAGGAGTCTGGGTTTTTTTTTTAAAACATTAATTAGGATAATTTAAACTGATATTTATTATTAATTACATTAAATTTATTAACTTTGGCTTTAGTGTTTCGAAATATATATATTTATTGTTTTATTTAATATCTAAAAAATAGATTTTCTCTAATAAATAACTATATAAATAAAATTATCCGACTTCTAAAAATAAAAAAAAATCCCAAAAAAGCGCAAATATTGGGTTATTAATAAACTAATAAAAACTCTCTCTCTCGTTCAAGGAAAAATGTTTATCAGAATACAAAAAAAAAGTGCTGCGAAGTAATTTTCATCAAATTACAACGTTAAAGATCCTCCAGTTTATTAAACACTTATTGAATTAGCTATTATTTATCGTGAAAAACATTCCTCTTTAGTCATACCTCATTATTTCAGTCAATTTAACATTACGTTCGTAAAAGGACGAACAGTTTATCGCACAAATGAGGAGATTTTTTTAAAATTTTACGTGAAATTATCTGAAAGAAAAACATTTCATGATCATACTACGAAAATTAATGGAATAACAAATTTCAGTTTTAAAAATAAAACATTTTTTTTATACCTACAGTGGAACCCCCAATCACACTACCCCGAATTATGCGCTGGCTTGAAACATTCGCCGCAAATCTCCCAATTGAACGGTCGCATTCTATTGTCGTTGCTACGAGACGGTCGTCTGTGCGGTGCATACAATCAAATGTTAGCTAACGTCTGTGTATTCAACACGCATAGCCAGACGACTGTTTTTGTATCGGATTTTGGTGCGCTTTGCATTTTATCACTTAGTGACTGAATATTCCGTCCATATTTTTTTTTTCAAAACTTATTGACATCTTAGTTTTGCATTTTTCGCGCAAAAAACAAAATTCCTAATTTTGTTTGAGATTCACTCCCTCAAATACATTACCCCAAATTACATGGTTCCGACTTTAGTGTAAATGGGGGTTTTACTGTTTAAGCAAAACCGGATCTGATCATATTAAATACATTTTAAAGTAGTAAAAAACATAAAGTGATTTATTTTTTAATCCTCCTTTCCATCAAAGATTCACTGTGAATAAAGGTAGTATTTGGGAAAAAAAACATATTCTACTTCTCACGTTACTAAGTGTGACACGTGCTTTGCTTCTTTGACAATCATACTTAAGCTGATTTTCCTCTCATACTTTTTTATTTATTATTTAGACATAAATAATATTTCTAAACTTATAAATAACAAAACTGAGGGTGGTATATTTTTCGTTTTATTACGCGTGCGGAAAAATTAGACGCGAACAACACAATATGAATTACCGGTTTTTTTTAAAGGAAAGCTTCATTAGTGTACAAGGGATTGCTTTTTTGTTCTATTTTGTATTGTACCTGTTACATGATAAATATACAATATTTGTAGCAGATTTTCGTAGACTAGCAAGACCATCTATAAATATGCTAATATCGATCATATTAAATATTGTATTTTGGTAATTAGGTCAGGCGGGGTTACTAGTAAAGCTTTTCTGTTTTAAAAACTGGCTTTTTGGCAAAATTTGTGACATTCGAAAATCAGTTTTTTTCAACTTCGTAACCGGATTTAATATGTTTTTTTATTATTTAAATAAAAGCGTTCATATTTTGATTGGTTGTTTTATTTGATGCCTTATAGACAAAATGCCCACATCATTACCCAGCGAAAGGGTATTTTCGATATCAGGAAATTTTGTCATCAAAAATTAGATCATCAAGCGATCGATCAGTGGACGTTATGTGTTTTCTTAAATCATATTTTCTGAAGATTAACACCGAATAATTTCTTATTATGTATTCTTATGTATTTATAATTCATAAATAAACAAATTAAAAAAATAATTTTAAACTTTTTTTCGCAATTTTAATTGAATTATTCATTATTTTTAAAAGTTCGAAAACCGTATAAAATCGGTTTTAGAACAATATTTACAATCGAAAACCGATTTTTTCAAAAGTCGATTTTAGTATAAGCTCTGGTTACTAGTAAGTCGGCTCACGATATTCTCGTGGTTTTTATCGTGTGTATAATGATCATAATGAATATTATAACATTTTTTAAACTATTTGTTTTAGTTAAACAGATTTTTTTAATCTATTTTAACAACCCTATAAATATATTTGATAATCAAAAAAACTGTTAATCAAATCGTCAAATATAAATAAACGGATTGGATCCGTGAAAAAATCTTTCAATACTTACTCGTTTTCCAGTTAATGAAGCATATCGAATATTATCTAATTTTAGTAAAACATAATAAAGTGCCGTTATGAGATGAAATTGTATTGTCTTTTTGCTTATTGGCTTGCTTCAAGCGTAAATGTTGAAAACGAGCATTATTTTTCAAAGTAATAGGTTATTACAGGTAAAAATATAAAGACATTCAAAGCAATACAAAGGGAATAGCTATTTTTGTAATTATTTTTCAAACATCTTCACAGAAATGAAATGTATACCAAAACGTTTATTGAAGATAATAAATTATGATAACATTTCCTGTGTGGAAATATTGTTATTTTTCGATTGTAAAATATTTACTTAAGATAAAACGGGAAGGCGCCAGGCATGGATGGTATACATCCAGAGCTCCTAAAGTACGGCCTGGAGGCGCTTATGCACCCCCTGCACCAGCTCCTTAGTATGGTGTGGGCGCAAGAGCGCTGTCCGAGGGACTGGGTTAATGGCGAGGTAGTCACAATCCACAAAAAAAAAAAAAAGGTGACCCACTGTGCTGTGACAATTACCGTGGCATAACGCTGCTCAGCGTGCCTGGCAAGGTTCTGGCACATATAGTATTGGCGAGAATAAGGATTCCAATTATGAATATCCTCAGGGAAAATCAGGCCGGGTTCTTACCTGGCCGATCCTGCGCGGACCAAATACACAATCTTAGGTGCCTTCTTCAGCAAAGCAACGAATACAACAGCTCGCTGGCATGTTGCTTTGTAGACTACGAGAAGGCCTTTGATAGTCCGCACCGGTCCTCTATATGGAACATATTAAAATTGTACGGAATCCCAACCAAGATTGTTGCCATCATCAAATGCTTGCACGAGGGGAGCGAATGCTGCATAAGAATCGGTGATATAACCACTGAATGGTTTGGGGTCTCAACCGGGGTCAGACAGGGCTGCGTCTTAGCTCCGTTCCTGTTCATTATAATCTTCGACTTCATTCTGAGGAAGTCAATTCCACCTGACCGAGGTGTGACCGTTGCCCCCAATCTAAAGCTATGCGACCTCGAGTATGCAGACGACGCTGTTATATTTGACAAATCTGTCGAGGGTATTCAAGATACAATGGATAAACTGCAGAGCAACTCGTATCGCATCGGTCTTAAAATCAATGCGAGTAAAACCAATGTACTCTGCAACAGTGCCTGTCCGGACCCACACTACCCTTTGACGAGCGCCGGTCAAAACATCGAAAGAGTCGACGGTTTCAGGTACTTGGGGGTACACATCACGGGGGATGGCAATCCGTGTAAAGAGCTCGCGATCCGATTAGGGATAGCTGAAGCAACCTTTAACTCAATGCGGAAAGTCTGGTACTCAGGTCAGAACCAAGTGCTTCCTGTTCAACGCATGTATCTTGAAAGTGCTGCTTTACGGTTGCGAATCATGGCACCTTACGAAAGCGCAGAGTAACCGTATACTGTGTTTCGAAAACAGATGCCTGCGGCGAATGCTTGGAGTGAAATGGTCTGACTTTGTCAGGAATACGGAGATTAGAGAGCGGACTAACCAGCCTCTAATTACGTCCAAAATAAAGAAGCGGCGGTGGTCCTGGCTTGGACACGTGTTAAGGATGCCTCAAGAGAGCCTGAACCCTGCCTGTCTGTTCTTCCAACCGGATGGGTACCGGCGTCGTGGAAGGCCACTGATGACCATTCTCAGGATGTACTCAGCGGAGTTGCGGGACGCTGGGATGACCTGGGAGGAAGCAAGGAGACTGGCTGGAGATAGAGAGTCATGGAGGAACTTCGTGGTGACCATATGCTCCGCATAGGGAGCGGATATGGAAAAAAAAAAAAAAAAAAAAAAAAAAAGTATTTACTTAAGATACAAGTCAATAAATACGTCAAATAATATCGTAACATGAAAGTAACTGTTGTTTTGAAACTTTTATAATAGTAATTATGAATTACTTAAGCTTTTGCGGATTATGATAAATTATAACATCATGAGATTTTGTTTAATATTATTTTTATATATTTATCCTACAGTGGCAATAGCAATAAATGTTCCAATGAGATTTTCTATTTCAACAAAGCATTATCTTTTTAAATATATAATATATATAGTTTATTTGTGTTTCATTATGTACGTTAAAGCTATCATCAATCAATTGTCATACGTATTTCAAAATACCCTTTTTTCATTTGTATCCCCCAGTATTGCCTTCAGATAGCGAAATAGCACGCAACTATTCAAAGAGTCTTTATAAGAATTGAAACAAAAAAACAGTTTTCTAATAAGGTGAAAAATATCAATACTATTTTAGTTCTACAAATAAAATTTTATATATTATGATAGACAGCTATTTCAGCTTATGTTCTCATCAGAACTACATATGTTCAAACTTACATTAACTCAGCATTATATTAATGTATGTAAGTTAAAACATTGTTCCGATGAAGGCATACGCTGAAATAGTCATATATAAAATAATATTTGTAGAACTAAAATACTTTTTTTTTACCATGTCCGCTCCCAATGTGGAGCATATGGACTCCTAGTGGAGTTTATCTCAACAGAAGTGTTTCTACGAGAACTGCTTGTTACTCAGTTGCTCAACCTCTCCTTTTTCCAAAGAGAGTAGGGAATAGAAGGAAAGAGCTAGGACAGGACTAGTGGTTAGCTAATCGCTCTCGATACGCCCCGTTCATAGAATAGGATGGTTGGGAGGGGGGAATTCAAGACATCACATACATCCATGCCTTTGAACAGAAATTCATAAATCGATTGAAAAATCAATTTATAAAACTGCCCGTACCGGGATTCGAACCCGTGACCTTCGTAGCGGTAGCCAACGACGTTGACCACTCGACCACACAGGTGGATACAACTAAATAATAATTCAATCAATTTCAGAGTTTCTTATTATAATTCTACAATTGATATACAAGGCCAGTACCAGTTTTTATTTTTATACAATTATTCACTTCGAGTGAGAAGATATGCCAACAATCAACAACAGATATGACATCTTGAAAGTAATGAATGCAATATCTGTATTTACAAATCCAAAATCAAAGATTCAGGGACGTTTTTATTTTAAACCCGTTTACACAATCGGAAAATTTTAAATTTATATTATATAATACAATTTATAAGCCAGACAAAGAATTTGACTATCAAGTATCAATTGATGTAAAAAATAAAAACAGGTTCAATGATATCACTCTCAGAAAATAGAATAGAACAGTAGTGAAGTTATTGATGGAGCTACAGACAAAAGTTAACTATCTAAAACAGGTTCCACGTTAAAAATCTTTTTCACGAATAGATATGGACCGCACCTAAAGAGTGAAAATCACAGTCTCCAAAAATATGTTCATTTATATTCAGTGGTCCTAATACATTAAATCGCTGAAACTTGTGACAAACACTGAACTATTGAAGTGGTGAATTAATATAATATTATTCATTTTAATTGAAATTTAAAGGTTCTCCTCTTTGATGTATTATATTTAACTACACAGCCCGTATGAAATTCTGTAACACTTTAGTTTTGAAGATGGAGTGGAGTACATTTATGCATACTTCGCTTGGATTATTTACCATTATTATTATCCACTTCAATATAAGAGTATTGCGAGAGTTAGCAAATTTCTCGTTAAAATTATTGTTGTTGAGGGAATTATATTAATGTGGTTTTGGAAATACCTCTATCTGGTTCATTATATTTGCTTGCTGGTGCTTGCCAATTAAACGTTAAATATTTGACTTGTTCTACGTTTCCTGTAAGATTCCCCACCCCATTTAGTACACGTATTCCATTAAGAAAACGAAGCGTACAGAATTTATCACGTAAACCATACAAGCATTCCATCTGAAAATGTCTTGCTTTGGTTTCTTAAAGAAGGGTAACGTTTGCTTATTTTGGCCTACAATAGTTTTCGCCGTAATAATTTGCAATTATTGATTTAATTAGTTATTGATGAGTTAACTGGTAACTGGCGTGTTGAGCATGAAAAATTTTACGAGATATCTCGTCTGTGGCAGCCATCAAGTTAAAAGACATAATACCAGTTTTAAATGATCTTCTAAATTTCAACTAATCTTTGCTTTACTTATTGCTACTTATATACTCAATTTGTAATCAAATCTTCCATATTAATAATGGGTTTGCATTTAAAATATTATTCCGCCATTTTTATTTTGAATACATAAAACAATATTTAGATTTTTAGATGTGTATCATATATACATATTGTTACATTATTTAAAAATCATGCCAATAATGGTCATTATTAAAAAAAGAAACTTAAACTGATTTAAATATTATGAAACAAATCAAGTTTTACATAAAGGGCTTGAAAGCAATGCCTTTTTCGTCGTTTAAGTCAAACACACATCTACCATATGGCACCTTCAAGAAGTTTTTTTTTGCGAAGTAAATGTTCAAAATATTTCTTGTCATTTTTCGACCGGTTTTTATTTTATCCCAAGCTTCAAGAATTTGTCGCTGGCCAATATATAGTATGTTACTCTACGTCAAATGTAGTATTAAATTCGAGCTTTTAGCACGTATTCATATAAACGGGTGGAAATGGTTCGAGTCGGGGGGGATAGACGATCTGGGCTGTTTCCAGGATGCGTTCCTCTTGCAACTATGTACACGTAGGTACATACGTTTTCCGTCTAATGACACCATTTAACGCGACGCGTAGTATAGCTATTTAAAAATATTACACGTAGTAATGAGTGCGCACAGAGACACTTTAACGTTTCCATGTGCTCGATTTGCTCACTTTAAAAATAGCGACACTTTAATAAAAAATCTATTACTCTGCATTCTACCAAGAGAAATTATTTTTTATAGAAATTGCTAAGAGAATATTAAAATTTATAAGTAGATAGTAAACCAATTTTTTTTAAATATCTGTACTGCTATCAACTTTTTTATAAAATGAGTTTTACTAGCTTATAATTTTACAATCAAATATGTGAAATCTTTAAAGTTATTTTTCTCGAAATAACAAAAATATATTTTTGATTAAATTGTCCCTTACTTGGTAGAACTCTAATGTAATAAAGTTTAAAAAAAATATACAAATATTTAGTTATTTATTTTTTTATCTATGTTCGCTCCCAATGTGAAGCATATGGCCTCTTAATAGAGGTATCTCAACAGAAGTTTTTTCTATAACTGTTTGTTACCCATTAGTTCAACTTCCTTTTTTTTAAATATTAGTAGTAGGGAAAGAAGGATAAGGTTAGAACAGGACTAGTGGTTGACTAATCGCAATTGCTACACCCAGTTATTAAAGGATCAGAAGGATGGGATGTGAATTGACATCACAAACAACCAGTCTTCGGTTTCTTGGTTTGTACAATAGTATTTTTTTTTTAAATGTTAAAAAAACATTCTTTTGTTCTAATCTTAGGTATGTATTAAAGAATCTAGACAGTTATCACTTCAGGGAGCATTTTTATTAAATAAGGATAAAACAATTCTATTGTTTTCATCAAATAATTGTGAATTTATTAATTGCTTTATCAAAAAACCTACATTTTGCATTTTTAAAACTCAGTTTCGGTAATATCAGTATAACAATCTTCACTCGCATTATTGATACTATTTTTTATTTTCACATTTGAAAGTAACACTGAAAGTATACAAATTTTGTCGGGCAAATATGTTAATTTAAAATATTTCGATGCCCAAGATTCCGAAATTTAAACCTAACTTAATAACTCGGAATATGAAAACAAGCAAGACTTTGTTTATTAAACCATCGTTTTGAATAATCAAATTTCCTGCGTATCCAGTAAACTAATTCATTGTCTTCTTATTTCATGGATATTCGTCAAAAATTTAACACGGGAAGCAGCTTTTCAAGCTTTCCAGACGATTCCAGGAAATTGAGTTTCGGGGCTAAAGATTTCATTATGAATCTTTGTAATGAGTGCCCTTTCTAGTTTATCTCGGTATGAAAACTTCGTACTACTTTCTGAGATAATATTTCATCAGGTGTTTGTAAATCATTACCATCTTTAGATGTAAATATGAATCTTTTGTATTACAACTTATTAGATATTTTTTAATTCACATCTAGTATTTTTTTTACCATGAAGAGGGGAAAACAGTGTTCGCTTCTAATTCGAATAATATATGTATTGTTTAACAGATTTTTTTTAGCGAAAACTGGTGTTTACTCTGTTATGTATATTTAACATCTACCTCTATGCTTTGTTAAATTATCTATGACAACTCGTAACAATAAACATATATCGTTATCCAATTTCTTCTCTCCAAATTTAACCAGTTACAAACGAGATTTCAAATTGAAAGGTCGATAGCCAAGTAAAAACTTTCAACACTCACGTCAATGTCATTTTGATAAAAAAGATTAACCGATTTATTTATAAAGTGTAAAACTATATATGGAATAAAGTTGAACCAACATTGAAATTAAATTAAGTGTTTTAGTAAAAATATATCCATAACATAAAAATTATCCCACTTCTGACACCAAGTATTGAAGTGAACACCTTAAAAGATTAATGCTTATGCCAAAAAAATATTGTTAATAATTGAAAAAAATTACGATCGTTGAAATTAAACATTAAGGTTTGATTTTTAATACTTTCAGTAGATAAAAAAAATCTTTAACATTCGAAGAAAAACAGTAAATATTTAAAAACAATGTCATCTTGCCTTACCCACAGTATCAGTCGAATGTATCTGTTCTCAACGCTTTCAATTTAAACTTCTTCTGGTGCGGTGTATTCAACAGTTTCATCAACTTTTTTTTAAAATAATATTTAATGGCAAAGCACTTTTAAACAATCTTAACAGGCTTTCTTCGTTGCCACAACCAATTCTATTTTGTCGCACGACACCAATCAACTAAATTACAATCCTTGCCTCAAAAAGTAGCTTATTTATAATTTTATAAGTCTTAAACACGCCATTTTAAACGATTGTAATTTTAATATAATTGGATTGAGCATTTTAACTTTTTCCCGACACGTGGCTCAATTAAACATTAAAATAACTATGGAAATTGTAATACGGAAAATTTCTTCGTTTTCTTACCTGGCAACAAAATTTCAACATACGTAATATAATAATATATTTCATTTTATTACCTGCTCAAAGTTCGTAAGCGATAAACTGTAAGGATAACTTCTCCTCACATCAAGTACTTGCGTATATATTATAATTGGCTGCTTTATCTTTTAAACTTTTTACGTATGTTCATAATATGTAAGCTATCAAAAATATGTATTTATTTCAAAACATTGGGATCGCAGTAAATTCTGAATAAGTGTGTAGGAGGGATTCTGAAGTCTCGGGGTTTTCAAAGTCCCGGGACTCAAAGCGTGATAAAGTCAAAGTCTTTTAATTAAATATTTGCATGTAGGTATTACATACACTCGGCGCCTTTTGAATGTACGCACTAGTAAAAATCGCGTTTTTTTAACACAATTTTTAATAATTATTATTTTCTCATGTAAAGGATATGTATATGGTTATTTTTTATTAAAAAGGGATGATAACGGTACATGTAATGAAAAAAATATCAATGAATTCAGCCGAAGTCAGGAATAAATTTGTGACCGTAACTTCACAATACAGCTTTTAGACCTTTTTTGTCCTTTTGAGACATTTTTACCTTTGTATAATAGTGAAATAAAACATTTGTACATTAAAAAAAAACAGGTATGAACATTTAATTTTAATATTTTGTAATTTTCTTTCGCTACAGTTATGTTTTGAATACGGTTAAGTTTTTCTTGGGGCTACCATATTATACCTGCTTTCATTCAATACACATCAGTCCTTTCAAGTTTACTAATAAACCTGAACCGACGCGTTGTAAATAAGTGTTCCGTATATATTTACCGAGCATTAATTTAAAAGCAAGCCGCCTGTGTGGTCAAGTGGTTAAAGTCGTTGACTTCAGTTACAGAGGTCACGGGATCCAATCCCAGTATGGACAGTCTTATAAATTGATTTTTCAATCGATTTATGAATTTCTGTTCGAAGGCTTGGATGTATCTGATGTCTTGAATTCCCCTCTCCCACCCTTTCTATACTATGAACGGGGCGTATCGAGAACAATTAGCTAATCACTATTTCTGTTCTAGTCCTATCCTTCTATTCCCACTCTCTTTGAAAAAAGAGAGGTTGAGCAACTGAGTAACAAGCAGTTCTTGTAGAAACACTTCTGTTGAGATAAACTCCATTAAGGGTCCATATGCTCCACATTGGGAGCGGACATGGTTAAAAAATATATTTTCATCTCTGCACTTTATCATCTGAAGATGCGTAAAGGCAAAACCCGGATTTTTAGTAACGAAACATGTGGAAGTGTGCAAAATTTGAATTATTCAAATTGAATATTCAATTCCACCAAACACCTTCGAAATCTTGAATTAAAAAAACTGTTTTTTATTGTTCGTACATTTCTAATTTGACACCTTATTACTAGGAATTGCAAGACGAGACGAATATATCAATACCGGTATTACAAAGAAAAAATTACGACCAATTGGGATCGAAATACTGGACGAGTAAATAAAAATCGGCATATCAACTGTATTATAATCATAAATGTGTTTTTTTTAAACTTTTTTAACGGTTTCTTAAAATAATAAAACATTGTTGAAAACCTTATTAATTCTGGAACACGTCAATGTAAAATATGTACAACTCTTGAAAGATTTAAATTATTTCAGTTTATCTCGAACAACTTTATTTAAATATGTGATGGTTCCTCTACATTTAAAATTCGATTTTGGTTTATTTTCAATATCGAAATGCTTGTACTTTTACATTTTAAAAACCGATTGGAAAAAAATATCACGGTTTCGGTTATACCAATATTGGAATTCCTACCCACAACTGATCTATAACATATAAATGGATGTAGAAAAAACAACGCGTAATTTCAATGTCTTTCGATGTCTACTCTCTTAGTGTGATTTATATAATTTAGAAATAACAGTTGAGTAAACTTTATATCATAGTTTTAACAATACATTGATTCATATTGCCATATCGACTGTGGAAAAGAAAAAGAATGTAACCCACAGTTTTTTCATAAAAGATTTTTTCCGATAATCACAATGTATCAATTTTGATACACGTTCTATCAAAAATATGCAAGCTGCAAATAACGAATTTAGTATCTAAATAAAGCTTTTAAGTTGACCTTGTAAGAAATTAAAACCAAGAAAAAATACTGAAATAAAGGTTTTTCCTAAACAATCTCTTTAATTTATATTAGATTATGTCGATTAAACACCAGTTTAGAAGTTTCAGTGCACTTCAAGGTTGCGTATAATTCATAATTTACATATGGCCCAAAATCATCAAAACACGTTTTTTGCGCCTCCTATAAAATTTGATATGTGGGTTACGTCCTTTTTCCTTTCCACCGTCGATATATATGCACATATTATTCTGTAAAAAAAGCACACTTTTAGGAACCTAAAACGCTGACTGAAAAAACTCTTAAATAATTCCAGCTGAAGAATGGCTTACAAATTAATTATTATTTGTTTAAATATTTTCCTATTCTTTCTGGTGGAAATTTAATATTATTATTTAAGCGGCAAGCATTAAAATACCACGTAAAAAAAGTTGTGTGAAACTTTCATACGCAAGAATGAGTTCGTTCATACGAAAGATAAGGCCAGTTGAAGTCCCCGAGCTGTTTTTATGACTCAAATAATTTCCGACATAAAACTTTATTTACTCAACTGTTCTCAAATACAAAGTCAATGAACTTTGATAAACACATATCATTAATAAAATACTGCACGTAAACAGAAACATTCTAGTTTGTAGTTAGAAGAAGTATTTACAATATTATACCATTGGCAAAACAAAATACTTTCATTCAAAAATAATTATAAAACAGTAAAACACCTCAGAAATGAAAATAATTTAGGTTAATATTTTATTTCGTTTTAATCGCTTTGTTTGCCTCCACGTCAAGCCAGCATCATAAATTTCTGCCAAATATGGCATATGAATACATCTTATCGGTCATTAGTTGAAAATTCTACCGGTTGGAAGAAGAAGGTAGCAAGACGGAGGTTCCTATTCAATACGCCCTAGCTATTTTGAACGTTTCTTTATGGCTAAATTAATGATGTTACATATCTGCTGGGCTTTTTTTTGCTGCATTTTTACAACAGTTGATGTTTTTGATAATTATCAACTACCAATAACCATTTTTTCTTACTATGTGGGGAAAATAATTACGACATCTATGCTTCTGAATTGTCAATTGACAATCAAAATGTCAGTTTCGAAATTAGAACACCTTTAGTAAAACAAAAGTCCACTCGACTACGAACTGGAATAAATATATATTTTTTTTTTAAAACCTTCATAAAGAACAAATTGTATGTCATGATTAAATGATGAATTAAAAAACCAAATTCTTCATTCATCATATTTAAATAGTTCTATTACAGTATTTAGTACTTCTAAGGCCTCTTAAATCTTATTTATCAATTTTATTCTGCTTTCGAATTTACAAATAAAAAAATACCTCCGCATAATAGGAAAGAACCCAATATCAATTTTATAAATAATTATAATCGCTTTAAATTTTTGACATCTTGATCCGTTAGCATATTCATGATATCACCTTGGTCTGTCTTAGTGGTATGGTATACTTGAAAAGTTTAAATTTTATGAACACCTTGGCAGTCCACTTTACAAGATATACTTACGTATGGAGAGTAGCAGTGGCGTGATTATTTAAAATAGGTTAATGTTTATAATATCATTGAAAACATTTATAAAATTATAATAATTACAAATATTGAAGTTGAGAATTTTCTGTAAAATTCAAAGTAAGAAAGTCTTAAGAAAATTCGGTAGTACTTTTGTGGAAGTTGGCCCACAGTATAAAATACAATATATAATATTTTTTTGCAACGGTTTTTGTATAAATAGTTTTATTTATTTAGAAAGTATTTTTTGAATTACTGTTTAATTAAATTATTCGTGTTTTTGTATATTTCGATTAAAAATACGTTTTATTAAGCAATTATAAATTATTTAGGTTCAGTGGGTGATTTTGTAAAGAGCGATAAAATTCGACCGTTTTAATTAATCATTTCTTGCGAATTTTAACGGAATGTTATCATTACATAAGTGAAATAAATGTTGTAATGACAAGCCATTCGTCATATTTTTGGTTGCTTTTTAAGTTCATTTTGATTTATTATTTGTTAAATCATATTTTAATGTGTTCACTGTCGATACTTGATAGAAAGGCATTATATTTAAAAAAATATACGCTCTTGTTAACTAATTCTATTCGTAAAATTAAACTTTTTAAATGTTGAATCGCAGTATAACACAGTTCATAAAACCACAAAAATATAACAATAAACAAAGTTTGAAGAGGCTTTACAATATAGCAAAAAACACAAGTCATACATCTGTCTTGTTTTGATTTATATTTGAGGCAGATAAGACTTAAAATGGGTAAATTTTTGGTATCTTAAAAATATTCCAAGTCCTACTCATTAAATTTTAATCTATATATTAATACTCGATAATGTCCGTCCGTCTGAATGATTGTCCGCGATTTTCCCTCCCCCTCCTCCGCCCCAGCCCCGCTGTCGCCATTTTTTTATTCATACCAAATACATACTTTTTTCGTTTGTATATGGTCGCGATTTCACCTTTTCGATGACGTCAAGAAAGACGGTCCCCCTCCCCCCCATCCTGCCCCGCTGTCGTCATTAATTCATTTCTTCATTTTTCTCTGACGTCATGAGTGAATTTTTGAAATCATGACATTTTTATTTTATAATGTGTAAAAACAATTAATTTTCAAAAAATATTCTCTCAAGCTGTGGGATTCGATACCATGCCCCAATTTTCATGCGCGACGTTCGGACACCCAACACACTGCTCCACCAGTACAGTTGATGGTTACGAAAAAAAAACTCTATTTAAAGTTTTAGTTAACTAATAATGACATCTGTGGGTGAAATCTTGCACTAAACGAATTTGACCGTTCTGCAGCGTTTTGAGAGGCTATATAAGGCTGCTCAATTATATATAATAATTTAATATATAATAATTTAATTAACTATTTATTTATATATATACGAAAAATGGTTGTTAGCAAGCTTAAACATTATTCCAAATATTAAATAATTTACGAGGTCTATTTCTGCTAATACGAAAAATAGTTGTTAGCAAACTTAAACATTATTCCAAAAATTAAGTAATTAACAAGGACTATTTTTGCTACTATGAAAAATGGTTGTTAGCAAACTTAAACATTATTCCAAAAATTCAATAATTTACGAAGTCTATTTCTGCTAATAGGAAAAATAATTGTTAGCAAACTTAAACATTATTCCAAAAATTAAGTAATTTACAAGGACTATTTTTGCTACTATGAAAAATGGTTGTTAGCAAACTTAAACATTATTCCAAAAATTAAATAATTTACGAGGTCTATTTCTGCTAATAGGAAAATAATTGTTAGCAAACTTAAACATTATTCCAAAAATTAAGTAATTTACAAGGACTATTTTTGCTACTATGAAAAATGGTTGTTAGCAAACTTAAACATTATTCCAAAAATTCAATAATTTACGAGGTCTATTTCTGCTAATACGAAAAATAATTGTTAGCAAACTTAAACATTATTCCAAAAATTAAGTAATTAACAAGGACTATTTTTGCTACTATGAAAAATGGTTGTTAGCAAACTTAAACATTATTCCAAAAATTAAATAATTTACGAGGTCTATTTCTGCTAATAGGAAAAATAATTGTTAGCAAACTTTAACATTATTCCAAAAATTAAGTAATTTACAAGGACTATTTTTGCTACTATGAAAAATGGTTGTTAGCAAACTTAAACATTATTCCAAAAATTAAATAATTTACGAGGTCTATTTCTGCTAATAGGAAATTAATTGTTAGCAAACTTAAACATTATTCCAAAAATTAAGTAATTTACAAGGACTATTTTTGCTACTATGAAAAATAATTGTTAGCAAACTTAAAAATTATACCAAAAATAAAATAATTTACGAAATTTCTACTTCTAAGAAAAATGGTTGTTAGCAAACTTAAACATTGTTCCAAAAATTAAGTAATTTACAAGGACTATTTTTGCTACTATGAAAAATGGTTGTTAGCAAACTTAAACATTATTCCAAAAATTAAATAATTTACGAGGTCTATTTCTGCTAATAGGAAAAATAATTGTTAGCAAACTTAAACATTATTCCAAAAATTAAGTAATTTACAAGGACTATTTTTGCTACTATGAAAAATAATTGTTAGCAAACTTAAAAATTATACCAAAAATAAAATAATTTACGAAATTTCTACTTCTAAGAAAAATGGTTGTTAGCAAACTTAAACATTGTTCCAAAAATTAAGTAATTAACAAGGACTATTTTTGCTACTATGAAAAATGGTTGTTAGCAAACTTAAACATTATTCCAAAAATTAAATAATTTACGAGGTCTATTTCTGCTAATAGGAAAAATAATTGTTAGCAAACTTTAACATTATTCCAAAAATTAAGTAATTTACAAGGACTATTTTTGCTACTATGAAAAATGGTTGTTAGCAAACTTAAACATTATTCCAAAAATTAAATAATTTACGAGGTCTATTTCTGCTAATAGGAAATTAATTGTTAGCAAACTTAAACATTATTCCAAAAATTAAGTAATTTACAAGGACTATTTTTGCTACTATGAAAAATAATTGTTAGCAAACTTAAAAATTATACCAAAAATAAAATAATTTACGAAATTTCTACTTCTAAGAAAAATGGTTGTTAGCAAACTTAAACATTGTTCCAAAAATTAAGTAATTTACAAGGACTATTTTTGCTACTATGAAAAATGGTTGTTAGCAAACTTAAACATTATTCCAAAAATTAAATAATTTACGAGGTCTATTTCTGCTAATAGGAAAAATAATTGTTAGCAAACTTAAACATTATTCCAAAAATTAAGTAATTTACAAGGACTATTTTTGCTACTATGAAAAATAATTGTTAGCAAACTTAAAAATTATACCAAAAATAAAATAATTTACGAAATTTCTACTTCTAAGAAAAATGGTTGTTAGCAAACTTAAACATTGTTCCAAAAATTAAGTAATTTACAAGGACTATTTTTGCTACTATGAAAAATGGTTGTTAGCAAACTTAAACATTATTCCAAAAATTAAATAATTTACGAGGTCTATTTCTGCTAATAGGAAAAATAATTGTTAGCAAACTTAAACATTATTCCAAAAATTGAGTAATTTACAAGGACTATTTTTGCTACTATGAAAAATGGTTGTTAGCAAACTTAAACATTATTTCAAAAATTCAATAATTTACGAGGTCTATTTCTGCTAATAGGAAAAATAATTGTTAGCAAACTTAAACATTATTCCAAAAATTAAATAATTTACGAGGTCTATTTCTGCTAATAGGAAAAATAATTGTTAGCAAACTTAAACATTATTCCAAAAATTGAGTAATTTACAAGGACTATTTTTGCTACTATGAAAAATGGTTGTTAGCAAACTTAAACATTATTTCAAAAATTCAATAATTTACGAGGTCTATTTCTGCTAATAGGAAAAATAATTGTTAGCAAACTTAAACATTATTCCAAAAATTAAGTAATTTACAAGGACTATTTTTGCTACTATGAAAAATGGTTGTTAGCAAACTTAAACATTATTCCAAAAATTAAATAATTTACGAGGTCTATTTCTGCTAATAGGAAAAATAATTGTTAGCAAACATAAACATTATTCCAAAAATTAAATAATTTACGAGGTCTATTTCTGCTAATAGGAAAAATAATTGTTAGCAAACTTAAACATTATTCCAAAAATTAAGTAATTTACAAGGACTATTTTTGCTACTATGAAAAATGGTTGTTAGCAAACTTAAACATTATTCCAAAAATTAAATAATTTACGAGGTCTATTTCTGCTAATAGGAAAAATAATTGTTAGCAAACATAAACATTATTCCAAAAATTAAGTAATTTACAAGGACTATTTTTGCTACTACGAAAAATGGTTGTTAGCAAACTAGAACATGATTCCAAAAATAAATAATTTACAATTTAAATACTGCATGGCAAGGCTGTCGATATACGCCCCCAGATATATTTCTTTTACTATCAGAATTTCTGGATTATTCAATAAATAGGTTAGTAATTTATTTTTGACGCCTGTAAATTTTCTGACTACTTGAAAATGCAACAAAAATCCCCCCGTTGAGGTCAACGGGCTTACAGCTAGTCTCGAATAAATGGTGCATGGAACGAATAGAACATAATTTAAACCACACAATCGATGTGCATTTGTTTTTTACAATTAACAAAATGCTGTTTTTATTGTGTCTTAGAAGTCATTACTGCATCAAATTATTGTTTATATTAGATTCAAAAGATTAAGATAAGTATTTTTTTTTATAATAAATATTGAAAATTTTAAAAAGGAAACTTAAAAGGAAGATCTGGCATAAATTATTCCTATGGTGTATCCTCATTCAGTAGTATATTTTTAAACTGAGAACTGCGACAAGAAAAATGATAGGACAATATGTCGGGTATCATTCAAAATGTTCGCAGCTTCGCAAGAAAATTTCTCTTGGGACAGTAATAAGATTTTGACACTGTAAAAGGTTTTTTTTATATCTCATCTTGTGATCAGTCTGATAAGTTTATTTTGATTAAAAAATCATTTTTTAACAAAACAAACTTAAATCATACTACGAGTGAAAATCTTTTATTATCAAAAGAGATTGTGGTGGGATATTGAATTTCATGAAAATTACAACTTTTCAAGTCTTAGTAATATCCTAGCGTAAATAAATAAAAAATGTGTTAAATTTGAACCATTCAAATTTTGTACATTCCCACATTGTTTGTCACTTACGACCCGGATTTCGCTTGTCGGCATCTTCAGGCATTCAAAAACACGGATGAACTTAACATTTAACAACTGACTTAAATATTTGGGAATGTACATCATTTGAATGATTCAAATGGCATATTGAAATACCACTAATCAACATCAGTCGAAATCTTAAATTATACTTTTTGTGTTTATTTTTTTATTTTACTCATGTCCACTTCTAAGTGTAGCATAATGCAACAATTTAATTCGTTTTGTATAGTAATTGAATATTCTCACTCAAACGCTTAACTCTTAATAATTTGAATACATTTCTATAAATCAATTGAAAAATCTATGAATAAAAAAATCTACTTGGTGATAGGATTAAATTTAAAACAGTTTAAATATGACACTGTTGCTTATTAAAAGTATATATATAGGTATTTTTTTAGATTTTATTAAATTATATACAATAGCTTAAGGAAACATTAAATGGTAAGAATTTAAATCAGTTTTTGTTCAGAATAAAAATATGAACGGTCAGAGTAAAAATATTATACGGTCAGAATATTTTATAACCATTTTGGTTAGGCTAGGTTTTTTTAAATTTCCTTTAAATTATGACTATTTACACTGACCGATATATTATGACCTTTTAATATAAATTCTGACCGGAAAAATACGAGCCACAACTTAATCGCGTCTTAAAAAAATCGTGGGTTGTAATTTTTATTTATTTTTATTATCGTTTTTTTTAATGTTATGCCAAATCATTTCTTCAATAAATATGGTGTGCTAGAAAATCATGGCGTAGCACCCATTCGGCGTAGATGCTTTTGAGCTTCAAGGGTCTGTCGTGAGGTACACCGCTGTAAGTTGTTTTAACTGCAGTTTCAAGGCTGCCTGTCACATTGATGGATAATCCCGCAATACTTGGAACCGACTTAGGGCTAACCTTGCTCGGTGAAAACTCACCTGCAATACATTTTCTCTCGCTGACAAGTAAGTCGACCGGAGTTGTTCAAACTGGCTACTCACTTTGGACTTTGGAAACTTTCCATTGTTTCATATATGCTAGAGTTACACTTAGTTCTGAGAATCGGATGATTTTTTACGTATAAATCTATCTTGGCACAGCGTTACTGTCAAAACTAACAAAGAAATAATTAGATACACAAGCATTTAAATTTTAATAAAAATGTATATCGACTGTGGAAAGCTAAAGGGATACGTCCTTTTCCCTATGAATTCTGGAATGAGTACAAAACAATTATGAAGCAAATAAAATATGTTTCCTTTAGACCAGAAATTTCCAACATGGGAGGCGTGAACAGTTCAAAATATTTATTTACCTTTTATAACGTGTCTTTATTACTATAATATATCGACTGTGGAAAGGAAAAAGGACGTAACCCACAGTTTTTTCAAAACAGATTTTTTCGATAATCACAATGTATCAAACTTGATACACGTTCTACCAAAAGGATACAAGCTGCAAATTTCGAATTAGTATCTAAATTTAGCTTTTAAGTTTGAAAAATGTGACGTTATAAAAAATTAAAACCAAGAAAAAAGACTAAAATAAAGTTTTTTCCTAGACAATTTATTTAATTAATATTAGATTATATCAATTAAACACCAGTTTAGAAATCTCCGTGCATATGTCTCAAAATCATCAAAACACGTTTTTTGCGCCTCCTGTAAAATTTGATATGTGTGGGTTACGTTTTTTTTCCTTTCCACAGTTGATATTGTAGTTCTTTTATCACCAAATATTGAATATTATAATTTTCTTAATTGTAGGTGTATAAAATGGTGGGTAGATTCATTCAAACTGTGCACACTTCCATAGTTTTATCATTAAGCATCCGGGTTTTGTTTCAGCAATAAATAGCTTACATACACGCAAACATTCCTATAACATCTCTGCTTTATAAATTGTATTATATAATACTCTTTTGCTTGCGCAGTAGTGTGTTATTTTGGATTTTATTTTCTTTTTTCGTTACAACATCAAAAAATCTTTATCGTAACCCTTACAAGGATTTGATTTTATAGTCAACAACTATCATAAAAACACTTCTTCACGCAATCATGAACATGGTTAATATAATATTGTTATTATATCCAAAACAAATGGCAGCATACAATAACTTTGCTGTTTAGCCAAAAGGGCATAAGGAAGCATTTTCGGCATCGGTTAGAAAAAATATTATTAAGTTCTTGATAGCCAAATATCGTGAAGACATTTTTCTCTTTCATCTTGCTGTTTTACAAAAAAATATTCAATTATAGATAACACTGCTATATAATATTACAGTTTAAGTAAAGGAAGGGTTGTGTGTGTAGAGGGTACCGCAGAAGGTGGTAGCAGGAATTCTTTTGATAATGTTATGATAATAAAATACATTTACTTATGTCAATCAAAAATAATACATTTAAACAATATTATTAGTAGGGTAAAAATAGAAACGTATTTAGTTCTACAGTTTTTATATTATTAGTTGATAGCTATTTCGGCTTTCGCCATCGTCAAAACTATATTTAAACTTACATTTTATATACTGACTACGAAAAGATAAACAATACATGTTGTTATTCATTCTAACATTCCAATTTATATTACAATTATATTATTACACTTATTAAATTGACTTTAGTGTTAACTTTAGCGAAGAACTATAACACTTGAGCTATCAACCAATAGTTTAAAAACTGTAGAACTAAATACGTTGCTATGGAGTATTATAATGGAGTTTTACCAATGAATTCCAATTCAATCAAAACAATCATTAGCATAAAGAAAGATTTTATTAAAACCACAAGTCACATTATCGGCGTTTAACATTATTTTGGTATATATAAAAAAATGTTTTTTGAAACAAAATTCCTTTCCAGTTTTTCCACGCATGGGTGATTGGGATCTTACAAAACGCTTAACACCTTCTTATCTTAATCGTGAGGTCAACAGTTAGAGTTGGAAGGTGTAGGATCTAGTGGAATTAAACAGACTCATTGAGGCGGCCAAATATCACAAAATAATAAAAAATAATGGTTAAATCTCAATTGTGAGGTCATATTCAAAATGGCTGTCTTGACAGTGCCGCCAGCACATAAATAAAAAAGCAGAAATCGTTCGTGAATTAAATACATTATATGACAGAACGTCAAATTTATTTATAATAATAAAATAATTACGCATCTCCGCCATTAAAAAATCTTCCATCTTTGACCATTTGAAAAGTTCACCAAAAATAAAATACTTTAGCCAAAATGTACCATACGCCAATTTGGCATGGCAGCCCCGAATATATTGCACTTACCATAAATGAAAGGCGAATTTACGACGGTCAGTGTGGCAAGCATTCCTCGGCAAATGCTTCCTGCTGATATTATTGCCAACATAAGACACGGAAATATTTATTTTCGTTGTGTTTTCTTGCTACATTACCAAGCTGCACAGAATGTGTTTGCATTATCCACAGACGTGCTAGAAGCGAGATTTATGTGCAATTTTGTTAATATTTTTCTTAATGCAATATACGGTTGTGGTTTTGAGAAAAGAAGTCATTTTACTTGTCTTGAGTAATTGTATAATTTCTTCATGTTTTCTTATATTAAAGTCTCGTCTAGATCAACCAAGTACGCTGCTGAGAGAGTGAATACAAACCAATCTGAACGCGACGCACGGGATTTGGTTTAGCGATCCGACGAGTGATTTTAAGTGAGCGAGTGAATAGAAACCGATTTTATTTCCTCGGTCAAGAGTATCTTCTAACCACCTATAGTGCACAGTGCACACCCTCTCTTTGAACAGGCGTTTGACAAGCGGTGCTTAATCGAACAAAACGCACATTAAAATGAACTGAATCGCTTAAAACCTTTTATGCGAGTAGACGCTTACCCGGTTAGTATTTTTTAGAGAACCGTTGACTGCATACTTGGTTGGTGTAAAAGAGGCTTTAGTTTAATAATTTATTATGCTAATACTCTTTAAATTAATTAATTAAACGTCACACTACACAACACAATTCCAGTGTAATAAATATTCTTTGGTTTATCGGAGAGATTGTATTGTAATTAAAGTACGCGTAATGGCCGACTCTCTCTGGATGGGGCTTCTTAAATCAATAACTTTATCACTTTCATTAATACTCTTTGACCCAAAATATTAATAGTATTAGGTACCAAGAAGTGAATTTTTAATGGCTTTTGTTTTAGCCAAATTTTATTATTTTGCGTTATTATTGATTTAGAAAACTTGCCTCTGTAATATTAATATACTTTATGGTTTTATATTACTAATGACTATGGGTCAAATGTCGTCCCTGGAGTCGAGGATCCCGTCCTCACAACTTTGAGGCTCTTTGAATAATTAATTTTAAACCTTTCTCAACGTCCTAAATAGATTACTTGACTTTTAAATTAATGCTCCATTAAAGGTAGGGGCAAAGTATTCAGGAAGATTTCGTAAATAACTTCAAACAAGCCAAGAGCTTCAATCAAAGTTTCCAGAAGCAATGAATAAAATATTACCAATCAAATCACGGCACAATCTTCATGATTGTTATTAAGACAAAATTGTAATGAGAAAGAAAATGTTAAGGCCATAAAAGAAAATGAATAAATGAATACTCAATCTCAATATCTAAAAACATTAATCACGTTTTTTTTTTTATATTTAAAACTTAAAGCATTAAAATCGCAAATAAATGTCTTCAAAATTCACAATCTACAATCGTTTATTTTTTTACTATTCTTGATAACATATCTTAAAAATTAAAATTTTGCATATTCAATCTGGTCTTACGTTCTTTCGTTGCTGATTTTTTGTAGTATTTTGATGAATTTGCGTCTTTTATCAAAATGAAATATGTTTTAAATTGAATCATTTATTAATAATTTTATTTTATTTACATTACCTGAGCAAAGGCCGGGAATTAATATTGGTAATAAGATATCAAGCATTTCTTTTATTCAAAAAATATAACACACATTTATACTAAATCCACTAAATTATGATATAAGGCTTTCTAGAATTGCTTAACAAGTATGACGATTTTGTCGAAGGTAGACATTGTAATTCGTACTATATTTTAACATGTTTTGATGTTTTGAAAAAAACACATACCGGGTATCGCAACAACGATATATTTAGTTTAAAAATGTTATTCTTTACCTTGTCAATTATGGTGAGTAATAGAATTAAGACAACGTTCTTATTCATTTCAAAAATACTACATACTTTATTTTAACCTGTTATGTGCCGTGCGGTATTAATATGACCGTGCATGGAGAGCCGTGATCTTCTTTCAAAAAACAAAACCTTATAAATATGTACTTTTTGAACATATAATAATAGTACATCACAAGCACTTGCCATATAGATACAGGATGGGTCATTTCTGCCATCATTTATCGAAAAACGTTTCAAAAACGAAAATTACCGCCACGTTAGAATAGCCCTGCTAGCAACAAATTTGAACACAACAAAACAAGCTTTTTTTTAAATCGATTACAAAACAATATCATTAAAGTTTAAGTATCACTATGATTCCAAGAGATGTCACTATATGCATGATATTTTAAAATTATTAAATACGTTTCTTGTGGCCTTTAAACCGCGTCTCAAGTACTGCGTATAAATATGCACATTTTGTATGGCCGGCCCTACAAGCTTGAAATTGTATGGCGTGTAAACACGTTCGTGGCAGAGAACCGGTTAAAAATGAAATACAATTGATGATAATGGGAATTTCACCAAGATATGCCATCTGCAGAAATAAACTACTACGTGTCAAATGTTATCTTAAAGGCATGTCCAAATAAATAATTAGAATCTTAATGATGGTCTTTGTCAAAACACTTAAAGTTAACTAATCTATTTGGAACTCTATAAGCACTTTCAAAAAACTGTAGCAGAGTCGCAAAAAGAAAAAGTCGATCATATTATTCGTAAAACTCCAAAATAATGTTTCGAATAAAAAACTGAAGTAAACAGGCGATGTCAAATTAAACATAGTCGTTAGTTTTTACAAAATGTCATTTAGTTAGATTGGTATCAACAAAAGCCTGTCACAGAATTTCCATTTATAATTAATTTTTATGTTTTTGTTTATTAAAACGGGTGTGGAATTAATACAACACCTAGTTTTGTTTATCGCAATTTAAATTAATAGTAATGACAGACTAATATTTAACGAAAGTCTAAACTCAATTCCGCGCTAAAATAGTGATGTAATTTGCATTCAGTTTTAAAACTGGCAACATTGTATTTTTGTTTTACATTTTAAATTGAAATTGAAATACAATTAATAACATTACATCTAGTATGAATACAAATGTTAAAAATAAAATATATACACAGTCACGGTATAACTATGTTCGTAAAATGATTTTAATAAATGTGTTTCGGTTACTTTATACTAGGGCTTTCGGTATTCAAAAACCGGTTTTTTATCTAAATTTGTGACATTCTAAAACCGGTTTTGCCGAATTTTCCATAAACGAGTCTATAAACAAAATGACAGAAAGTTTGGATACTTTATTTGATGGCTTAAGACCATATGCCCTACATCATTACCCAGCGAAAGGGTATTTTCGATATCAGGAAATTTTGTTACAAAACTTACTTTTTGTTTTTTTAAATCATACTTTCTTGTTGTGTATTATTATGTATATAAATAAACAACATAAAAAAAAAAAAACTTTTTCTCGCTATTTTAATTGAATTATCCATTTTTTGAAATATTGACATTCGAAAACCGGTTTTTTCAAAAGTCGGTTTTTGTATAAGCCCTACTTTATACCAATCAATAAATTTGTTTTATTTTATTATTTTAGTTTTATATTGATATCATAATGTTTCTACATGCTTAACGAATGATCACCACAAATATATGGTTGAATACCTCGATTAAAAAAATCTTTAGTCTTACAATATATGTACATAAATATAATAAGCTTGCACGGATTAGTGAACGGAAATCAAAAAAAAAACATCTTCACGAAGGTTGGGGTCGTGTTTTTCGTTTTGTAAATGATTTTTTTGAAACTATTGAGCATTGTCGAGTAGAACTGATTTTGATACTAAGCGATGCTTGTGTATTGTGTAGAAAGAGTTGTTTAGTTAAGATATCGACTGTGCTTGGTGAAATTTTAATATTAAATTTGAATCGATAAAATATGAACATTCACACAAGTTTTGTCACTGAAATTCAAGTTCATCCGTAAACTTGAACGCCTGAAGATGCTGAAAGGCGAAACTCGGGTCGTTAGTAACAAAACTTGTATGAATGTACATTATTTGAACGATTCAAATTTAGTTAAGATATCTTTGTGTTATGTTTGCCTACCTTGCTGTGAAACTTTTATGAGATTTCTTCAACGGATTCGGAAATAGTAGGTATTTTTAAGTCTTTATGTAGCAGTCATTTTGTATGTCTCACTTGTAGTGCTGATTTATTTTGTATTTGTGAGTCATTAGATGTTTGTGATTAGCATAATTCCATACTGGAGTAGCATACAGCATCATTGGGCAAGTTATTGATGAATAAATATTTTTAATAGAGTTACTCAACTGAGGTTAATAACTAAAACTATTAACCAATCCTTCGTTTTTTTAAAGAGATAAAGAACAGAATAGTGAGCTTAAGAATTATGTTATATAATTAAAAAATATTAATAACTAGCTTAGAAGCTTGATGCCTCTCGCAAATAAACTTCGTGACACTGTTTGACAAGATAAATATTTCTATTTATGAAAATATTATTATTAAATGGAAATTACATGGGGATTTGTATGACTTCGTTTTATAATTTTGCCTGGTATACAATTTTTTTGCACTTCACTGTTTTATCAGAAAATGATCTAATGCTTTCAACAACAAATTAACATGTTGTTGCCAAACCTTTTATTGTTCTATTAAAGGCTTTCGCCGATCGTTATGTATATTTTTCCTGTCAAAACGTATTTAGTTATACTTTATCATAAAAAAAAACTTTTTTTTGAACTTATTTAACATTTCTTAACAAAAGTCATTATGAACTCACTTTTAATGTTTTACTTCCAATTCTTAACGGAAAGGCATCATGTTAAAAAAAAACACTTTTTTACTAATCCTACTTATTTTATTTTAGATCAGGGCCGGTTTTGCGGCTGGTGAGTGGTTAACTGATTAAAATATAAATCAATACAGGGGTTTTCATACAAAGTTAAGAAAGACTTATAAAAAGATGTAACAAACAACCAACAACATAAATATGAATAGAAATTATAAATATATTGATACAAATTATATGAATCTAACTTCATATTTTCAAATAAATAATGCACTTTTTAATAGAAGTCTGATTAGATATTGATTAGCGAAGAAAGACATAATTAATTTGAAAATAATTCTTAAATATTGACAAATATAATTATCAAATAGAAAACATTTACATTTCAATTAATGGTAACCGGTATTTTTATTAAAAAATGTGGGACCAGTACAAAATATATCACTTTTAGGGTGTTCACTGTCAATACTTGGTGGAAAGGCATTATATTAGTAAAAACACAATATTCCTTAGTACTTCATTCCACTTTATTTAATATGTCAGGACCGGTTTCGCTCATTACGAGCATCGTCAACTGATAAGAAATATAATTTAACAATGCTATTTATACAAAAAATGCCGTTCCACCAAGAAATTAATTAATTAGTAAATGTATGTGTTAAAAGTGATTCTTTACCAATTATAAATATGAATATTTTTGACGTATGAATTGGCATTTACTTAATAGAACTCAATCATAATCAGACAAAAAAAATATTAGAGGGTTATTAAGCTAATCTCCTCAAAGTTCAAAAAATAGATTTTTCCGTTCGTGTTCGTCGTAATTTATGTTAAACAGAGCATTATTATGTGATGCATGTGTAAATTATTGCTCTTTCTTGTAAATTATCAGAATTTAAATAGACAATCGCGTATATATTATACATAGCTTTAATGCATATTTTTCATAATTGCCATCGATTTGTTATTATTCAGAACACAAAATTTAATATATATAACAAGAAGATTTTATCTTTGATAAAATTATAGTAAGTTCATGAATCCGACTTCTAGGAGTTTTAAATACAGTTATTTTTTTATCTTAAGCAAAAACAACTTAAAGCAGCATACAAATTTGGATGTTTAACAAATATTGTCGTAACGCAAGGGTTGTTAAAACAATTTTCATTCGAGCAAACAATTTTTGAGAATAATTTATCAAAAATTAATCTGAACGTTGGAAATTTTACCCTCCGGTCGAATAAATGTTTGAATATTTATCTTTTACTTTCAAAAATGAATATTCAGCGCAATTTTGTATCAACAACTTTCAATAAGTATTTTTTATGATTGAATATAAAAAATAATTTCGACTGTATAACGAACGATTAACGACCAAAGTTCATTCATAAATTTCAATTATTTATTTTGATAATATTTTTTTAGAGTAGATAGAATAGAAGTTTTTTTATCTAATATTAAAAACTTTTTTTTATCGACTTAATCTATAATAGATACAATAAAAGTCAATTAATTGCAACTGGTTACACTTTTTGTTTACGTTGATAAATATAATTAGTGTTTTGTTGATAGTGATGTGGTTAAGAAATTTTATTTCTATACAAATAACAAAATAATAAAAACTATTCTGTCGTTAGTCATGGCCAGAACTAGAATATTAATAATACGATTATCGAATTCTCGAAGTATCTAATTTACAAAAAAAAGCGATGAATTCATGTTTTACACAATTCGTGTAGGGTAAAACATACATTTATAGGCCACTTAAGGTTTTTTTCAACTATGTTCTTGATTTGTGGACACGTATCATTAGATAGGTGGAATAAAAAAACATCATATGTTAAATTGCTTATTTCTCTATGATAATCAATTATCGAAACATGTAAAAAAAAATATTTTGCTCTTTCTCTTAATATTTCTCCACAATCACAAATCACTATGATAGCAAGTTATATAAAATATTTATGTATAATAAATAATACAAAAACTCATTTACTCTTCCATGTTTACGTTAAATTGTCACAGTTGGAGTGATAAGTTTCTAGTAAACAACATCGTATGTCATTGGCTTCATAAAGGGATGAAAATAATTGGAGCGAAAGCTTGCATTTGGACATATAGTAGATGAGCTTAACATATCATAAACTTTCCTTACTTTTTTATGTTACGGGGTGGAGTAAAACTCAGCAAAGCTTATCAGGTATTTTTTTACCTGAAAAATAAAAATCCTACTATTTTTACTTTGCTAAACTTGTGAATTTCTGTGCGTAGTCAAATAGTAAGAGTTCAGCTGATCGATCGTAAAATGTTGGCAATGTCTGTTTTATCAATTCAATATTTAATTTTGATTATGTACTCTTCCATAAATTTTGTCGATAACGACCTGGTTTTCGCCTTTCGGCATCTTCCGGGAAAATCACAAGATACCGAAAGTCGAAATTCGGGTCGTTATCGACAAAATTTATGGAAGAGTACAGAATCAAAATTATTCAAATTTGATATTAAAGTTACATCAAGCATCTTCACTTGAAGTTCTAAATTAATTCAATATTTTTTATATGAGTTTTTATGAAGTCTTATCGAACTGATCACGAGTGAATTTTTTAAGCACATCTTGCAAAGGTTTATAATTAAAAAAATAAAACACTTTTGTACTAATTCTACATAATTAATTTTATATTAATAAAAGTTGTGGGAATGGCAAGTATAATGCTTGTCGTGAACGAGACCAGTCCAGATCTTTTATATATATTTTAGTAAATAATGTATCAACGATTTTTATGACAAAGAATAATTGCTTTAAAGTTGCTCATTATAATAATACATAGAGTAAGCCTTCTCTTTAAAGTAGACAAGTTTCGTCTTGAGGCATGCACTAATGAATGAAACTTTTTAATTAATTGTGTTATATTATTATTGAGTACTCTTGTAAATTTTGAATTGCGTAGTGTATAGTCTACGCAATTCAAAAGTCACGCTATCGGGTGCAGAAATGATTTCAATATTTTCCAGAACCATCATTATTGTGAATCGCTGTATAATATTTTAAGTGTGAAAAACAAAAGGAAAATCGCAGACAGCCTCACTCCAGCCCATTCAACTCTTGATTTATTCCAAATGATTAATCACCTGGCTATTTTCATTTCAGGAGTGGCAGCCATTTTATGTGACAGAAAAACATTGTTATTATTAACTCGATGCTTTGGTTTATGAAACCGGCATTAATCATGTCTATTGTATATTCTCGAGGTCATTTATTGTAAAAAATAATGGACTTTATTCCGAACGTTGATGAGTTCATTTAGGGACACTAAACTATGTCACTAAGCTTTGTTTTATTTGTTTGATAACATGGCAATAAGTAAATGTACATTTTATAATAGTAGCCAAATGTAAATTTAAATAAAATCTTCAATCTGTTCGTCGTTATTTAAGAAAAAATAAACTTATGTTTAACAATCAAATTTTATGTAAGTTGAAGAATCTAAATTTCGTTGCTGCAAAATTAATCAATAAGAGATTTTCGAAAAATAAAACACGTATTTTCAATCATCGCTCATGACGAGTGTATTTAAATGCTCGTAATGCGCAAAACCGGTCCTGATCATTTTAAATAAAGATATTTTCAGCGCGTATTGACAGTCAAAACTTAAACAATTATTTTGAGAGATCATTTTATTATTTGATTTGGTTTATGTGCTAAGAGAATATTTGAAATGACATAGGTAATGCTTATCACATTATATTTTGTAGATTTTGAAACAAAAAATTCTCAATAATTGAAAATATAATCAATTCTTGTTTTTCTAGAATATTTGATCAACTGTAGCGGTTCTTGAAACAGCAAACATAAAGGCAATATCCTTCAGACTAAATTATGTATAATTGCATTATTTATTGCCATAATATGTGAAATAAAATAATATTTAAAAAGTTATTTTAAAAATTCTTTGTCAAATATCTTCCAACTTCCTTAACACAATTTTTATAATACCGGTACGTGATATCTCTAGCCAGGATGACTTAAGAGATAGCAGAGACTGGTAGGCAACAGACAATCTTGGGAGAACAGTCTGAACAGAGTGTGGTAGCCATATGCTTAAAAAAGTATTAGAAATGGGAAAATAAACAAATAAATATACCCTTGAAGAACGGTTAAACGAACAGAATTAAAAGTACAAATCGACTACTTTGCAATATTCTTATTTTGACAAGTACTCAAAAGCTAATTAATCAATTGCTTGATTTTTACATACTTTCTCAAGATGGGTGCTTTCTTGCTACGTAAGTGATTATAACTTGCAAATGGTATTACTTGATAGTTATATAACTTCAACCAAGAAGTTAAAAGCAGTTTCGGAAGAAGTCTCCATTTAATGCTTCACACTCGTCATTTGGGAATCAGTCTCTATTCAAACATCCGCACAGTTGCGTCCACATACTAACTGAAATGCGATGAGACGCGACTTGCAAACGTGGATAAATCAAAATATTACTTTTTTTACCATATCCGGTACCTATGTGAATCATTTGAATTTCTAATGAAGCTTATTTTACCAGAAGTAGTTTATTACTCATGGGCTCAACTTTTTTTGTTCATAGCACTTATCACTCTTGATACTTTCCATTTTGAAGATCGAAGGGGCGGGAGTGAGTTTTAGACAACACTAACATCTAATCCTTTAATTAAAAATCACTTAAATCGGGATTCAAACCCGTTAACGCCGCAACACAAAGTAACGATGATGACCACTTAGCTTCAGACTCAGTAAAAAAATATATGAATAGACAGTAGTAAACTGTTTATTTTAAATCGGCAAATTGATAAGCTCTGTAAATTCAATATCAAAAACTAACTGTTTTAAAAGAGACTAGCATTAATATTTTATCCCTGAGAAGCTTTCGGAACATGACATATTTCACAATTCATCGTGATAGATAGCCTTAACCCTCCAGAGACGAGAGCTTTTTTTCGATAAAAAAAATATTTTGTAAACTATATTGAAATCACGGATAACTTTTATTCATAACAAAATTTAAAAAAAAAAAACGCCAAGTCATTATATAGAAACCTCGCATGACTATGTGGTCATTTCATCCTTTTATTACCGTGTAATATTGTGTACGGACAGTAGTAAGGACGAGCGTGACCGTATGGGCACTCATACAAAAACGTGTATTTTTTTTAAATATTTACAATTTGACCTCTTTAGATCAACATATTTTCAATACAAATATATTATCAAAAGAACTGTAAATAATTTGATGTTTTGATAAAAAAAATAACTAACAGTTTCAAAAAGTCCATTAAAAATAACAGAAATTCAAAAAATCGCATGTGCTTTTGGTGGCCGTTTCTGTCGCCGCGGCTGAAGTATGTACCCTTCTTAACCAAATATGAGTGAAAGCAACGATATTCAGGTATAAAAAGGATGAATAGTGGGATCAATAGACAACGGTGTTTATTGTGACCATATGGTCACGCTCGTCCTTGGAGGGTTAATAAATTCAAAGCCAAATAATTAAATTCATTCCAACATTTTTCTTTTTTTTTTTCAAAATAAAAAAAACATTTAAGGTTTCTTGTCTGATTTTATTTTCTTTAGTGATCATATAGTCAAACAGTTTATAATCATATAATTTAATATCGTATTCGATGCATTAAAGGAAGACAATGTCATAGTTGGTATGTTTTACATAACTTTACGATCTGTGGATATGCAGACATGATTCAAATTTTTCCCTGGTGTTTAGAACGCATGTTCTAATCATAAAATATCCGAAATTATACGTTTGTAGTCTAGCCTACTAGACGTAATAATGCGTATTACTTTTAGTCTTTAACTTTCGAAAGAAGATCTAAATAGAAAAACCAAATAGAATAAATATATTTATTGGCCAAACATTCAATGCCCTTACTCAGAAAAATAAAATATCGTCAAAAATAGTTAGAAGTCATTAGTCAATTAAAATAATACTTCAATCCAAACGATAGTATTTTTTCTCTCATTTTTTTAATCCATGTCCGTTCCTAATGTGGAGCATATGGCCTCTTAATGAAGGTATCTCAACCGATTTAATTTTATGAGACCTTTTTGTTAGTCAGTCGCTCTACCTCTCTTTTCAAATAAAGTAGTAGGAATTGAAGGATAAGATTAGGAGAGGACTAGTGGTTAACTTATCGCTTTTGTTACGCCTAGTATTGAAGGATGAGATGGGTCGGAGGGAAATTAAGACATCACAAACACCAACGCCTTCGAACAGAAATCGATAAGTCAATCGAAAACATGCTGTTTGTAGTTTTTCTCTCATAATGATATTAATTTATATGTATAGTAAATCTCTACATTTTCCTACGCAACTGATAAACAATAAAAGCTACCACAGTGGCGTACCACTTAGAGACCAAAGGTTAACCGAGCTTTATTTTATTAAGCGTTTTCATAGTGACAGTTACTTGACAGAAACTTAAAACTAAAATTATAATTTATGAGAAACAATTTTAGACGTATTCACTGTCAATTTTTGATACTAAGGCATTATATTAAAAATAAAAATTATTATATATTCGACCAAGTTGTTTCAACGTCAGGTTTTGTTTAATTCACTTGATTTAAGTGTTGTATCAGTGTCAGTAATACCCTACTCCAGGGATCACTAAACTACGACCCGCGATCCAAGACCGGTCTGCGAGCACAATGAATCGTGCCTTGCATTAGTTTGTTTACAACAATTAATGTACATATTTTTTATTGATAAAAAATATGTACATTAATTGTAAAAGAAATTATTTATCATTACAGCTAACACCAATGTGCCAAATATTTTGAAATTGGGAAATCGTATGACATTTATTCGATAATCATTTTTGTTAGTCACTCAAGAGTTCAAGCCCAAGAAAAAATAGATCACAAACATCAATGAACAAGATGATCTCTTGGGCAAAGAACTTACAATAATGTCAACGCCTTTGGTCAGTGGTGTCACTAGAAAATCTCGACCAATCTATTTTTTTTTTACGAAAATAAATTGTATGTAAAGATAACGACGACTTCGAGTTTAGGGATTGTTTAGCTTGTAATAATAACGAAAAACTGGACATAAATTTGGGGCCTCCTGATTCCAATGACCTTTATGCGATGCATAGACCCTGCTGTATAGTGGTTACGCCACCGCCTTTGGCCTTGGCTACATATTAAGTCAGCAGTGATATTTGTATGGCGCTGAGCTATATTAGTGTAAACGTGTATACGGGACTGTCGATTATAAGTTGCATTTCAAATGCAATGAAACTTAGTGAGCTAGCAAAATTTTGCAATTAGTTGTAAATGCTGACTAGTATTAACTCTACTACAGAATAGTGCACATTATCAAATGCTAATGTGTTCATACATTGCCATCATAAATCAAATGTTAGTTTGAATAATTTTCGAATGAATATTCCACTTTCCTACGAAATCTTATATTCCTGTAACTTTATAAAACAATGCATTTCAAAACTAGTTATGTTATGATATTTCCATTTTCAAAATCACTGTCACCGTCAACCGTCACTTTCTTTAGTGACAACACAAACAACAATGCCCAAGATTTTAAATGTGAATTGTTAATATGTAAATCAGTATTTAAAGCTAACCAGCTTATCAGAACATACATAAATTAGAAATCTTTTGATAAATTAATGGAGGTCTAAGAGTTATGTATGTTACAAAGAGTGATCGCATCGGTCGATGAAACAAATATGCAATTATTATAGTTTGTAACATGTACTCCCCAATCACTATCAATAAGGGTATCCTACTCTGGACCAATGTTCCTTCTAATTCTCTGGAGCTTATGTGAGCAAAATACATAGGCTGTGCAACTTTGAAAGGAAATGAAAAAAAAAATGTGCGCCACATGAGACATCCTCAAAGAAACGATTAATTTTCAATAATGATAATAATTAACAACGATATATAATTTACTAACTATAATATTTAATTCATAACATATATATAATAACAGAATTAGCTTACCATATTTTCAGTTGGAAAGTAAAGGTCGTGAAAAATATTAAAAAAATATATTTAAAAAAAAACAATTTTTTGTGCGCTCTTTTGTGATGTGTGTGCGCGCACACGCGCACAGCTTAGAGAGAACACTGCTCTGGACCCTTTTTGTGATCCCGGGATTTCACAATCTTTCAATTTTGGGATTCTGGGATTCCGGGATTGATCATTAACCATAATTTAATGTTTTCATTTGTTAACATATCAATAACTTTATTACAAAAACAATAACTGGCATTACAGTTAATGCGACATGTTTTTTTTTTAATTGCTTTGGATCATTGGCCAACAAAGTGACTTTTTAGCTCCATTTGAAAAAGATACGTTTGCTAATGACAAATTGCTTAAACTCTCTTGTACTTTTTTTAAATCTATTTCAGTTTTTTTACGTGTTATAATAAATCCCAAAACCCCGGGAGTGGAGGTTTTACAATCAATGAATCTTGGTAGAAACCAAAATTATAGAGTCGAAATGTTTTTACTAGAGTCGGAGTCAGAAAAAAGACTAATGACTCCGACTTCTTATTTAACAGTTTGCATACTACTAAGCCAAAAAATAGCTGTCCAAACCCAATCAAAACAATTGAACTATTTAACAAATAAACAGTATTTTGTATTATTATAAAAAATCAGAATAGATTTTTCAATTCTTCATCGAGATAATGAGATAAAATACTGATATGAGGAATTCACACCCCCGTTATTTTACTTATAATAAGTTGTAATTCGTAAGTACATACAGTAATTAGTACGCCAAATATTTTCTAAAATTATCTCACTTATCGTTTCAATAGTTGAACAATAATGACTTCATATACTACAAGAAAGGGAAATGATTGATACAATTGAAGACCATTTCAAAGGAGAAAATTCTAGAGTCGGAACCGAAGTCGTATTTTATTTTACTGGTAGAAACCCATTGGTATTTTGTTTGGTTGCTTTTTTTAGATATTTCTTAAAAAGGATAGAGCTCTCCCAAATTTCATAAAAATAATTGTATCCATCCTTGAGCGTTAAGATTTAGAGTAAAACTTATAAGTATAAAGGTCTTGTCCTTAACCGCAAAAATAAAAAGTTCGTAACTCCTCACTGTCTTTCAATGTCAAAATAAATAGCAAAACAAAATTCAATGACGTATAAACAATAGCACGATAAATAATTTAAAATGACATTGAATCATACTATGCGAATACAAAGGACGAATGTGCTAAACTTTGCCATAAAACCAGAAAGGATGCGAATCTAACTTTTCACGAGACCGTGAAATGAAAAATAACTTCTAATGAGAAACTAAAAAGTAGTGTGGGAGCTTTCGTGTTGGAATTTTCCTTTTTCATTTCTATCAAGCCTCGTAAACAACAATACGAAGCTCTGCCACGTCGTGTTTAAAATTTCCAACAATACTTTTCTACCTTGAGCAAAGACATTAATTATTTCGCACGTTTGTGTCTATGATACGATTCGTATATTATTTTGCCGTAAAAAATATTAAAATAATGAATGATTTTTATTCTTTGTTCCAAAATTTTTTGCAACTCAACGGATATTGTTATGATATTTATGACTGTTTTAATTTTTTTGAACAGGAAAATTAAAATGTCCACAAATAGTGTTTTTTTTTTTTTATAAATCAGAGATAAATTGAAAGGTCCATCAGCAAACACGTCTAAGTAAATACTTTCGATGGATTCGGCGGTAACTTTGTGGAAGTTCATTTTAATATAATACGTGGAATAATCTAAGTTATTTAATATTACGTCTAAGTCAGATTAATTTATTTTTCATAAGACTCGAAAGTTTATTTGAGTACTTTTTAACGAAATTTTGATGAAAATAAACATTAACAATTACGAGAAAGGCACCCTAAACGTCAATTTATTACACGTTAAGCGTTTACATTAGAGCTGTAGAGTCGTGTAAAAAAAGACAACTCCGAATATGACTCCAGCTTCAAAATAAAAAACGACTCCGACTTCGAAGATTTTTTTCAATAATTTCATTTTAGCTTATATATATATGTATACCATCAGATCATACCATAAGTCAGCTAAGCATGCAATGTCAACGCTTTGGACTATTTTGTTTAAATACATACCATTAATTTTTTTTTTAAATTTCGAACCGCTCATTTTTCACGACTCCGACTCCGGACAAAATACCGCTACTCCACAACTCCGACTCCGACACACAGTTCTGGCTTACATTCCAGAATGAAATTCAGTCAGCTCATTCAAAGTCTGCGATTTGATGAATTGTCCATAATAACAAAATGCCTTTGAACTGGCCATTTTGATAGTATGATATAGTCATTATTCAAAGTTGATTTTTATACTATTGTAATAAGGTTTTGAAACTGATACATATATTTAATTGTAGATACAAAAATTCTCTACCGGAATGTTTAAAAAGTGTATACATATCAGCAAAAACGTGACATGGCCGTATTTGATACGTATTTTAAATTCCCAAAACTAATTTCTTACAACGTTAGTAATACGTGCTTACTTATTTTTTAAATTTAACGTGGTACGAGAAACAACAAAAATGTTTTATTATTCTAATTCTTATAAGTCGTAATAATGCTGTTTAAAAAATGATAAGAATTGTTTAAAAAAAAAACAAAGTTCCATACCATACTTTATTTTTCTTTTCACTATATACTAAATAGGATATATTCTAATCATTTTACTGCGTCCACCAATTTTCACATCATAAACACGTTCTTTTGTCGGCAGCCATTTTTCTATATAAAAAATACGTGCGTGACTTTTAAGAAATTGTATGTTTAAAAACGTCCAGCTATTTTCAAATTCTCAGCGCATTGCCACACAAAAATAAATCGACAAAACTTTTATACTTATTTTCCTACCTACTGTATTTAATTTTCGCCGTCGCTTTATCTAATTCAAGCGTTATAAATTTAAGAAAATGTCCGGTACATTTCACAAATGACGGTTAGCTTTGCAGTGTTGATTAAGTAGATGGAACAATTTATTTCAGAATTTCTCTCTAAAGACCGTCATGATGTGGATTAATGATAATGCGCTGGGCTTGTTAATGCAGGCCGACAACCCAAACGTCTTAAAAGGGTTCCGGCATTGCAACACAATGGATACTTGAGACAGACAATCGTTACACTTCCGCCGCCATTGTGATGTATTTACGTCAAACTCGAGACAATGGATAAGTGTTGAGGAAAAGTTTTTCCTAACACGGCTGTCATAATTATTTCACAGGCAACACCACAATTTATTTTAATGTTTGTAAGCTATGCTCTTCTAGCCGCTTTATGTGGTTTGTCGGCGGTTCGTCAAAGATTTGCGGTATAATGTGCTGCTATGTTCAGGTTAATTACTTTTATGACGTTTGACGTTTTCTTGAAAAAACAGCTACGGACATTAATGAGATCGAAAATAATGTCAATAAAAAAGTAAAATTGATAACTTTTCTACCGCTTGTTATGCAATATTATGTGATGTACGCTTTCCTTCTTCATTTTTTAATTTATGAAAAATAAAATTTGAATTATTTTTATTCTGTACTCTTCCATAAATTTTTTCGATAACGACCCGGGTTTCACATTTCAGCTTCTCCAAGTTTTATCAAGTGCACGAATGCACTTGAAAACTTATGGAAAAATACAGAATCAAAATAATTCAAATTTGATATTGAAGTTTCATCAAGCACCTTCAGTCGAAGTTCTAAATTATGGAAGATAGTTAACAATAAATTTGATTATTAGAAGGATGTGATTTATTCGTAAATACTACTTTATAAACCAATTGTAGCCAACCTGTGAACCAGTGAACAGTTAGAAAATTTTACTACTAACAGAGATACAAAAGTGGGTGGAAGGTATAAAAATGTTGACTATCTTTGGTATAAACGAATAATTCACGAATATAAGACGATATCTATATATTAATACTCGATAATGTCCGTCCGTCTGAATGATTGTCCGCGATATCCCCTCCCCCTGCCCCTTCCCCCTCCCTTCTCAAAGCTCCGCTGACGCAATATTTTTATTCATACTAAAGACATATTTTCCCAATACACTGTTTATTATTTGACGATACAAATCGCTGAAAAAATTTCATACAAAAAAACGCCGCGACCGTGGATCGAACACAGAACTCTGGATTACCAGTCGAGCTCTCTATCAACTGAGCTAACGTCATAAATATCAAGGCGATAAAAATACATTATATAAATCAAGCATTTGAAAATGGAACGATATTTGTGATTCACAAACTGACTTCGATTGTTTTTATTCAAGATTGTGACGTCTGTCAAATATGAATGTGGTATATTTTACATAATATAGTTTCGACAGTTAAATGCAAATATTCCATGTGTGTCATATGCTGACGGCTATTAAATATTTTACTTTTTAACAGAGGGTATTTAGAATTTATCCCGATAATTTAAAAGTTTTGTATCTTTTGTTTTAAATAACGAGTAAACGAGTCTATGCTTTGGACAAGGTAAATTTATGCTCAAATAGTAATATAAATAAAGTAAGCGAAATAGTTTGATAGATTGGGGTCAACGAGATTAAAATACGGCAAAGTGAGCCAAGTTAGGATGATGGGAAAAAGTGAACTGAACCCACCCTTTTTATTGCATAATTTCAATCATTTTTTCTCTAAAATACATTGTTTATGCTTTCGATGGATTCGTCGGTATCTTTGTGGAAGTTCATTTGAATATAAAATAAAAAATAACTTAGATTATTCCACGTATTGTGCTACAAACTGTGACACGTGTTTCGCCTCTTTCAGAGGCATCCTCAGACAGACTTACTTTTACTTACTGAAAGTAAGTCTGTCTGAGGATGCCTCTGAAATAGGCGAAACACGTGTCACAGTTTGTAGCACAATACGTGGAATAATCTAAGTTATTTTGTATTACTTTTTTATGCTTATTTATTGAAAAAACTTTCACATAAAATTAAAAGTTGATGACAGTTCCCACAAAAATTAATTGAAAACGTAATTGCACTTAAAAGTCAAATGGAAAAGTTTCACCATTTTTATGTTTGGTTCCCTTAAAGACTCATATATTCCTAAAAATAAGCTCCGTTTGGTGAATTAGTGAAGTTAATTTATTCTGATTAATTTGATAAATATGCATTTGATTGTAACATGGAAAATTGATAATTTTGTTTTGATAAAATGTGCAATTAATTTATACCATTTTGCATGTGAAAAATGATTATTAGCAAACTTAAACATTATTTCAAAAATTAAGTAATTTACAATTTAAAACTGCAGGGCTGTCGATATATGCGCCGAGGTCGATTTATGCTACTATGAAAAATGATTGTTAGCAAACTTGAACATTATTCCAAAGATTTAATATTTTACGAAATTTTTGCTCCACCAGTCCAGTTGATGGTTACGAAAAAAAAACTCTATTTAAAGTTTTAGTTAACTAATAATGACATCTGTGGGTGAAATCTTGCACTAAACGAATTTGACCGTTCTGCAGCGTTTTGAGAGGCTATATAAGGCTGCTCAATTATATATAATAATTTAATATATAATAATTTAATTAACTATTTATTTATATATATACGAAAAATGGTTGTTAGCAAGCTTAAACATTATTCCAAATATTAAATAATTTACGAGGTCTATTTCTGCTAATACGAAAAATAGTTGTTAGCAAACTTAAACATTATTCCAAAAATTAAGTAATTTACAAGGACTATTTTTGCTACTATGAAAAATGGTTGTTAGCAAACTTAAACATTATTCCAAAAATTAAATAATTTACGAGGTCTATTTCTGCTTCTACGAAAAATGGTTGTTAGCAAACTTAAATATTATTTCAAAAATTAAGTAATTTACAAGGACTTTTTTTGTTACTACGAAAAATAGTTAACAAACTTAAACATTATTCCAAAAATTCAATAACTTACGAAATTTCTGCTTTTACGAAAAATAGTTGTTGGCAAACTAGAACATGATTCCAAAAATAAATAATTTACAATTTAAATACTGCAGGGCAGGGCTGTCGATATACGCCCCCAGATATATTTCTTTTACTATCAGAATTTCTGGATTATTCAATAAATAGGTTAGTAATTTATTTTTGACGCCTGTAAATTTTCTGACTACTTGAAAATGCAACAAAAATCCCCCCGTTGAGGTCAACGGGCTTACAGCTAGTACTAATTTAATATTCCATGATGCAAAATCTTGTTAATTTATTGAATCTATTTATTCAGTTCCAATCAAATCAATAGAAAATAGGTTAACAATTTTCCAATTAAACTTGAGAACCTCGAATGAAAAGTAAACGAACTCTTGATCACAATGTAGTTTTCACAATAGAATAAACTTACTGTAGTGTAATAAACTTCAATCAGTTGTGAACAATTTACATAGAAATGTACAACAATAGATTAATTCGACCTTATCACTACTAAGCATTCTCATATAATACTACCTGCAACAAAGATAATAATTCAAAACACGTCCCAGTTTGGTAAGCTGCCCTGGCATCAAGTATTCGAATACCCGTTTGTTAAATGTATTAAAGACTACTTCATAACTTGTATGACTTCAACAAATAAATATTTCAGTATATCAAATATCATAAAAATCCGTTATTGATTTCTTTCTAAGCTACTGTAAAATACACATAATCTCAACTATTCTGTATGTCAGAACAGAATAATATTCAGACATCATATAAAAAAAAACAGTTAAAAGGCTAGTACTTATTTCTTCGAAATCTCCCCCTCAGTCTTGTGATAATTAGTGTTTTTAAAAATCGTTTACGGCGTAATTTTCTTGAAAATTGCAAGCTTCGACGTTGATATATTGTACGAGTAATTAAATCTTCTGTTTATCTTGTAAATCTATCTACATACAAAACGTGCTGCGTCGATAATCGGAACTAAAGCTTGCATAACAACTTTTGCGTATAAGTGTCCATCCCTGGCTGGTATGCTTTGACTGTTCGTTACTGTTGGCGCGATTTTTTTCTTTTGCCCGCAAGCTATAAGTGAATTTCTGAAAAAGGATTACCTTTTTGCTTACGTAAATGAAAAGAATATTTGTCTCTTTTTCTAGGAGAGTATAATGTCAGTAATGAAAGAGTATAATATCACAAAGCATTTCAGTACGTAGTGTAACAAATACAGTGCTAATTTACCTCCGGAATCAAAAAAGAAAGCTGATGGATTCATTCAAAATTCATTAAGACAACAAAATGTGCTTATTAGGCAAATGAATAATGAATAATATATTAAGGAAGCAACTTTTTTTATTGTCCATATAACACCAAAAAGCAAAAAACGCTATTTATACAAAAATAAATAGCACTGTTCATATATTTTTCTTATCAGTTGTCAATGCTAAACCGGTCCTGACCTTTTAAATAAAGTGGAATAAAGTGCAAAAAAATATTGTGTTATATAATGCCTTTCCACCAAGTATTGACAGTAAACACCCTAAAAGAGAAGAGATACGGTTAGGACAGGACTAGTGGTTAGCTAATTTCTCTCGCTACGTCTCGTTGTTTTAGTATTGAAAAGATGGGAGAAAATTCTCAAACATCCCAAACATTCGAACAGATATCGAAATTGGTTGAAAAAAATAAGTTTGTACTGGGATTTGAACCCGTGAGATTCACTAAGAAAGCCAACGACGTTGATTACTGCGCTTCTGACCCAACATTTCATACAAATACTTTAATACAAAATTGAGTTTGATAATTTTGTGACTAATTTGAATGTTACAGACAAATCCACCAAATATGTAACGAATACACGATTATAGGATATTTAACATTTGGTATTCTTAGTCTCTATATGTTCATATCATATCTAGTTATTATATAATGTATATCCTGATGCATTATGAAGGATTCTCGTCGTAATCAGACCAACTCTCATGAACGGGTCGCCTTGATAAATCTATCCTGCAACAATAGCAGGAAGGCTCTATTGTACGGCCATTAATAGATGATGCTGTGTCGCATATTGTGTGGGATTCATAATAAATAATAATTGTATTGTTTGTACACTTACCATAGTTTCTAAATACCGTATAAGCATAAATTTAACGCGTTTTTATATATAACGCGATTTACATATTTGAAGCGAAAAAGTAAAAATTTAAATAAAAGATAAATGTTAGCAAAATCGTATTGTTAAAAATAGCAATAGTCTTGAGAGGGTTACACAAAAAGATACGTCGAAATAACGACAAGTGCACAGTCTCGACTCGTCACTTTACCCAAAAACGTCAGATAAGTCTAAGAAATTAAATTCAAAATTGAAGTGTTGATGGCATATTGTGTTGTTGTTTTTTTTTCCTACTAGACTCCGAATAAAGTAGAAATACTTTTAGAAAAAAAATCATAAAATTTAAACCATTTATCAATACAAAAAAAGCATGGAATTGTTCACTGGGTAAGCTGGTATACCTTTGGACCTTCGTCTTTTTCAACTGCGCTGACTTCGGGTTCGACTGTTCGAACGGAAACATAAATTAATTTAATTTAAGCTAAAGAATGTACATATGTGAATCTATAATGCCTATAAGATTCAGATACAAAAAGTGTTACATTTCAGTAGATTTATAATTATACTGTCGCCATTCAAGAAAAAGTAACCAAGTGGATTTGTAACTATTATAACTGTCACAAACTCTTTGAAAAAATTTCGAATATAACTAACTCAGAAATTTGAATGCAATGTAATTTATTTTCGATTTTTTTTCGAACGGCTATATAAAACAAACTTGTATACAATTACTTAACTTTTCATGAGCAAATTTTGCTTTCGTCGCCTGCTTTAGTCCAGTTGGTTAGAGCTTCCTCTACCGACCACGCAGGTCTGGGTTCGATTCCCGGCCAGATCACAGTGAATCTGAGATTTATTCAATTCAATGTTGCGATCGAAGACTGAGTGTTTGTGATGTAAATCCACATTATTTCCTCTCCTCCCATCCTTCTGATCCTTTAATAACTGGGTGTAGCGATAGCTATTAATCAACAACTAACCCTGTTCTAGACTAATCCTTCTTTCCCTACTACTTACTTAAGAAAAAATAAAGTGAGATTGAGCGACTGAGCAACAAGCAGTTCTTGTAGAAAAACTTCTGTTGAGAGGCCATATGCTCCACGTTAGGAGCGGACATGGATTAAAAAAATGCTATAATTTCACAGTGACAAAAGTTTTAATTTAATTTAATTAGTCTTTGGTAGAACACATCAATGCTTAAAGTCCAAAAAGTTCAGTTAATATATTCATTGGAACAATATATGATAACACACTGCCTGAGAAACGTTTTAGACCAAGATCAGTTCTACTCGACGACCCACCATAGATCTTATGATTTGTCTTAAATTAATAAGCTATTTAAGAACAAACTAAGCATCATGAAAATGAATCTTCTTGTTTGACTTCCTTGTGTACTGTATGTGTATAAATATGTATGCGCATGTGTGTGTACATGCACGGATGTAGTATGAGGGAAGCATATAGAATGTGATTTGCAAATTAATCCACTATAGAATCTCCGTAAACTGGCTTCACTAAGGGTTTCTTACCTCTGAGCGATCACGCTTTCCCGTCTGCAACGATGGTAAGGTAATACAACTTTTCAAACCATTAGCGATGAAAGAGACTCGAAGAACTTTCACGCTAACGTGTCCTGGTACTTAAAGCTCCATAAATTTGATATCCAAAAAACCGGATATAATAAATACTAGCGAATATCTGGTTTTAAATACTAAGCCCTTTATCTGGTCAGTTCATCCACAGCAACTATTTAAACACATTAATTTAGTTAAGTTAAAATGTTATTTACTGTTAACAGAAATGAAATTCATCACAAAGTATCAATGTATTTTAAGAACAGTTTCAAAATGCGTCATTTTTCTAGAAATACATTATTATCTAACAACATAAAAAGACTTTTTGTAAAGAGCCTCAGGTTGCAAGCTACTTTTAATAATAACGTTAGATGTTCACTTTATTAAAAAAGGGTGACTTTTCCTTGAAAACAGGAAAATTCTTGGTATTTTTTCTTATTTGCTTACCTACTCTTATTTTGCCACTAAATTTATACTACTCAACAACAAGATTCATAAAAACTCTACGATAAATATAAAATGATAATGATGGAATATTGTTGATTCGTCAATAATACTTTTAAAAAATATATTTTTAACCAAACAACGAATGGTCAATACTATGCACAGTAGAAGGTATTCTTATTCCCGAACGGTTATTTCTATAAATTGATTTTTCAAAGACTTGGACGTCTATCAAAAGAAAATTTGTGAAATTTTCGTCCGTTTTCACCCCCATCCTATCTGAAATCGGAAGCGAGTCTTACAAATAGCGATTAGTTTACGACTGACTACCAGCTCATGTTTGAATGAATTTTGTTGAAATGTACTTTAAAAAAAGGATCAATATTATGTTTTACTTATGATAAAATAAAAGTATATGCGTAATCGTATTTATTGTGGTATTTCAACTCTTAATAACATAAAACATTTTTTCTGTTCTTGTTAGATGGTTTTATCAAATGACCTAGGGTTCATCTCATCACAAACATTTTTGACAGTTAGTAAAAAATATATGTTTAGTTAATGTTCTTAATAAATAAATCTTGTATTCGTTCTGAAATAATGACATTATTTAATTTTGTGTTTTTATACAATAGCTATGAAAAATATTGATAAAACAAATTCAATATTCGTTTGTAAATCGTAAATATAATATTTTATGTGTTTTTTTCACTACCTTCATATCTTCATCCTTTTGATATAATAACATTTACATTATTTAATCAACTAATTTATCAACGTCAGTCAGCATTCTAATATTCTCTTTGGATTTTAAGTGAAATGTTATATGGATTTACGGTACCAAATAATATCCTCTACCTTTGTTCTGTTTGTCTTATGATTGATTCGAATCGTTGTAATTTAAGTTGACATAGTCATTTTTCGTTCTTTCATTAGAAGGAATGTGATGTTTCGATGTAAATAATATTTTTTGCTTTAGAGGTTTCTTTGATTGATCGATGCTTTGTTATTTAATAAATCATGTTTGTACTAGAGGTGAAGTTAGTGTTATAAAATTATATATATATAATATTCCAACTATAATAGATGAATAAATCTTATTTTCATGACGTTATTATTCAACACGCTGAGTTTGCGACAGTAGTAAGGGCAATCTTTTGTTTAATGATTGATTGAATTAAAATTTGCTTGGGAGAACTCCATTACAATAAGGTGAAAATATATCAAAGTATTTCAGTTCTACAAATATGAATTAAGTCAATAACATCCTTAATAATCTATCAATCTATCACCGTTAAAAGATGCAAATGTATTTTTTTTATAAATAATCACTTAAATTTAAACTTATTTGCTTTGAATAATTCTATATATGTAATCGTAAAGTAAACTTATGACATACTAGGAAATACTCGGCATGTATTGCAACGCCACTCAAAGAAAGAAAAGGTTATTGTTTTATATTTTTTATTGAAGTGTTTTGGATACACAATAAAGTATTGCTTGCATAGGAGTTATAAAAAACTTATTGCCTCCCCAGAACACCGAGAATTGTTTTGATATAAAGCGAACCACATTTTTATCGAATTGGCAGCCCACCGCTGGCTTTACTAATTCAGAAACCTTTGCGGGCGTTCGCACAACGACTCGCTAAAATTGTATTGCAATCGGATGAACAGCATAGAAACGCATACGGGACAAACAAACAAACAAACATCAAAGCAAAATCGCTTTGTGAAAAGCTTTACAGCTGGCTTTAATATTTTTTTATAAACAACAGTTTATAGCAACGTGATATGTTGAACTAAATCTTAGATTACAAATAAGGATTCAGGATAATGTTCATTTTGCAAATAGAATTATTTTACAGATGAATTTTAAGCGTTTTTCACCTTGTACATCAATTACATAAAAGCTAAGAAATTAAATTTAGTGTCAAACATTTATCAAATTTAATATTAAAAAGTAAAATCATCATTTACGTGCCCGATATTGAAGTATTTTCTCTATGATATTTGACTATGCGTCACATGATAACGTAAAGCTCTAGAAATTATTTATATCACAACGACAACAAAGAATGATTTTGTATGGATAGAAATTACATTTTAAAATTATTTTAAAAATCACTATTCAACCTGAAAACGCCACAAACCCAACCCTTTCCTCTTTGCTTGGCATCAAAGAGCTACACATAACACAAAGCAAAGCTTGCAACTTGAGATGTGACAACGAAATATCTATGGATACGCGGTGAGTGAATGAATTCGATTACTTTTTTACAAAATGCACAGATTCCTATGCAATACGTGAAAACTTTACGGCCAAAAAGTAGCCTAAAATAATTAATTTAATGTTAATTTAGAGGGTGAAACAATATAATTGAGAACTTTTATTAATCAATACAAGTTTTTTAATCGATTGGAAATTTCCAAAATAAAACATAATGTCAATTTAATTTACCTTTTCGGTATAAAGTGCGTGATGGGTTTTCATGATTTAATTGATATCATTTATTTATTTTACATTTTATCACTAACTACTCGGGATTTAACTGTAGGCATATTCATGCATTAAAATGCCCAAATGAACTTTAACTGAGCCTGGCAATCACCGCATTAAAAAATTTAAATACCACACTTATTTTTCAAATGTATTAAATCTTTATTACTGATAATTAGTTTACTTAAGAAATTCTGAGCCAATACCTGGAATTGTGTACATATTATGTCTTTATACATTTTTCTCTTATGTGATATTATATTCTTCTAATTCAATCTGTTGCTTCACTTAAAGACTATCATTAAGAGACATATTGTGCTCATTGTTGACGGTAATTAATTCGATTGAAAACTTATTTAACGCATCCAAAAATTTCGGTTTACGAAATATTTTAAACTCAAGAATAGAGTTTTTTACTCATATATTTTCATTCGTTCTAAAATTTAAAAAAAAGGCAAATAAATTTATTTAGGGTTGTAAAAAAGTATTGACTGCATGGGTAGACTTAAATGGAAGGAGAGCGGTTGTGCTTTCATTCTTCAGTGTGTTCCAAAATATGTGTATACTGGTTGATTATTCAATATTCTTTGACTTTATCTAAAAACAAAAGCATCATTTAATCCTTTAACTGTATAAAATTTGTATTAAATTAAAAGCTTAATTATTATTGTTAGACGTATGACATTTTTTACTTAAGTTACCCGAGTATCCAGTTATAAAATAAATTTAAACAATTCACATCACTATTTGCAGCTTGCAATTCTTCAATAAGCCTGGAAGAGTATTCTGCCTTTGTGAAATGTACGCTAAAAAAAATACTCTACGGTTTTGTTGACTGTCGCAGCGGTTTTCCGTCGTAGACGTATTTCTTTTCTGTGAGATGTATAATACTCGGTGGGTAAAAATATTACATTAAATTAGTTTTTACAATGTATTGATATTTCTACAGTATCCAAAATCAATCTAACCGTGGTATACTAGAAAACAAACGTTTTGTACATTAACTATTAAAAATGTCCTAGTACATACGACATTCGTTTTCATTTAAATTTAAGTAGATAAGACGTGACGCTTTAACGAGCGTCTTCTTATTTAAAAAACATTTAATTCTCCTGTTTATTTAAGGTAACAAATTCAAATGAAAAATTGCTTTCAATTTTATTATATCTTCTCAATCAACATAAAGTCAGCTATAAAGATGTGCAATTTAGTATCTTCAGTAATTTAATTTAAGAAGTTGTTTATGAAATTTCAATCGATCAAATTCTGTACACTTCTACACGTTTTGTCACTAATCGATCCGGGTTTCGCCATTTTCCATATTTTTGCGTCCAAGTGCCTGGATAAACTTGAACTGACGCTTGGTGAATAAGTGTATCAAGTATAAGAAAAATATTTATTTACCACTAAGTAGAAAGCTATTTATTGATGGTGATATGGATTATTTTTCTAATGTTTTGGTTTTAGAGACGTTCAACTATTTGGGAAAATAATCACGTAAACAAATACAATCTCTGTAGGTCATTTAAATTACAATGGATTATTGCTAAAAGGTGTAATTACATGGGAATGGTTCTAATTAAAATGCTTAAAAAATTATTATTTTGATCGCTGGAGAATTTATAAAAACTTAGTTTATATCGTGGAATAAAAAAAAGTTATGTTTAAAGAAAACCGATGAATGAACGGTGAGAAGGTCTGTATGTTTCTAAAATTTAAATCATGCTTTAGAAAAATCAAAACCATAAAAACATGCTTTTGTAACAAAGCTAAATTTGTTAAATTATAAATATGTTTCGATTTAACTGTAGCCCAATATTACAAAATTGGTTCCGATGATGAAATCGTAATTTAAATAGAAGTACTACATATTTCTATTTCTATAAATACCAATGCTTAAACAAAATTATCGATGTATTGATAAAAAAATCCTTTAAATTACTTTTATAAAAAAAAGTTTTTATTTTTCTTCGACAGATGGCAGATACATCTATTTTTATAATGAATTTGTTTCAATCAATTCAGAACTTATTTTCTTCGTAAATATACTTTACAAAACCATTTTCTTTTTGGTGTATTTAGTCTTCCAGTGTTATTTTAATAAATAATAAAAAACGAAAAAACTTTTAAAAGCATAGGTACGTAAAAATTCATTCTTTATGAATTAGGTAAAAAGAGGTCAGTAAAAACTTTTATTCAAAAAGCATTAAAATTGTATCTACCTGAAATGGTAAATTTAAAAAATATTAATGTATTTTGAAACAGTAAACAGTCAGAAAACATAAATTCATGATGATATGAACCTGGCAAGTCGTGGCAGAATATGAAGTCAAAAAATTACTAATAATAATACGAATTCTTTTAAAATATTTTCGTTTATTTTAAAAGCACTTGGAATTTTTTCGTAAATTTAAATAATTTTCAGAGATACGCTTTACACCTGGGAATTCTGTTTGGAAAATTTTCCGAGAATTTATAATAAGAAATTTACCTGTTTTGAATAATTGAGAGCATTACCAGAGAAATATGTTTGGGTAATCGTACCTATGTACATTAAAAAAAAAACAACTTTCGGAATTAAATAATAAATAAGGTCAGCTGTTTGTTTGACTCCAAGGTTTTGGTCAAAAGTATGTAATAATATCACTTTTAAATGTTTCGGTAAATATTAAAACTCGTTAATTTTGTGAATTATAAATAGTAATTGTATATTTCACTATTAGTCTTTTGATATGTCCAGGGGTGTCACTTGTTTAATTAAGAAAAAAACAATAATCTCACATGTTTATGTTATACAATCTATAAATATGCATTATAATTTAATTTAAGATTCCAGTGATGCACATTTAGTGTTTTTGATATAATATAAGGGTTGAAAATAAGTAAGATATGGCATCGGTTAGAGCTGGCAATCAGGTTTTTTTTCAGTTTTCAACATACACATTTTTGAAAAATTTTAAATCGTTTTTCTGACTAAAATGCCAGTTTACTTATGTTTCGTAAACATAAGTAAACTGGCGAAACCGGATAGAAAGTGTCAAACTTATGGAAGTGCATAAAATTTGAAAGATTCAAGTTTGTTTGTGACAATACCATCAATCATCTACAGTTGATATTCACAAATATATATTGTATACAATCAGCATTTTTTACCCGATAGATATGTTCTACAAAAAACCTTGTATATAAAAAAAAACAGTGTAAAAAAGGATTAGAATTCAAAGAGCAACTGGTTCCTTGAATTAAAATATCGTGTTATGTGAAAAACAATAATATTGTGTTATACAAAATCGTGCAAAATATGACACTTATGAAGACCTTATGAAGATAAGTAAATTTCACAAAATTGTATCCATATGTATACATTTCAATTCAAAATATATAATAGTACTATTCATCGCTACTTGTCTCTGGAAAATCTCTGACACGTCTTATGTGTTAGCATCTAATGAAGCTTTTTGTTTGTTATTACTTATTACTATCTTGCGTTGTTAAATTTCTTGTTATTAAGAAATCCATTACCCGCTTACGTGTGTTTTGTGTCTGGCAATCGTGGAAAAACAAATAATTCGTATAAAATATAGTATTATGTTCTTTTTAATCGACCTTGTTAAAATATAATGTGTACATCAAATACATGAAATATCCTTCATGGTTTTCATATAAAATATACGATATTCTTAGGTTCATAATGGGTGTTTTTAAGGGGAGTAAAATGACCACGCAGCAATTGAATGGCAAATAAATCAATGTAGTTTTGAAGGGCAGCATTATAAGGACCGGACGTGCAATCTGAAGCGCCGCATTGAATCGATGGGTGAATTAATTGGAAAGCGATTTGTGATTGGAATGCTTTCAGCGCAGTAGTGGGCAGCTTATTTGCCCAACCTGTTTGCGCTGCCCACTTTGCACGGTCTGCAAATCCACTTGACACTTAAAGACGATGGCGGATAATAAATTTAATATTCAATTTACGTTATCTAAAACCAATATTTTTCATAGCGTTCTCGTGCACAAGGGGTTTAAGTTGTTTCCGTTTAAAGAGTATCTTAAAATTAAGGTAGAATGGTATTATAAATAGACTATCAATTAGTTAAAAGCTATTGCACGCTCCACTGACATGTCCCATTATATAATTTAAGGTTTTGACAGAAGGTGCTTGGTGAAACTTCAATATTAAATTTGAATCGTTTAAATTATGTACATTCACACAAGTTTTGAAACCCGAGTCGTTAGTGACAAAACTTGTGTGTATGTATAATACATAATTTCAACGATTCAATTTTTTATGCTCAGCATTGAGGTAGGAAAAAAATGTTAAATAATTCTTGTTGAACTAAGATTTTTTTTTAATTTAATGTAGAACATATAGCTTTCAAATGAAGATATCTGAACGAGAAGCGCTTCTCACTTAGTTACTCAAACTCTCTTTTTCAAAGAGGGTAAAGATAGAAGAATATGTCTAGGACAAGACTTGTAGTTAACAAATTGCTCTTGTTACTCCCTGTTATTTTAGGATTTGAAGGGAGGGAGGAAATATGTAATCTAGAAAAAAATCCATGCCTTCGAACAGAAATGTATAAATCGATTGAAAAAAAATGCTGTTCTTACCGGGACTCGAATTCGTGAAATCTGCCACGGAAACCAACGACGTTGAAGACTGACCAACGGACCCGGCTTTCTTCAATACATTTTTATTGATTTTATTGGTAGAACTCCACTACGTTGACCACTGCATCGTGGACCCAATTTTCTTATTTATCCTCAACATATAACAGATACAATAAATTCCGATAAAATCAAAATACTTGAGTACCTTGTAATAGTTTAAAGCAGTGGTTTCCAACATTTATGTTACTGCGTCTCCATTTGAAGATAAAAATATTTTCGCTCTTCCCCATCCGTTATTCTATATCGACTGTGGAACGGAAAAAGGACGTAACCCACACATATCAAATTTTACAGGAGACGCAAAAAACGTGTTTTGATGATTTTGGGCCATATGCAAATTATGAATTATACACAACCTTGACGTGCACGGAGACTTCTAAGCTGGTGCTTAATTGACATAATCTAATATTAATTAAAGAAATTGTCTAGGAAAAACTTTTATTTCAGTATTTTTCTTGGTTTTAATTTTTTACAATGTCATCTTTTTCAAACTTAAAAGGTAAATTTAGATACTAATTCAGCATTTGCAACTTGAATCCTTTTGATAGAACGTGTATCAAGTTTGAAACATTGTGATTCTCGAAAAAAAACCTGTTTTGAAAAAACTGTGGGTTACGTTATTTTTCCTTTCCAAAGTCGATATATTATAGTAATAAAGACACGTTATAAAAGGTAAATAAATATTTTGAACTGTTCACGCCTCCCATGTTGGAAATTTCTGGTCTAAAGGAAACGTATTTTATTTGCTTCATAATTGTTTTGTACTCACTCGTTCCAGAATTTCACAAAATGAAAAAAATAAAAAAAATTCTCGGCAGAGCTATGTCTGATGTTTTATAAAACTATTTTTTTGTCAAATGTTTCACTATTAGACAAAATTTGTTATTTTCGTTTACGAAATATACCTTTCAGGGAGCTAATTAAAACCATAAAATTTAACGAATCGTAGACATCCTACTACACCCGTAGAGGATCGTAGAGGTCTTATTGGCTCTACGGGAGAACTTTTCAAATATGCACAGTCGGCGCCACGAGCGCGCTCAGAAGGACTCAAAAGGACAACAAATAAATCTCGTCGATCAGTGTTTTTGATTTCCTAAGAGCCTTAGCCAATTTCCACAAACAAAATTATACATCACGGCCTTATCATGTATTACAATGGCCTTAAAAGTATTTTAAGCTAAGCATTACCAACTATTAATTGCCCACGTATTAATTATTTACAGGGTTTCGATGTAATCTATTTAATTTTGAAGGTTAATTCTATGAAAGGTTGTTTAGTGCTTAAACAATGAAGTAAGTATTTGAATATACATAGTTTTAATTTTAATCCCCCAAAAATTTATTTAATTATGTGTACACTGATAAATAAACTATTATTCTTAAGCAAGACTTACTAACAACCGAAGGCAGTAGTCGAGTGGGAAAAACTTTTGAATTTACCAATACTTTTTTGGGATCAAGTGATTGGACCTACGAATGAAGAAGTACCTACGTGCATTGCTATTTTTTTCAATACATGCGTGTAATGTGGTATGATTTGCTTTTTTCGTATTTATATCAATCTTTTAAATGTGATATAGTGACTGTGAGAGTAATGTTTCTTTCAAAAATTGAATCCTAATATCTCTATATAAAGAGGCAAATGCTACTAGTTACATTTTGTAACACAACTAATGGAATAACAAAGCACTCGACGACATCAACTCATCGGGTGTCATTTTAGAGATTAATATTCGACTTTAAAATGTCTCCCTATGTAACAGCTGTCAAAATAAACCATAGACAATAATAAGTTATATTGGAACTATTTATGGTATAAGCATAAGCTGTCATCGTGGACGATAAAATAATTTTAAACAGATTATAAACATTAGTAATTAAATTTACTCGCATTATGTGCATCAAATAAAATCAGATAACGTTCGTTCGGACGAAACTTTGACCAACATAACCTCAACTGATGAAGTTTCTGTGACCCCTCGTATGTTCAAGATCATGTTCTTGAACATAGTTCCTGGGACACTACGAAGATGTTCAGGATCATGTCCTGGGACTTTTGTTCCTTAGTTTATGGGCCCTATAAAGCTTTTCCACTACGTATTGACACCCTAAAAGTGATCAAGTGTTTCATTGTGATTATTGTAGAATAACATTTGTAATATTAAATGTTCTTTTTTATCTTTTTGGCAATTTGCCTTTATTAATAATTATATCGACAGCTACCGAGAAAAGTCTCCTAGTCGAAGTTGTTTATATTCGCGAAGAATGCGGAATCGCAGCTTAGTGGAGATGAGTACAGAAAACTTTTGCCAGGAATTTATTTATTCATAAACAAACTTTTAATACTAATGGATGGCGAGAATCCGAAAGTTGGCTTTATGCTCCTTCGCTTTCAACGCTATTTAGATATTGAGAAATACTTTGAAATAAAACGAAAAATTCATCGAGAATTTGTGTTAAGCGGAACGGAATATTAAATATTTGTTCAGCTAACAAAAGTTTAAAATGTTCGACAACAGTCATATTACATCATAAAAAGCTTGTAAATATTATTCTATATGTAAAATGGTTAAATTAATTCACCATAAATGCTTCGTGATATTAACTAAATGATTAATTTATTTTATAAACAATTTGAATCATCTCTCAACTATCATCTTTTCAGTCATAAATATTCATGCATTTAATTAATTTAATAAACCGTCACCATATTACCAGAAAAAGTTCTCAGTAAATAGCAAATTAAAAAAATGAGCATTTAGGATGAAACATTTAGCCTCAATATTTTATTTTAGATAGATAATTATAATTTCAAATTATATGTGAATTTATAGGCAGGGACAATTGCGTGCTTTTTAATCAATAGTATTAATATTTTTTAATCCATTTCAAGGAAAGAATAACAACGTTATTATATAATTTTATGTTATATGCGTAATTTGGTCATTAGAAATTCACTTTAACACATTCGCAAAACCTATTTAATTGTGAAAGGATTTTTTAGTTTTGCTGGACGTATATTTTTTTTCATTTCCGGATTATTTTTACCCCAAAATACAGCTCAAAACGTTCACTTGCTGAACAGAAAACGATCGAAGAGCCTATAGTAGTAATACTATGCATACCCTTTTAAACAGACTATTTTGAGGCTTACATTTTTTTCATTGGGGTTGTTTTTGAATACCTGAATATTTCCATGCTTTGACTGGTTGGGTTGAGTTTTTCATTAAATTTAAACACCAAACAATGATCTATCCCACGCGAACGAACCGGTAAAAACGTAAACATATTATTTATACATTGTTATATAATATTATATTTGTTTTATAAAAGGTTTGATGTCTGACTGCAAATACAAAAAAAATAGCAAAAAATTCTTATGTTGATTGAAATAATAAGAACGTAATCAGTACTTGAGTTTTTAATAACAAAATTTCAAGATAACAATAACATTGTTTTTTTCAATTTTCTGATGCATTTTTACATGGTAGTTTTTATTGTGTCCTCATTGCTTGGAGACGATACGTTGCAATCAAACTCATTAGGTGTCTTCTGTTTCGTTTTTATTACTGTTGATGATTTTAATATCTGTATTCTTTTTCATGTGATACTCAACACATAGACACTGTTTATATTTAATGCATGGACACCATAGAGCTATGTGTGTTAATTAAAAATGTTAATGTATCTCTAATTGCTCTTAGATTCTTGCAGTTAGTTTTGGTTATTTGTTATAAAAAATTACTGAGTCAGATTATTTATGTATTTCATCACACACGTAAAATAAAATTACGTTGTGAGAAAGTATTTTTAACGCCCTTGCCGTTGAGTTATTCTTATAAATTTAAATTAATTTTTAGTCAGACAAATTTTCAATTAAATCGCACCTTCCAGATGGCAGACTTCTCTCAATAAAGGCGAATCGATCTGGACTTGTTTACATGGTGAGGACGTCCTAATAAGATTCTTAGCAGGCTGCTTGTCCGGATATTACGCATCAAATAAGTTAAGCACATCCCCCAAACACGAGAACGCCATTTAAGATGACCGGAAAGGCTCATAGCTCCGAGCCTTCCGTTATAAGATTCCCGTTTCCCATGTCCGGTCTATAGATAACAGGAAACGGTTAGCTATGTATGGTATATAGACACTTTATCGTCATGGGTATCTCTTTAATTGCGAACTCGACAGATACCTAGACAAATGTTCTCCGTACAATGGATCACGTAAATAATATATAGGCTTCAAATGGACTATTCACCTTTTTGCGTGGTTCTATAAATTACATCAATTTAAGATATAAAATTCTTCCAGTTTCTAACGCTTGGCTTAGAACAGATCTTAAATAATAAAACACTCGAAATGAGCTATAAATAAAAGTATGTATGCTCGGGAAAGTGGCGAAAATGAATTTACTATTGTTGCACTACATTACGCTAGAAAACCAAATATTCTAGTACGAATTTCTTCAAGTCTATGTCTATTTTAGGTTCTCATCTTGTGTATAAAGTACCTGGTATTGCTATTATAGATAATATTTCATAATCATAAATTACACTTATTTTTCAATAAATTTATATAATATATTTATCATTTTATTTCTCGTGATGTAACGAATAACTTACATATGGTTATTTGTTGCAGTCATATGTACTGTATACTGGATTTTTTTTTAAACAGTGCATAATTAACATGAACATAATCGTACATTTATAGTTTTAAGTATGGCATGTCTATATTTATATAACAGTAATAGTTTATAAATCACGGGTTCCCAACCTATGGGTCGCGACAGGTTTTCTGGGGGTCGCCAACTTTTTTCGATATTGGTTTTGAACAACAACACTAAAACTACTGTCAACTAAAATGCCTGAAAAAAACTGAAAAAAAATGCCCTTTTCAATTGCATTGGGGCCGCGGGTCACATGGGTCTTATAAAAAGGGGTCGCCACCCGGAAAAGGTTGGGAACCTATGTTATAAACGATATAATTCAGGATCTTTTTTAAGTTGCACTTTTTCGTGTAATTCAACGTCCATTTCTAAATTTATTTAAACAATGTCTTTCATCAATGCGCTCTTTTCCCCTGCAAGAAGAAAAGTATTAAAACGCGCTGAACGTGGGAAAAAAATCATTGATTATATTATATTAAATAATTTATAATTTCATTTACATTAATATGTTATCTTGTATAAATATATATATATATATCTTTTTTATCCATGTCTGCTCATAATGGAGGTATCTCAACAGAAGTTTTTTTTATGAGAACTGTTTGTTAATCAGTCGCTCAACCTCACTTTTCTTAAAGTGAGTAGTAGGGAAAGAAGGGTGAGGCTAGAACAGGATTAGCGGTTTACTAATCGCTTTTACTACACTTAGTTTTTAAAGGATCAGAAGCATGGAAGGAGAGGAAATAATGTGAATTGACATCACAAACACCCAGTCTTCGATCACAACTTTGAATTGATTAATTCTCAGATTCACTGTGATCTTGCCGGGAATTGATATATCTTTACCCGAACAAAATTTTATGTAACGTACCTTTTTATGTTATTAGAAATCCTTACAAATGTGTTTTACAGAAATTTTAAAAACAAACCACGTCACTCACTAATATAATATCATTTATTCAGTTGAAGTTTCGTCGTTCGAGAAAACTTTCTTACGCCGAATAATATGCATAGCTTTCGGAATAGGGACAAATGGAACCATTCGTGAAGTTGGAACTTGCGAGAGTAAGAATTTAGAAGCTCCTAGTCGTCGCGACGCTCGGGACTTTGTCCGTCACGAGTACGAGTTGGGTGAACGATGTACGTTCGTCCTGATTTTGGATAAAGTTTCCGGTATCTAGAAATCCACTCTTACCCGAGTCTTTCACTGGCTTTGCCAACCACTATCGCTCATTACTAATTATAATCTTGATTATTTTGCTTTTTGCGAGTTACAGTATTCGTAAACTCACGTAAGACTAAGCCCCAACATTTTTGGGGCTATGAAAACTGCCCCTAGTGTGTGATCGTTTTTATTTTTTTTAGTATATAAAATCCAAATTGTACAATAAAACTGTTCAATTGTTGTTCCCAGAGAAAATTCAGCAATTCACCAATTCGAACTAAAAAATACATCTTAGAGGACTCTTCTGACTTTGTTATTACTATCAGACTATCAAAATATATTGTGTTACTACTTCAAATCTCAAAGATAATAAAAATATAGTTTATTATTTCTTTGATATTCTTCGACAATCAAAAATATATTATACTAACTTTCTTACCCGATTAAGAAAAAGTGATTTTTTTGTATTATTACAATCGAAGTTTCTTCATACATAACAAAAAATTTAAAAAAAATACTTGGAGGCGCCGGGTATCGATCCCGGTACCTCTCACATGCTAAGCGAGCGCTCTACCATCTGAGCTACGCCCCCAGTTGGACAGTGACTCAAAGTCTTCAATAAAATATTTTTGAATCGAGTATTTGCTCTAGTTTATAGGGCACAGGGTATTTATAAAATATTTTCGCTATTTTTATCTAGCCCGTAACCTTATCATATTTCTTAGAATATAATATGGCTATCACAAAAATTCGATACAAATTATTCTAACCCCCGAATCCCGAATGGACACTTATATATGCAAGATATCTCAACCTACCTATATACATTGAATAAATATGGCGTAGGGTGTTGATGTCTATTTTCGCGCCCATCCTTCTCTCTTTATTTGAAAAGAGTTTTTCTAATTATTTGCAACCAGTTTTTGTAAATAGTTTCTGTTAGAATGAGTCCAACTGTACTATCTATTTAGCGATTATGGTTTAAAATAAATAATCATCAATCATCATTTCTAGAATATTATTACACAAATGGTTGTTTTTGAATAGTAGGTACGTAAATTATACAATGCTTTATTTCTTCAACTATCATTAAAACTTACATTGTATAAAAAACAAAACATGTCTTATTATATAATTTAAGATTTCGACTGAAAGTGCTTGGTGGAATTTCAATATAAAATTTGAATCGTTCAAACTATGTAAACTCTCACAGATTTTGTCACTAACGACCCGGGTTTCGCCTTTCGGCATCTTCAGGCGTTCAAGTGCACGGATGAACTTGAACTGACGCTTAGTAAATGAGTGTTTCGTGTTTATATAATAAATAAATGTATCACTGAGTCTAAAGCCATTGCTGGCGAAAAGGATAAGCTCATGGGAATACCCAAAGATTTGAGTAGTGAGTGGTTTTAAGAATTATATTTATTTGTTTGTCGGCAAAGGTTTTATGATTATATTTATATAGGGTATAGAAGTGGAGATCCCGGTAGGTTTAATATTTCATTTAAAATCGGAAGGCTATGCAGCTGTGCCCTATTTATTTCTAAAATTTCCTGGAAAAAGAGCTTATGACTGTCCGTATTTGGGTCGTTAGTGACAAAATCTGTGAGAATGTACATAGTTTGAACGATTCAAATTTAATGTCTTATTATATATTACTTAAACTTTAAAGCAGCTTGGAACACTCCCTCAGTAAGCAAAATCGACCCTGATCAATATAATTATAAAAATGTTCAATAAGTAAATACCTTCTATAAATTGACTTGAAAAATAGTTGTGAGTTTTATTTTAAACATCCTGTCTTGTCCAGTCATAACAACCATTGAGTGTTTGTATGCGTGGTCGCATTTCGTCTAACACTTTCTCTTTTGTCAATGAACACAATGTTCTTAAAAAACACTTGTTAGTTGTATCGATATGTGTACCAAATACAAGTGTCATGCAGTAACAAAAATATGTATGCATCAATATATGGGAGCAATCCATCAATATGTAGGAGCAATAGAGTTTTTCGACCATGTTATCTATTTACACCCAACGTGACCGAAAATTTGTTCCCTCAAGTCCCCCAAGTTGGGTTTCCGAATAAGTGGACTTTTTCATTACCCATGACGTAGCTTTGCAACTATGGAATATTTCCGGAAATTCGAAGGGAGGCAACATAGTCTTGTACTCTTACAGATGAAGTCATCACTGTTGAAGTATCCCATATTTATCCATCACATTTATATGTACCAGTTTTCCGTAACGCGAAAATTTCACACATACAAAAAGAAGCAAATAATGATATATGTATGTGGGTTGTGAATAAAATTGTGACCTTGTATTTTCAAAGACAAAAGACAAATAATAAACTAACTAACGTTGTTATAATACTCGTTTATAGTTTATCACCTTTAACACCTCGATTACAACTCTGAAGAAAAAAAAGTATTTGAAGAATGACAGAAGTTTACATTATATTGTAAATTAATATTTATTCGTATCCTTTTCTGTACCGGCTTTTTTCTTTAAAACTTCCAGGAAACTGGGTGTAGTGAATGACTGATTTAAATACAGTACACTTTAAGAGCATACCGTTGAAGAATACCACTTGAATTCATATTTTATTCCCTGGATAGAGACGTGGTTAAAAAAAACATCACTATAAAATCAACAATAAGTTCGATCGAACACAAGATACACTGTGTATGTTGTAACTTACACGATGTAAGTTGGGAAGTAAAAGATTTACTGCTATTTTTATTTAATAGTTCACGTGTGATACTAAAGGTAATACGGAGCTTTATAACGTAACAGATCACGTATCTTGTTTGCGCATTTTTTATGACGTCACGCTTCCTGCAAAATGGCCAATGTCCAAACCAAACACAATTCCCACACAGATTTGTGTTCACTTTTCCGATACTCAAACTTCACAGACGTGATCGAATTAAATACAAACTATGTGTACAAACTGTTTTTCTATTACCTACATTTTTCAATTGTTCTTATTCTATTGGCATTTGAAGAAAGTGTCGACTTTAATTTCGTGCCTATCAGAAATTTTACATAAAAAATCCTGGGAGCCGGAAAATTGCTCGAATGGAAATTGCTCGAATTACAAATTATTCGAATTGCTTGGTTATTTAAACGATTTTTCACGACTTTTATACGAATCTCATTTTTATCTTGTGCGACACTTGTTTAGAGAGTGAAATATAAAAATAATTTTCGTAAGTATTTATTTTAACCGTGTTCGCTCCAAATGCGGAACATATGATCTTTTAATGGAGTTTATCTTAACAGAAGTGTTTCTACGAGAACTGCTTATTAATTAGTTACTCAAACTGTTTCTATATATTTCCAGAACACATAGAAGACTAGGGCTAAGACAGAACAAACGGACAGAACAAACGGAAACAAATTGATTATCTTGTTATTCGAGCAATTTCCATTCGAGCAATTTACCGGGAACCAAAAATCCTCTAATAGAAAACAGATTATTCTATTTTAATATAAATGATTTTCTTAGAAGACGTTTTGGTGTTTCAACTAATCTATTATTACTACAAACTGAGTATTATGTTATATTACTCATTTTGGTTGACTCGTCCCTAGTCCACACGAAATAATTCCAATCTTAATAGAAAACAAATCCTAAATAATTAAGCTGTATTAGGTACTGTTAATCAAACATTCAGAGACGTTTTCCACAAACAGGTAAACGTGGCTTGGCTAAAACCAATTGCTACGCAAATGTATGAAGGTAATAAATGAATAGATAGAGAAGTGGCCTTATATCTACATAGATATGTATTATATTTATAATGATTGATAGTGTCACCGTCTGACTTTGCATACGAAAAGAATTTTCATAAAATGAAAAGAAAACTGAATGATTTTTAGGTATAGTGCAGGGGTGGACTGACTGTTCACTGACAATATTATTTTAAACAATCATTTGGCGTTTAATAGGGCACATCAATAAAAGTCGTTTTCAAATTCGTCATTCAGCTGCTCGATCACTCATTTTCGAAGAAAGTAAGAATAGAATGATTAGACTAGGAAAGTATAACTGGCTCTTGTTAACCCCCATTTTAAGCTACGGATGGTTGGGATGCATTTGCATTGCTGCATCGAAAAATACGCCCAAAAGCGTTGACAATTCGATTACAATACCGGCTTAAAATTCACGATTAAATAAAAATGATTTTAACAGTATTTTGAGATTCCTCATTCCACCCCAGTTCACGTCTAACGTTTTTCACCGTGTTTATCCTAAGGCTTCCAATTCTCCAAGAAAGATAAACGGTCTGGGATACCATTCAACTTTCAGCACCATTCACTGTAGGTACAATACATAACATACGATGAGAGACCGACATATTACAAAAATTCACAAATATTTGCTCGTCACCTATTGATACGTTCGCGTTATAAAGGCATGTAGCACCTTAACCTTTTCACATATATTTTTTTACAGAATATTTTATCATTTTTATATGTAGATTTTATAAATGAACTCTGATATTAAACGCTTTGATTCTATATAAAGGTCAAATTTCTGTAGCTCAGTGGTATAACATTGCAAGTTCACATTCTGTTTTACAATATTTAATTTTCATATATTCAGAATTAATAAAATTGTTTATTAAAAAAACGATTTCGCCCGCAAAAGAAAAAAATATATGACAATCCGGGGAAAAGTATAGCAAATCGATGATTTCAAATTCCTCGGGATCCCCTAGTCACATGGCTTTTATAAAAAGGGGTCGCCACCCGAAAAGGGTTGGGAACCTATGTTCTAACAGGAGTCATAAAAAAAGTAAACAGGTGATTTAGACCATTTTTTTTTTAATTAAAATAAAAAAAGTATGCATTTAGCAGATTTTAAAAAAACACAAACACGAAGTCGGAGAGTTTCACTTCGTCACGGAGTTACTCAAAAGCGAGTTAAAGCGCCTGTGAGTAAAGCCGGTTAATCAAATACTATTTATTAAAGTAATGCTTCTTCTTCTTGGTTTACAGTCCTGGGTAAACCTTGGCCGCCTCAATCAGTCTCCTCCACTCCATTCGATCCTCCGTCCTCCTACGCCAGTCGCTGACCTATAGCACTCGCAGGTCCTGTGATACCATTGGCGGATCCAAGGGGGGGCCATGGGGGCCATGGCCCCCTCCTTGGGAGAATTTATTTTCCATTTTTATAATTTATTAAAACTTTATTTTGAAATGGGCTCTTTAATTGTTTAGTTAACTATGTTTTATAGAATACATACTTACTTAATTATGTATTGACTATTTTTATATACACCCAATCTTTTTTTACGAGATACATTGGAGGAAGGTGGCGCGTAAAAAAACCTCACGTTCGTATGATTTGATAAATCGGTTTCAAAAATCAAAATATCGCGTAAAAAAGTAAAATATCAAAAAATGTTCCTCAAATTAGCGCAAAAAATATTTTTTTACGGTGCCGTCCAAAAAAATCGCGCAAAAAAAAATCGCATAAAAAAGGCTTTCATCTATTTTTTAATGTATTATTTATGTATCATGCTTATTTTCAAATTGAATGGCCCCCTCCTGAGACAATTTCTGGATCCGCCACTGTGTGATCCATCCAATAGAGTTGCCGCCTTCAAACGTTTCGTTTTCCCTCAGTTTCCATCGTCCAAAAATCATAAAAGTAATGCTTATTAATCAGAAATTTTATGCACGTTAATCTCATTGTGTATTCGAAATTTTTCATGTTTCTGCAAACTGTCTTTATAAGATAGTTTATGTCTTGTCATAATCTAAAGCTTGTTAAAGGTACATTTTAGCATAAATACCTAAAAATACTAATCTTGCTTTGTCAGTGCGGGGACGATATGTCATCCTGTTACACATTCTAAGCTATGGATTATATGCCAGGTGAATTTATTCTATTTTAATTATGTGAGTTACAATTATGAAATCTTTAAGGAAGAAAGGTTTTCTTATTCTTCCGTCAAATTCGCTAAATATGACTTGCTATTATAGATTTCAAAGACTTAATATATTGAAAATATTGATGCTATTCACGCAGGAATAGTGAAAAGACTTAGATTCGTTTTTTCTTTATTTTTTTTTCAATTATTAATACACACATTGATTAAGGCAGTTAAAATTGGTATCTAACGCAAAATCTGTTCTAGTCATGTAAAAAATGATTCTTAAAATCATATATTAACATTACTATTATAATATATATTACACGTTTAGGGATGGAATTCAAAATTGCGAAGTAATTTAGTAAGAGAAAGATTTTGTGACAAATTTTAGCATTGCGTAGTGGGGGTTTTTCGACTTTCCCAATTAAGTTACATGTATGCTATTTACCTGAGGAGAGAAATATAAAAATTCATATTCATAAATCAAACTTTGATATAAAGTTACATCGGACTGACCGTGATCAAACTGATACGTAGGTATAATCAGTGCCGACGCGAGGCTATTTGGCACCCTAAGCAACAGTTATTGGCGCGCCCTCTTTTCAACAAATCGTCCCATTTTTTCAAAAATAATAAAAAAAACCAATTCGGCATTATTAGATATATTTTTTTATGTATCCATGTCAGCTCTTAATATGGGACATATTGGAGGTATCTCAACCGAACTTGGTTTTTGCGAGAACTGTTTGTTACTCAGTCGCTCAACCTCTCTTTTTCCAAAGAGAGTAAGTAGTAGGGATAGAAGTATAAGGCTAGTACAGGACTAGTGGTTAACTAATCGCTCTCACTACGCCCAGTTATTGAATGATCGGAAAGGTGGGGAAGAATTTGTTGACATTATCAAACACCCAAGCCTTCGAACAGAAATCGATATATCGTACTGCGACTCGAACCCGTTAGATCCGGCTCAGAAGCCAACCACGCTAAACGCTGCGCCATATAGCCCGACGTACTATTATTTATTATTATTAGTATACAAAAATAATTTTAATATTTCATTTATGCGCCCACCAATGGTTTGCGCCCTAGGCGGTTGCCTATTTCGTATGTATGGTGGCGCCGGCCCTGGGTATAATATGCCAAATATAACTTTGATAAAATTGTAAGCATTATTGTAATACTTCGGGAAATATTAAGACGTATTTTCGTTTTAATAACGAGAACTCATTTGCATATAGTGCTTTTATTTTTGTTTTCCAAATTTAAATTAAAATATCTATACGGCTATATAATTTACTATTCAAAAATGGGTTGCGGAAATTATTAATTTTACAATAATTATTATCTATTGTATATTGCACTACACTCTAATGCGTGTACCTAAGACTAGTTTATTGTTTCGTAAAAATATTAAACAAGTATATAAAATAGGAAAACGGTATTTATCATTAATATTATTATTATAATAAATATAATAAGTACCTATTATGAATTAGCACATTGGGTATTAGCTACATACTTCACACTTGTTATGCTCTCTCTCTTCTAATCGACGTTGTTCAGTTCTTTCAACAGTAGCCATTAAAAATGAAAACGTCAGCTGTCTCGAATTTGACAGTTCGCTAACCTATAATTTTATTTTTCATTTTTCATTTTACAAATGTCTGCAATACTAAAATAGAGGATTTTATCCCAAAACTATCATATCTAAGCAGCGGAAAAGGCACGCTCTGTTCTTAGGTATAGTATTCGGGAATAAATTGTTTTATTTACAACTTTGAATCCGCGACTTTCTTTCAATATTTTTTTTGTTTATCCATTTTAGAATTTATTATAATCCAATTGAATTACCGATTGTGCGGCAACTCATTTCAAATTGGGAAGTGAAATAACTACAATAATGGCAATAAAGATAAATTACGATAAGATTACGTGATATTCATTTGTTTTATATCAACAATACATTGGAGTGCTGTGCTACACCCAAACATCATTGAAGTGACTAATAACAGACATTTAGCTCGAGTATCTATTGTGCTAACGAGAAAAGATATGTACAGTGAATATTCAATATTTTAAATAATTTAGCGACTGTTTCGTGCAATATTGGATAGAATGGAAGAATTTATTTAAAAATTGCTTTCAGTATAGTGAGATAAGTGGTACCCATTTGTGTTTCTTTCATAGTATATACGAAATAACAGCTGTAAGTACATAACGCTCTGAAAAACAAGATTATTTTTCTTATCTTTCATATTAATTATGACATGTTTCAATCAGGATTTGAAATAATTGCACCAACCAGTGCATTTGTGTTATCCTTAAAACCTATCTTTGTTATCGAACAGCTTTTGCTGCTGTCTTCCAACAACCTAGCTAAGAACATTATAGTGAATCCCTTATGCTCCATAACCTTTCTAACCTTTCCTAAGAAGTTTCAACCAAGATACAACCAACTTAACAGAGACTGCTTCAAAAGACTCAAATTCTTTCTATATTCATAATATGTCAGATTTCGTTGTGTTGAATTTAAATGACTGGTATACCACTCAATGTTTAAGTTTTAATAAAATGAAGTTGTACTTAAATTCTTGTTTCCTCCTCAGCTGATTCCCAAGATTTCAACAACGAATTTTGTAGTGTCAGCGTTAAACAAATTAAGAAATATTATTATCAACTCGATTTTTATTTCAATACAAAACTAATTTTGTATGCAAAAGTTATGACAGTATTTACAGCCTTAAGAATCAACACACCATAACCGGACATCTCAACAGTTGAGACACTAGCATTCAACAGGGAATAAGATTATAATAACAAGTAATTGATATTTCTTTCAGGCTAACATGCCTCGGTTTCACAACAACCGTGTGGACACAATTAGCGAGGGTCTAGAACCCAGAAACTCGTTTGAAATGTCTCATCAACCATCTACTAGAAGCTCTTTCGGCAGAAGTATGAGCATGGATTACGATAGCTTAAACACTGTAGAAAATGAAGAACTGTTACGAACCACCCAGACGGTTCGACGGGCGAGGTCCCTTCATCGGAACGCTGGTCAAAATGCTGTGAATTTTCTACCCTCTAGGCATATTGGTATGAATTACATTTATTATAAATTACAATTTCTGTTACCAAACTTCTTCACCAATTTTAGACATAAGATAATAGAGAATTTTTAAATTGGACAAAATATTTTCACATCGCCAAATTCGTTTTCCAAATTGACTTTTGAGTGCAAAGCTCATAAATTGGCCTGTTCATTTTCAACTTATGAAAGCAATAAAAAAAATGCAGTGCAGTCAAGAAGCACTCCTCAAAGATGTAACATAACACAACATAACATAATTACACAACAAATAGAAAAACTAGATCACCAATCAATTTCAACTTAAAAGTATGTTCCTAAGCAACTTGATGTATTATGATATCTGAAAAGTAGAATGACAAGTTTTAGAACATTGTTTCCTAGAATTTGTGTTATTTTCTTGTTACACTATTTTCAGGTACTTTGGGGGGTAAATTTACTGAACAAATCGGTTTACTTGAGACTGGCGGAGGTTCTATAACAGAAGAACACCGAGTTCAACAAATTGTTGCACAGATGGAGAAGGATGACAACTTTATGGAAGATAGTCCCAATGCTGAGGAATTAAGATTGTGAGCTTGTTCATTTTTTCCCTGTTTTCATTGTTCCATTCATGTCATTCTTCACTGCATCTATTCTGTGCCAATTCTTTCACCATTACTGCTCTTTATGTACAGCACATTGCCTGTTAAGGTTTTTTTTTTTAGTCATACATTTTTACCGAATATGAATGTCCGATTCGTACTGGTCAAAAATAGAAATTGGTGGAGAATATTGCATTCTGAACACAGTGCTCGTAAAGTATATCATCAGACCATAATCTTTATCATGATAATAAGCTGCCTGCAATGTACAGTTTTCTTCAGATGAAACTACAAATGTTTATTGAGTAAAGTATGGCTTCATTAACATGACACAAAAAGCTAACTCTTAGTGTAGTTTTCTGGCGTTTGTAGGGAGGCGACAATCATCTCAATGAAATGTTAAATTTGAATCGATCAAATTATGTACATTCACACAGATTTTGTCAGTAACGACCCGGATGAACTTGAACTGACTGCCTGAAATGTTAAGTGTTGATCTATACAAGCTATAGCAAGACATTTTGAATCAGTACTAACACGTATTTGAGCTTTATTTCTTATGAAATCTTTTATGCTTTTTCAGAGACGCCCTCCGAGATATGCCTCAATGTTTAACAGTTAAAAGGAATATCAGAGCTAAGATATCTGCATCCGTTAGTCGTAAATCAAAACACAGACCTATCGGATATTTCAAAAGAGCAAAATATAGACTTAGCTTTTGGTGGAAAAGAGTAAGAATAAATTGCTGATAACCGCAAAAATATTGTAACAAAATACTTTTTAATATTGTGCAGATTCATCAATTCGGAGCAGCATATTTTTATGACACATTCCTTAAAGGAAGACAATAAAATTATGACAGTGATATGGGGTGACTGTGGCTTTGTATATCTATTTTTAACTTTTTGAGCTTAAATAATTCTTAAATATTTATTGGCAAATCAAAAATTTTTACTATAAAATTGATAACCGCAAATAATTTCAAAAACATTTTCCATACGATTTTGCATTTAAAAATGATCTTATTTTTCATTTACGTTATATGAAATAAATGCATGATCATTAATCATACTCTTTTAATTCTATACACAATACGTCATTATTCCATTATTTCAGAGAAAACAGAACTTCAGAAATTTAATTTTCACCATAAAGCTGTGGTATGAGAGTATAAGGCGTGTCGAGGGACATTTTGGATCAGGTGTTGCCACGTACTTCAAATTTTTAAGATGGCTGTTTATCATGAACACAGTTGTCAGCCTTTTTATAATTGCATTGATTATTATCCCCCAAGCCTTATACACCAGCTATAGTCCTGAAGTTGTGCCGACTGTGCCATTTCATTTTTTGGATATATTTACTGGACAGGTATGCAATGTTGTAACATTTATGTATGCAGTATTAATTTCATAATATAATATTGTCTTTAATGCTATGGATGGAAGGTGCATATTGGAACATAGAATTAACCTTGAACTCATTGCAAATTGGTGGACTTCTTTATAGTTTTTCTACCGACAGTGACATTGAATAAAAAAAAAATTGAATGTTGTTTTTACAAACATTGATGTAATTTATAAAATCTAGCTACCTAAATTTTGACTGATTACGGTACCCCTTATAATATTATTAAGCCGATAGGGCGCCATTTGCTTGCTAAAATGGTGCAGACATAGTGTTTGTCTACATATGTGCCCTCACTGTACACATTGAGTTTATCACTATTACGAAATTCATAAAGTTAAGTCATTTAAGACAGCCAAAGCCAGTATAGCGACCACCGCATCTAGCACCTAATTGTTGTGTGTCTCTTTGGCACTCTGGTGCAAAAAACATGGCAACCACCAATCTCAATCTTTATAAAAAGAGGATTTTTTCAAAATCTCACTCTCTTTTTGTTGTCATTCATTTTCGCATCATTTCGAAGGCACTTTACGGACTCGCGTTTGCACAAGCAACGGGTTACTTTTTTTCACATCACGTTGCGTTGTCGATTACTGCGACAAGCTCTGCATTTTAATAGTTTATTCAATATTCTGTTTTCTGCAAGCTTGAAAGTCTTCGCCCCAAAAACTATTCATTTATCAATTGTATGTATTCTTTTATTGTGTTTAATTGTTTGCTTTAAGCTGATTGCGGTTAAATCAAGTCACCCTGAAAGACACCGAGAGTCTAATTTTCAGTTACTTTCAATTCTGTGCTATAAATTCCTCTTGTAAACTTTCCTCCGCCTTCCAGGTCATGTCACGCAATTTCTTTGCGCAACATCAAGGTTGGCGTGTTTAATGATCAGTGAAAGTATTGAACAATGACTCTTTTTCAATAAATTAATTCATATTAACCCAAACAAAATATTTTATTTAATAAAAATAATAGCTTAATAATAATAAGAGTTCCTCTCTCCTGAAAACTTCGCTGATCACTATTATATTCTAATTTGATTGAATAGAGAAGTAATTGATAATTTATATAGAAGTCCTCCAATGCTCAATCAGTTCAACGTGTTTTTGGTCAATTAATTTACCTATATTTTAATCATTTACATGTCTTTCCTAATCTGAATTATTAATACAAACCCGAAGTAATACAAAGGTATGTGTTGCACTTCTCTTAATGTTCAATAACCATGATAATATTACCGAATGCCAAATATTGTTATAACCTATCGCATGGGTGTCAATTTTTTTCCTTTCCTTTCCAGGGATCTTTTACAAACACGACTCTCTTTTATGGATTCTACACAAATAATATACTGAACATATTAACCGGTCAGCCATTTAACATCCCGCAATCATACATTTTCACCATGTTCTTTATGTATGTGGCCATGTTCATTGCATTGTCGATAAGGTAATGGAATCATTAGTCTCTAATAACGATCCTTCTTTAGTTATAATATTGAATGATGAATGAGTCATCAGCACTGGGTTCTTCATTGTTTAAAAAACGTTTGTCATAAAAATTACATGTGGATGTTGCTTATGACAAAGAGCATGTTGTCTTAATTTTGTTGGATGAAAGAGTTAATACATAAGGTAATCAAACTCATTTTTATCAAGTGAGAGTGGACCCAATGTGATACAGTGACCAATAACACTCAGTTGCTCTACTCAAGCAATACAGTTTGACTGATGAGAAAGGAAATCAGAGGAAGAGAACAGGTGGCTCGTCACTGTTAAATATATTTTCTAACAGTTTAACCCCCCTAATTGATGCAACTCATTAGTTAATCATTTCTTAATGTAAATGTCATTTGTATTACCATTATCGTTTGTTTGTTTTTCTATCATCCCCTCCTTGCCTCCCATTTTTATTTGATTTTTATTATAATATATCAGAATAGTAAAATTAAAATCATTCGTACTTAAGCAAGCATTTGCGAAAGTAGTTGTCTGAGAATGCCTCTGAGAGATGCTAAACACTTGTCACAATCTGTAGCACAATACGTGGAATAATCTAAGTTATTTTATTTTATATTAGAAAGGAAATAGTTAAGTCACCAACTGACTTCACTGATTTCAGTATACACATGATAACTGGATATGTGTTTCATTTTGATATCACCACCTCAATACTGCAGCTTAGTTATTTAATATGATTTCACATTTCCTTTGAATTCAATGATCTCACAATTCTTAGGTATTATTTTAATCGAAACATAATATGAATGGGCTTAAGAGGGTACTCTAGTCTAGAAATTTGAAAAAATCGATTCTTTTTTTTAATATATTTTTCTAGAGCTTTAACATTTGAGAGTATGTCATATTTTTCTCCTAATTACTTTTTTCAAACTGGCGTGCATAATATCTCAAGTTTTACCAAACCGATTTATTCAAAATTTTGTGTAAACCTTCTCTATTCATCTCTCTATGGCCCGTAGCAGATTTAAGTGAAAACTTAAATTTTTACTATTTTTAAAAAATTTGAAACTGTTAAAATAAATTGTGAAAATTTTTTTTGATTTCTTCAAATTAGGGCCAATAGCGTCATTTCTATTAATTAAGAATCCGTTTTTTTTTTCAAATGAAGGGTTGGAATCTTGTACGCCAGGACACCACCTTTTTTTTGGAACTTTTCGAGTTATGATTTTTTTTTTTTTTTTAATTTTTATTTTTTTTTTAAATATAAATAAACGAATGGTAAAAAAATGGATGCCAAAAATTTTCTTTGTTTATTTTTTACAGAGCTCGAAAAAACACCCGAAATTTGTGCCTCTAGACTAGAATACCCCCTTAAAAACAAAAAAGGTTTAATAAATGCCCTAGCTTAGCTAATTTCTTTGTTTGTTTAAATAATCAAACTCTTGTTATTTTTAAATAACAATAATAATACATCTATTGATGATTCAGTTTACTTGTCTATATGAAATCTTTTGATTATTGTTTATGGCGCAATCATACCACCTCATTTATCACCAGCACTGTAATAACTGACCAGTACCTCATGTAATATATTTACTTCGTTAATAAATTTAAAAAAATATAATACATGGCAGTAATAACATTTATATTTGGTTTAGTATGGCCCGTTCATACAGAAAAAGCTTCATCGAGACATCCGGTGGAATGAAGAATGTATTTGCTCTCAAAGTATTCTGCGGATGGGATTTCGGTATCGCCTCATCACATGCGGCGACTCTTAAATCTAAATCCATTTACAACGAGTTGAGGGTAAGTGAATATGAAAGTGTTTTTAAATAAATTTACGAATCTATCCCTTCTCTCTTCAGAAAAGAAACGTTGAGCAACTGTGTAAGAAGCAGTTGACGTAAAAAACCTTCTGTTAAGATTTTTAAGACTACAGAATCATAAAATTTGTCATAAGACTCATTCAACACAAAGGCATACGATTTGAATCTGTAAATGACGCAAAGTTTTCTCGGTCTTTACAAGAATCGGATTTCCTTTTTCGGTGCCTGCTACAGACAAATGTCTTTAATTTTTGTATTGTTTTTTTACAGGAACTTCTAAGTGATTGTGCCAAAAGCAAAACAGAAACTTCGTGCATGTCAAGTTTGCGTCAATATTCGATCAAAATGATTGTAAACGGATTTGTGCTGGGTCTTCTTGGACTAACTGGATTCATTATGTGGACTCTGATGGACGACACGTCCAGTTTTGCGCCGGAGGTTATCGAGGCGATAAGGGTGTCAGAGTATAGAAGCATTCTCATGGCGATTATTGTCACTCTCATCATGATTATATGCCCAATGATCTTCAGTTTTATGGGCAGGTATGTTTCCTGAAGTATTATAATGAAATAGATCTTTACTTGCTATAAATATTTTCATAAAAAAATATTATGCTTTATACAAAAGATGCGTCATTCAGAAATCTAAGTAAACTAATCTTTGAGTGGGTGTTAGAAAAGCAAAGCAAGTTATACTTGATATTAATTCTAATATTTCCGTATAGGTGACCGATTGACTTTGGTCATTTTGATTTGTTTGTTCGCTAACTAAACTACTACTAAAAACCACTTAAATAAAATTTAAATTTTCCAGTCAATACGCACAATATTGCTATTTGTTACCATGTATTATTCTATTTCAGATATGAACAATATAACGATCCTCGGACCTCTCTGTTCATAACACTTTTCAGAACATTCATCTTGGAAGTGGTCGTGGTGTCTATGCTGTGCATATTTTGGCTCAGATCACATAACCTCGTAAGTTAGCAACGACTATGATATAATAAATTACATATTGTATAACGTTTTATTATTTTTTTCAATGAGGAGCTTTGTGGAAAAGATTCAATATTATTTGTTTTGCAACTACGAGTGACCCATTTATTGCTTCTTTGAAAAGCATCCTTAGATTTAATGGATCATAAAAATTAGCTTTAAAATTAGTATACATTCTATTACTACATAATTGTTTTATAATACATAGTAAAAATTCAGTGTGTGGGGGTTTTTTACTAGTCGCCTGGAAGAGAATAATTTTGCTTGATTGTAAGACTGGTAAATTTAGAGTCATAGTTCTTAGTAATTCAAGATCCCCTTTCTCAAATTTATTTCAGTAAGATTCCCAAAACGTTAAAAAATTAATAATTTATGCAAGTGTTCCTTTATCCCCTTTATCTCTTCACCCTCTTGGCATCGATAATATCCCCTCAAATATAATTTTGTTGTCTGTTCAATAATTTAAGGAATTTATTACATCCTTAATATTGATACATTTTATTATTCCTTTAGTCAGAGAGCGCTTCTCAATTAGGCAAAAAATTAAACAAGTGAAATTATAGAAAGTTTATGAATTATATTTTTTATATTATTATACTTACTAGTATTTACTAGTAACTTCAAACGTTTGTATGAAACATCAACCCTGTATGTAAGCACTAATCATACCAGGGTCTTTTTTGCCAAGATCATCGTGCGATAGAAGTTTCGAATTTGTTGTAAACTCACTTACCGTCAATTTCTTCAATTTTACAGTGCTGGGAGACATCGCTCGGCCAAGAGGTCTACAGGCTGATCATTTTTGATTTCTTCTTCTCTATGATTGCAATGCCTTTCTTTGAATTTCTACGCTCCATCATTAGCAGGTAAAAAACTATTTCAACCTGTTATTAAATACTTATTTCATAAAATGATCAGTTCGCTCATAGCTCATTCAGAACTCTTTGATCTACAGACTCACAACATGTTTCGGCTGATTGGAATATATAGAGATTAAAAAAATTATACTAATTATAACATTAAATTGTGTATAATGTACAATGCCGCTGAATAAAGCTAAATATATATATATTTTTTTAAGGCGCTGTTGGACGAGTTTAGGAGTGCCAGAATTCGACATAGCTCGCAACACTCTTCTCCTCATTTACAACCAAACACTCTTATGGATGGGACTCTTCTATTCGCCGCTGCTATCGGTCATGGTGTCTCTCAAGATGGCTCTGTTATTTTACGTAAAGAGATTTACCATCATGCGCAACTGTCAACCGTCAAGCAAGTCGTGGAGGGCTGCCCAAACTCACACATTCTTTCTCGTGTTGATATTTATGTCCCTTTTAGTAATTCTACTGACAATGGGATATATTTTTGTAAGGTTAGTACCCATCTATTAAAAATAACTGTCTTGTATCAGTTTGTTTTCATTACATCATCATGTATGTTCCAAAACTTTAATCATTATTCTATATATCTGGAACCTGAGCTTACTCTCAAATGACCTTGTCATAAATTCTACACCATCTCCGTGGTGATTAAGGATACAGGCATTGGCGGATCCAGGGGGGTTATCATGACAGCCATGGTTATCTCCTGGGAAGTATTTAGAGGCATTTAGTGATTGCAACTTTTCTCATTATATTTATTAGTAATAATTGACATATTACATTTTTTTATGTTTGCGTATAATTAAATTTAAATAAAATCAATACATGATTTATTTCTGTTAAAATTTCTCATTTTATGTTGGATCTATATTTTTTAATTTAATGGTCATCCATTGGCATATTTTCTGGGACCGCTAGTGAATAGAGATAACTATGTAATATACACAATAAAAACAATTTCCTAACCGTTGTTTCAATTTCATCTGTGCACTTGAATGCCTTAAGATGTCGAAAGACGAATCCCGGGTTATTAAAAAAACTTACAGAAACAACTGATTCAAATTTTACATATTCTTGTTTTACAATAAGGGTATACTGTATTACGTACGATACTATTTTTTTCAGTATACCCATTGGAGGATGTGGCCCCTTTAAGTCTTACGAGTTTATATATATCGCTTTATTAGAAGGGATTCTTAACATCAAGGAAGGCAATGCATTCTTCGCCGTCATCATGTACATCACCAAGCCCGGCGTGGTGGCATTCATCATGATCGGCATGAGGTAATTAAATCATTATTTTTTGTATATCGAAGATGCTATAAAATTATGAATGCAGTGTTTCAACCTCTCATTGAATTTCTTTCTATTTGTTTTTAAGTGTCGCTGCATATTATCTCCGTGCCAAGTCTCTGGCTCAAAAAGAATTGGTGGAAAGATTGCGTCATATGCTGGTGCTGGAGTCAAAAGATAAAGAATACCTCCTAAATGCCATTGCCAATGTGACCGAAGGACGTGAGTGCTGTCTTTTATATTGTTAACAGTTTATTTGAACACATTAGACTGGTGACATTTAGTATGCCTTTTTGAATGGTTATCAAATATCTTATGCCAAAATTAACCAACGAAACCTACCTATTATTTTTTTTATTAGTCCTTGAATCAGTTGTATATCACATTATTTTGGTTAGTAAATACATTTTGACACATTGAAGAGGTTTCTTTCCCCTGCATTAGAGCACATGAAATAACTTTGTGCATGTATGATAGAATCACACTTACCATGTAATGCGCGGTGTAATTTAGAGGTGCATAGGTTAATGACTAATCTTGGTAAGCGCAACTAGCTTTTAATTTTTGACTGTAATCAATTTCTTCTTTGGCAACGTTCACTCCCAAGACATGCCAGCGCCCCGCAGCTTAACCTCATTTCTCATCAGACTCTTTATCTCTACAGATTGGGTGTACAGCCAAAAAACAGTGAACACACCATCCATCAATACCGGTTCATCTAGCACGTGGAAATACGTTAAAGAAGATGAAAAGTTTCGCAAACCCTCGAACGCCGGTTATCAGTTTGTCGATGCGAGCAGCCCTAAACGGAAGAACTTAGACTACACACCTCGGTCGTCCACCAGCTCTCAAGTGTTCCATCCAGAGAATCAGCCGTCTTCCTCAGGGCAAAGTAGAAATTATGAAAACGTTGATGTGCAAAGAGAAACGCCAAAGAGATTGCCGCCTGTACGGCCTCGATTTTATCCATGAGTAATTCATTTGATACCAAACTTTGACAGAAAATTATGTATACAGCTTCATACTTTTATTTCGACTGTTCATGATTGTTTAAATTCATTTTGTTTTAACGGTCTTTTATCATCAAACTCAATCGTGTTTTCAATCATTTTAATTACGCCTTAGCACTTCTAGAATGAAAGGAATCACATTGTTGTAAAAACATTCAGCCAGTTATAAATAGAAAATGCTAACAATATGCAAACAAGATTTTTACACACACGTTTGTAAAGAACATTACGTTCCTTTTTTTGGATATCAAATTCCATTTTCAATTTGTGGTTGATTTTAAAGTTACCATATAGCACTGGATGAGTTAATTTTATAGTTTCGCTAGTTGGGCTAAATTTATAAATTAGAAAATACTTTAACTTTTAAATTGTGCAATAACCAAATGAATATTCTTATAAATCATGAATCATTTTTTTGTATATTTATTAGAATTTTAGTAAAATATACATTTATTTATTTATTCTACATATTATAACTAGAGGAAATCTTCTTTTATTAATGTATTTAAGTAATGTAATTTTTTTACCATAATTGCAATTATAATTCAAAATAAATTCAATATAAATAATCAGCATAATATTTATTAGAGAATCAAATTTTATTATATCTGTTGAATGTAACAATATTAAATATCGACTGAAAAACATTACGCTCAAGATGCCAAAAGAATGAACTATTTTGTGATTGGCAACGATGATTTTTTAATTTTAAAAATAGATACTTATTCTTCGATAATATTTATGTTCTAGCAATAAAATCGTTTTGAGATTACAAGAGCAAAATATTAGTATTTATTGTTATAATGTTTAATATAATAATTATTTAAGAGACTGTGTGCAATATATTTTGTATAATCTATTTAAATACTGATGTTAGGCAATGTATTTTATTTTGGAATAAATATATTTTATATTCAGAAACTATGTAATCATTTTCAATTTTTTTTAAGTGGCAATAAAGTGGTTATCTTTGTGGTACTGATGAGAATGTAGAAAATTGGAAGACAGAAATGTAAATACTTTTGTATCAAACCAACATTGATAATTTTCGACAACCTGGTATCAAGTTTTAAGGAGACACAAACATACTTTATTCCACCGCTATAAAACACCCCAGGAATGCTTTTTTTCTCTATATTTGTGAGGAAGTTAATAAGGTAAGAAGCAATGACGTTTCCATCCATGCAACCTTCTCCTTCATGCCAAACATAGCACATGGCCAATTAAAATTATTTTTTTGTCTACATTTTTGTATTAGATTAAATAAAGTTTACTTAAACAGTTAGCAATGTTGGCTTCCGTACCGAATCTCACGGGTTCAAGTCCCAGTACGAACAGCATTTTTCTGATTGATTTTCTGTTCGAAGGCGTGGGTATTTGTGATGTCTAAAAATTTCCTTCCACCCTTCCGATCCTTCAATAGCTGGGCGTAGCGAGAGGGAACAGTTCACCACTAGTCCAGTCCTAGCCTTATCCTTCTATTCCCACTACACTTTGTAATTATTATTTTTTTTAAATAGATTAATACATATCTTCTTAAACTGTTTTATTATGAATAGTATTGCCACATGGCAGACTCATGTTCCAAGCATAGTTAAAAAAAAAAAAACGGGTAAAGGCCCATGCAGACGTCTATCGTACGATTATAACATTGTTAACCAGTGATATCGCATTATTATCCACACACCGTCCAAACAACTTCGATGGTTATCTCTGTTGTGCGTTCTGATGGGTATCTCCTGTAAAGTTCTCAAAAAATGGACATAATCCATTATGCCTCCGAGATACAGAAATATAATTTGTAAAAGAAGTGACAAATAATTACTCGTAAATTTTCAAATCTTATTTTTATTTCTAAAGTATTGCTGAGGTAACAATAAACCTTGTTTGAATATCAAACATGGTAAAAATTTTGGTTTTTAAAAATTATTTACATCTAAAAAATCACAAAATTTTCAACTAGATAATTGATAGAAAAATATTAACAATAGGCGCACAGATAATGCTAAATTTCATAAAAACTACATTACATCTATTCTATTTATACGTCAGAAAGGTTGCGTCCAGTGGCGGATTATCCCATAAGCGTATGAGGTTCGCACTTGGGGCCTTCGAATTTTAGGGGCCTCAATAATGGCTTATATTATATATTCCATGTATTTTTTGTTTAGATTTTTAATATCTTTCATAGAATTTTCTGACATTCTTATAAAACAGGGCCTCCAAATTTTATTGCACCTGGGGCCTCCCATGTGCTTAATCCGCTACTGGTTGCGTAGCACAAAGTTTTGAGCTGATAGTGCCTACCTATTTAATTACAACACTCAGTTGAATCTTATTATATTTTTCTCATCCAATACTGAAAACTTAACAAAATAATAATACAAAACGTAAGTTACAACAATTAAATTGACAATGTCATAAAACTAATTCACGGGTCTACAAAAAATTACTAACAGGCCAAAACCATCATCATGAATCTATGTCTTGCCTCCGTTTTTTTTTTTAATGTTGCAGCATGTTGGTACAGTATGTCAGAGGTCTTGTCCTGCCAAACTTTGAAGAAGTCAGTGTAACCCTTTGGCCAAAATGTTGAGAGACCCATGATCTAAGGAAAAGCATAGATTAGTGGTCGGTAACTAGGGACTTGCTAGGACCCAAATATTTTATTTAATAATAATTGAGAAGCACGCGATATCTATTAAAATTTTACAAAGGATATAAGACTGACAGTTAATATCAAGTAAGTTTGCTATTATTTATCTCGAAAGTCAAACTGTATCACTGTCATTTTGCAGTAGAGCAAACAAGTGCACTCATGATTTATGATAGTGTATGGGTCTTGTCTCATCTGATTTAATAATGTGTTTGTGCTTACAACTCTTTCATCAAACAGAATTTAAATACTGTACTGTTTGTCAATAGCATACCATTCGGAGTGCTCGTCTGAATAAAAATTTGTCAACCACTGACAAGGACAATATTTCTATATGGAAAAGTAAAAATATTTAAAAACAGATGATTTTTTATTTATTGCTTTTTCAGTAAAATTGCTGTGATGTCCAATTTTTGTAAAATTTTTGACTATAGGTGCTTAACAGCTTAACGACGGTGGACGCGTATTTGAGTCTTTGAAAAACAAAGGTTGCTGGTCGGAGAACTCATATATGCGTATAGGCGAAGTATCTGGAAGCTAAGAAAATTAAATTTGGTAAAGATATCTCAATTGGATTACGAAATATAGTGAATTTAGTAAAATTACAATTTTTCGCAAAATTGCCCGGACGCCAAGTGAAATTCAATAAAAAAACGTGCGGTCGTTAAGCTGTTAATGCACATCCAATTACTTCTCATCGCTATTTATTCTTGACATACTAAATTTAAAGAGTTCATATATTTTACTCGGAGACAGATAAGAATTGAAAGAAATATAAATAACAGATGCAGGTTAACGATAAATCAAGGTCCTCACTGTATTGACAGAAAAAATATATAACAACTTATTCTTGTAATCCCTTAAACCCCCTAGCCAACAGAAATTTTTCAGCCGAATCTGATCTGCTAGCTGAAGGTTTTAAAACCCTGACAGTTTTGTAAAACCTCGCTAGATCCATCTCAAGTACGGGAACCTCAACTCCGTCCCAGACTTTTACAAGTAAACTAGCATTTTTCTGCGATACTTGGGCGGCAAAACGAAACGCTCTATAACATAAACTAATTATGTTGTCTTGATCCAATTCTCGCATTCCAGTGGCATTGGGAGCCATGTCTGACAAAACTGTATCCACCTTGGCGCCGTTTAGCAGGTCTTTGACTTTGTTTTGAGCCAATTCTGTTTCGAAATCTAGACAGCTTAAAATTGTGGCACCCTGTGATGTAAAAAAAAAAAATGAAATAATATAATATTTCTCTCTTTCCTCAACTAGGGTTAGAATCAACACCCACACTATAGATCAACTTACTCTAAGGATTCTTCCAAAGAAGTGAAATGCGTTTCTTGCCAAGGTATAGAAATATAAATATTGTATTTTGAAGAGATTTCATATTTCGAATGCTTCATTTGACATATTTACGTATTTGTTTTTAGCATGTGGATGTATTTTATATTCTTTATAATTTTTCAATAGTTTTACATGTAACATATTTGAAAGAAGCCCATTGATTAAGTCTTCTTGCTAAACAACAAAGCTTTCAAAATAGAAACTTGTGCAAAACAATGCCATTAAATCTAAATAAAATGAGTAAATCATTCACCTTAATAGGATATATCGGTAGCCTATCTATTGCGAATACAGATCCAGTCGGTTGATCAGTATATTTGTTGTTAGCGTTTACTAATTCAACTGCCACCTGAGTCCAAGATCCCGGCGCAGCTCCTATATCCACAACAATTTGTCCAGGAGTTAAGAACTTTACTTTCTCATTCATTTCTAAGAGTTTGAATGCACTCCGACATCTGGAAATGTAGCCAAAAAATCTTAACTTTATTTCTACATCATTGTAATATAACATCCTATTTGAAATGGTTTAATGTATGCAAAATATATGCTTGTTTTGCTAACCTGCTATGAGAAAAAGCATCTAAAAAAATGTATAATTACTACTAATACTACAAATTTGACAGTTGACAGTTTTGTTTACCTTGGTTCTCATGTAAACCAAAGTATGAGCAGAACTGATTTTTAACATTCTTTTTTAAAGTTTGCTCTACATATGTTCAATAATAAAAGCATGCAGAAAAGTTTAACACTATCCAGAGAAATTGACAGCAAGTACACAAAGCAGGTCCAGAGTGTATCCACACAAATTTTGAGATAAGGTAAACTAGCCAAAGCAATATGTCAATATTGAATTTAGTGATAAATAATACAATAGTAAGTGATAATCGTAAATTCACCACAAAATTATAAAAACAAAACGCTACGATAATTAGGACTACAATAATGATAAAAAAATACAAACAGTTTTTTGTATATAATAATAGAGTTATGTAATCAAAACAATATCGTATTAAATTCAGATAACACAATGACTTAAATGAAACAATAAAAATTGACAGTACTATTTTTCTAAAAGAAACTCTTTTTATTGGAAACAAACCTTTCTGTCAGCAGATTAGGATTAGATTTTTTTAATAGTTCATTAAAAAGAACTTGAGCGACAATTTTATTCATCATTATCAAACAGACATATCACTTTTATTGATCATACTACGAGAGAGCAAAAACGAGATAAATTGATTGATTAAATCACTAAGAATACTGAAGACAAGATAGCTTTTAATAACATTAATAGAGGGGCAGATTTTGAGAAATGAAAAATAGTTTAATATTTTCAGAATAACCTGTAGTTCATCATTTTGGCTTTATCTACATAAGGGTCTGAAAGTTGTCTCAAAAGCCATTCCTGTGAGCTTTTCCCTTTCCGTTTCGCATCTTTTAGGACGACTCTTGAAAAAGTGACCTGACATGTGCTAAAACTTCTAAATATAACTCTAAAACTCATTGTGATAAAATAAAATTGATTATGTACAGCTATTTAAGCAACAATTCATATCACACTTTCAAATTTTAAATTTGAAAGTAAGTTTCAGTCGAGAAACGTTGACGACGGAATATATTTATTGCCCACTTTTGACAGTTCAAAAATTTGTACTTGAATCACATCACTACGATCTAACTTTAACAAATAAACTAGTGTTGGCAAGATTGAAAACAAAATTTACCTTACTTTTCTAAATTATTATGATAATAAAATAGCATAGCTTATATTAGTCACGTAAAAATTATTACACAGAGACCTTTTTAGAATATTAAAACTAAAATTTTTGTACAAATAGCCACAACCAATTAAACATTTATCACGGTTTTAAAATATTTTTAGCATTATGTATTTAGTAGGTGTATTACTATTTTTCTTTAAGCATGATTAGTTGTACTGTTATGACAAGCCAGATTTAAAAAGTAACATTTTATTTTTAATTAAATAAATCATTACGCCAAAAAAAGTGGTTTTTATTGCACACATTATTTAAAACATTAAAAAAACCTCAATAGTAATTTTGAAGTCGCAGAAACTAATTTCAAATTTCAAACTATGCAGATTTGATAAAAAAAAAATGAAATAGCCTACAGTGACATCTATGATTATTAAAAAATTAATAATTCTCAACTTTCTGTCTCGAATACCTACTCTTTTCCAAAATGTTTGGCATAGCAATCGTGACTCCAGCACCTATTCCAGTATAAGTCGGGTCGTAATTCATGTACATACTTTATGAACATCATAGGACTTATTTATCAAAACTGAACATCTAGCGGTTATTTGTTCAATATGTGTTGTACTTTTTTACGCTTTATTAATCATGTTACCTTATCCTGTATCTTTTATGAACAAATATTGATCTAGTTAATGCCAGTCCCGGCTGTTGCTGGAGCAGATCAGGGCGTCAGGGGATAAATTCTCCAAACGAAAACCTCCAAGCAAAGAGTTTTCATTAGATTAATGTATTTGAATCTTGAGTCATGGGTATTTCATTTTTTCTCACCGAATCCATCAATTTAATCCTGAAAACCAAATATTGAGAGTGATACTAGCCTCATCCTTTTTTCATTATCTTATCTAGAGAGAAGGGCTAAAGATTGACTCTTTTTAAGTAGTTCTTGTCAAACAGCTTATATTGAAATGCTATATTTGCAAATCCATAATGTGGACAGACATTAGGAATGAGATATATTTTAAAATATGTATATTGTGTGTGTGTGGGTATAGTATTATTGTATTTTGTTTTTAATAATTAAAAATCTTTTTCCATTTATCACTTTGGTTATTTTTATTATTTAGACAACATCACAATATCAATTAATAGAATACGTGAAGAAATACATTGAATATAAGCAGCTAGTTTATTAAGATACATTTATTTATTATTCTATAATAAAACAGGGCTTAGCCATCTGAAAGCAGCTGTATTTTGTGCGCCTACTCATAGAGCAAGTGAAATGCATATTAAACTTATTTATTCCAAATAGATACTCTAATAAAATAATAAATTCAATTGTCTTCCAGTTCCAGACCCTTTTTTTCAAGGCCTACCGTATTCAACATTTTTTCATCTCCCAAAAGAAATAAAAGTCAATTAGATAAAGAAGCTATTTACTAACTTAAATTTGAATAATACACATTTATAATACAGCTTAAATAAAAATTACAAGTTCTTTTGAAAATACTTTCTTCAACGATAAAGAGATTTAATACATTTGTGTTACAAAAATTCAGTCAAAGCATGTTAAATAAATAATAAAAAAACATTAATATTTAAGGTTTACAAAATTGAAATTGGGTGAATTTGATCATTTAACAAGTCAATTCGTTTCAGAATTTAAAAATAACTGTCGTTGAAAATGGCAAATCGGCTATAGATCTAAAAAATATATTTTTAATCACAGGTACATGCTAAGTACTCCTTCAGTTTAACACTCAACAAAAATGCAATTTTATTATGTAAATTTAAACAAGAATTACTATTTAAATAACATCGAAAAAACCTGATTAAACACGAGAAAAAAAAAACAACTTATGATTAATTATTATTATTATTATTCACATAGTTGGCAATACACATTTCTTGGTTTAGGATTATTTTATCAATATTTGTGTTTCTATACTAAATTACACTTTGAACATGTCCCGGCTAAGTTTTTATTAAATTTAAACATGAAGGTACACATTATGTCAATAAATTATGTGAGGCAATAGTGGAAACCGGGAGTTTATTTTCTATAAGAAATAAAACTGTTTGGCACCTCTTGAAGTTCAAAAATTACAATTTCAATCCACTGTCATTTAATCAGTGGATATTATTTTACTCCAGTCCCCTTGTATAATTATAATTCAATCAGTTAATCAGTGGGAACAAACTGGCAACATTGAATGATTTTATAAGGTATTTAATCTATTGTTGCAGGAATTTTGAATTTGATTTTGTCATTAATAGTTGATTTAAATATCATGGAAATAAAATTACAATGATTGTAAACAAAAAAAACTGCCAATTATTTAGATGTAATATGTCAAAAACTTTGATAATATTGAGAAATTGGCTGGTGTGTATTTACCATTGTTATTCTATCGCTAATCATATCAATGAAATTAACCAGTCTTTTAAAAACCGGCGGGGTCTGCTCTGAAGATTTTTTTAGGCCATGTAAAAAATGACTGAAGCATAATAACACATTTAATAGTTCTCATAAATAATAAATAAACATATTTATTTTCGATGATTAAATTGAGAAAAAATTATAATGATACAAATTCAATTGGCAAAGCTTTGTTTTTCATTAGGTTGGACTAAAATAATTCTAAAAAGTATGTAGGTGGTAGGTAAATTGAACATCAATAAATTATATTACTATGCAATTATGTTAATTCACTACAATCCTAATAATTTAAATCTTAATTTACTATGAATCTACAAATTTTTATTACCCAATGATCTATTTTAAGTGAAATAATACTTTTTATTTTACGACATTCAAGCAAATTGTATGTGAATTTATTAGATAATAGGTTAACTGCATTTTAATCTTTAAGGCAAACTGGACATTTTATTTTGCTTTGTTTGTTGAGTATAAATCAATCATAACTAATAATTGAGGATTTTTTTAATTTTTTTCATTAGATTACAAAAAGTAAAATATTGTTAAAATTTAATAAAATGTTTTTAATAATTTGGATAGACTTGATAAAGAATAGAAAAATTTAAAAAAAAACACAAATTTCTATGAAAATTCATATATACGAAATGATATTTCGTCTGTCATAAAAATTCTCATGGACCTTGAAAAGAATGGCTTCGATAAGATAGCTAGTATGTTTATATTTCATTGATATAGGAAAATATACAACACATTCTTATTTATTGAGTTGGCAATTGGTAGGACTAAATTATTAAATATTATAGCAACATTCAAATTGCATTGTGTAATTATTATTTTATATATTGATTTTGAAACTGAGTATAAAATTCTCTAAATAAACGAGAATTTTTTCAATTTACTTAATAAGAAAGAGATAAGAAGGTATTACAAATATAAAATAGTTAATAAAGGACGATAATTGATAACTGACAAGAACATTTTCGACTGTTTTATTATTCGACAATAATTTCAAAAAACATGCTGTATTTGAAAAATCAATCAATTGTGTGAATTAAAAAAATATAATTGAATCGACAGCACTTATATTTGTAACGAAATTAATCCAGTTCCACGTAAAAGAGTTCAATTGGAAAAGAAACAAGTTTCTTTCTTTGTTGAAGTAAGGTTAAGGTTTTACTGTTGTAATGTTGAGCTTCTCATAGCCATTATAAAACATTATATTCAACATGTGACTTTGTGAAAGAAACTTTTATTTGAATTTGTCTTGAAATGAATCTACAATATATTAGAGTGAGAGTAAAAAGATTGATTGATGATTTAGATCAATTGGCAATAAGAGCAATATATTTTTTAATTAAAAATTACTAATCTACATGACTGCAAAAAAATCATTGATTAAATTATAAATAACATAAAATTATATGACCCTAACAAAGTATTTACACTTAAAAATAAATGCTTGTACTATTGAAAAATTATATTACAGATTTTTGGTTTGATTACAATAAGAAACACATAAAAAATTAGTGTTCGTGTTGTGGTAACATTAACCTCCTCAGACCTGACTTTTTATTTTTCATTAAAAAAAATATCTGTTTTAAAAATATTTTATTTAGTGCATTAAAGCATAATAAAAAATTTTTTTTATAATTTTAAGACTTTATTTTTGGAAATTACAGCACGTACATTACAATGTTCAAAAGGTCCAAGGCAATGCAAATCAGTTACATACATTTAAAATTAAAATTAAAAAAAGCCATTTATAACATTTATGAAAAATGCTCCAAATACGTTCCCAATCTCGAGTGAAATCTGTAAAAACAATTTTTAGTTCTGGTGAAGCATAAGTGGATTTTGCATTTATGACAAAAAACATGAGTACGTCCTTTGCACTCCGGATATTTGCATCGAGTGGCCTCTTTTTTATCATCAAAACAGGGTAAGTGATCAACAGCATCATATTGAACCTCTTCTGTTGGACGTACCTCTCCACGTCGAACAGTTTGCTGCAGGTTTTTAAGTATACTCGGTCGTCCCTTTTTTTTACTCGTCACAAGTTTACCCACTTTAATCAAGCCATCAGCTACTCTCATCCTGAAATGTAGGAGATCGAGGATTTTTTTTTTTTGAATTCCTAGAATTTCACAATCTTTCTTGTATTCGAACCATGAGTTCACCAATACCAAATCAACCGCATGGAAAATGAGACGGAGCGTCCACTTCTTCGATCTAATGGAAATTCGGTGATGACTGATCATCCGATCTAATAAATCCACGCCACCCATGCTCTTGTTGTACATTTTGATAATTTCGGGCCTATCTATTTCGATATATTTACAATTTTTCTTATCCCATCGTTTCACTTTATCTTCCTCACCTATTCCAATAAAGTTTGATGCCAAGGTTACAGTTCGGTTGTCCAGCCACTTTACCAGAACAATATCGCCGTCACGACTCACCACTTGATCAGATGAACCTCTTTGCCTTTTTGATATTTCCTTATCGGTCAACAAGGGAGGCTTATTAAATCGATTCACTCTAATTGTTCCAGCTGCTAAAATATTTTTTGATTTTAACATTTGCAATAGATTATAAGAACTAAAATAATTGTCATAAAATAAATGATGTCCAGGTTTATGTATCCTATTAATCAAGTGTAAAACAACACTCGCCCCCTGTCCAAATTTTTTCATATTAGTCTGATCCAGCTCCGTTGTTTTCCCTTGGTATAATAAGAAATCATATAGCATACCACTTTGGCCACATAGCATGAAAATCTTAACGCCCCAAGGATTCGGTTTTCCTTTTACATATTGAATAATATTTAGGTTTCCCGTGAAGGGAACCATTTGTTCATCTACACAAATATTTTTTTCCATTTGCAGCTGTTGTAAACGGTCTCTTATTGCATTATATAACGGACGTACTTTAAATAATCTATCAGTGCATCCGATCGTCTTGTCGATCGTTTGAGTAATGTGTAAATTTGAACGTAATTCGAAAAATCTATTCCTGGTCATGTTATCTAGGAAAACATGAATTCCTAAAACTGTGTCCCAATACATACGCAGCCTGGGAAATTTATTCAAGCATCCAATAATTATATGAAGAGCGAATAAAACTTGCAGTTCGTTAGAATTAGTGTTTTTGTAACCCACAATATTTCGTTGTAAGGCGTACACATTTGTATCATATGCCATTTTTACAAACATGGAATCGCCTATATACCGCTTGAAATAGTTCAGAGGACTAAGTAACTCCTCAGTTTCTTCTTCGGCATTGTCGTCATTCCACGGTATGTCTGGAGGAGAAAATGGTCTTCGATAATATTTAATATTGTTTTTTAATGTCAAAAACTCTTCATAATCGTCACTTTGATTAGTATGTAAACCCCGTCCTATTGTTTCTTCTTCCGTTTCGTCAATCGGAACATCAGTCTCATCGATATCTTCTAAGAGAGCTTCTGTTCTCGTCACAACATCACATCCAAGCTGCACATTTCTCTTCGGCATGGTCGTTACAAATAATTCATCGTCCTCATCTTCTTCTTCGACATCAGAAACATCTCCATTCAGGATTCGCTCCCAAATATCATCTGCGTTCATCGTCACGTGATTCGGTGGGTCTAAAATATCAATTTAAACTTCCGTATATATTATTTAAAAAAAAATAATACTTGTTTTTTTAATATATAACACATTAAAATATAATATATCGTCACAAATTTCATATGAAAATCATATTGTTTGAAGAACTGTCAAACTGACATATTACTAACCTTCAAACCACATGTCCATTGTAATGAACACTCAAGTTTGATTTAAAATTATTGTATGATACACTACAACAATCAATGAAATTTTAATGTAAATCAGTAAAAACAATCTTTCTTTTGTATATTATATCACAATAATGTTAAATAATTTAACTAATTTGACGAAATAACAGAAATACATCGTGACTTACCAAGAGCAACGCGGCCGCACCGCGACATCGTGAAAGATTGCCACATAACAAAAATATAGCGCGTCATGTCACAAAACTGGCAACACAGAACGAAAGAATATTGCTTTACACTGCGATGTACAAAAGTACCCAGCAAAAATAATTGATAACGGCTTCAAAAAAAGAAAAATAAATACTGTACATTGTAATGTGCACTGGGTCTGAGGAGGTTAAAGTGATATATACATAATTCTTATGAATTGAGTCCTTCATCTTCCATTGAAAGCGTGTTGAGAGTCGAGCCGTTCTCCAGATTCTCTAAAATGAGGGTGCCTTCCCCTCTTGTAGGTCATTAAATCCTCGAGTTGAATTTGCCTCTTCCTGTTGAAACGGCCGCGTCTGTGATTTACAGCCGTGTGTCGAACATTAAGTCTTCCTTCAGAATGATGCGATCCCGGGTAGAGAGTTTGGTAATGAGATGGATGCCGTTCGTGCTCCAGTCTTACGTCAAAAGGATATTCTTGCACTGGTGGACCTTTCGAAATGAAATCCATCAACTCTCGTTCCTCAGCAGAGTTTCGAACGTTCCATCCATATGGCGGCCACCAATACGGTAACTTCTGTTTAGGCATTTCCAGTAGTGGGTGGTTCCCATCATTATACTCCAAAGAGTAAGGAATCTGCTGACTCGACATTAGATTTTGAGGCTTAGCAGAGTCATAAGGAAACTTGAATGTGTTTAAAGAAGCCGGGCTTAATACTGGCATTTTTAATCTCTCATTAACATTGTTGACTGTAGGAGAATCATTCGGAAATTTGATTAGATTTTCAGGTGACTTTTTCTGCAAAGTCCCTTCATTTGAATCTGTATTTCTTGATACATCTGCATAGCGACTTATGAGCTTAATTTTTTCTTCAAAATCATTGTGCGGATTGCCAGATGGAATTATTCCCAATTCTTTGTCCAATTCAAAATCACTTGCAGGTAAAATATTTGGTTTATGATAAAGTTTATTTTGCTCTCGGTTAGGTTTTCCAGTAACACCTTCATCAGTGCTGTTATGCATATCCCCCCCTACAGAAGTATTTTTGACTTCAATAGGTTTAATGTTGTTTGGTTTCAGGGGAAAAAAATTAGGTGGGTCTTTTTTCAGCGATTCAATTTCACCCACAAATGATTCTGTTTCAGATACAGTATCATTTGCAAGAGAATCAGACGTATCGATAATGGAAACATTATCCTCTGATGCTGGAGCTGAGATAATAGGAAGAGATTGGTTACCTTTCAATATAAGATTTTCTGGTGCTAATTCTGTGATTTCTGTAGGAATAGTTTTGTCATCGATTACCTTATCTATTTGCTGTGTTTTGACAGTTTTATTTTCACTATGTTGTGAATCGTCAGATAATGCGAGTTCTGGAGATTTTTTGACGACATTTTTTTCATATTTTATTTCTTCTGCCTCATGCCCCGTGCCGTTGAGTTTTACATTTTCCAATTCATATAAAAGTTCCTCTTCATCACCTGAATGGGCAGTCAGGTTCTCAAATTTACCATTTGACGAGAGAAGAAGAGTGACTCCTGAGGTGGTAGAGTTCCGGATAAGTATCGATACAGGCCCTGCAGCACCAGAATCATTCTCGCTAGGAACGTTTTGAGACTCTGCAGGGGCGCTGTCAAGAAAAAACTGGTTTTTGTCACTGTTATATTCTGGAACTACTTCAGGCGAAGACGTTGGGGTTAGCACTGTCTTTTGTGGGGACTTTTTGACAATCTGAGCCACTTCCCCTGAACTTTCAGGATCGTCCGGCTTAGGTGCTTTTATTTGTAAAGCTATCGGTATATTGAACTGGAACGGCCCACTCGAGTCAGTAGCGTCCGTTTCTGTTTCGTAATCATAGGATTCGTCTTGACCGCCTCCTGAAGTTTCAGTCGCGAATTGCGAGTTGAGTTTTTGTAAGAGGAATTCAAGATGTGCAGTTTCGTCTACTTTGACAACTTTAACGCAGCGTCCCATAGCGTCTGGGCGGTATCCTTCAGCGCAAGGAGGTAATGAATCCGGCCCGAGCTGCGGGAAGACAAACAAGGATTTCGTCGTTATTCTTCTCGGGGGAGGAGCCTGTCGAGATCCCTGCTGAAGCCATGCGTCCCACGCAAGGTCACTCGGGGAATGTTCCAGAGGCCTTGTCGTCGGCGAGCTCCATGCCTGGCTGACGAGAAAGAGAGCGATTACTAGTAACAGCCCTGCCATTTTGGAAATAATCATCTTTGAGCTGAACATTCTGCCTCACTTTGCATGTGAGTAAAAAGTGTCGCTGATATCTTCAACGTTTGATCTCTGGCAAAGGTGCATCACTCGGTGTGGACATCCGTGAAGAATCTGAAATAGAAATAAAATCGATTAGAAAATGACGAAGCATTGCACTTTTTTAAAATCTTAAGAATAAATACAATGGTTATAACTGAAGAATTATATTCAAAATCGAATTATCATCCATGTATTGATAAAGCAACTTAAAAAAAGCAAAAGATAATTCAGAAAAGCCAGAGATTACCACGATTAGTATTGCCATTTTTTTTTTGTTACCGTGGACTAATTGACTTTCTTTAAAGTTGTCTATACGCAGCATACATCTAATTATTAATTTCCTACTGAAATTGAGAACTTCAATAACATAATTTTGTCCGATTAATCCAACGTTTTAAGGAGAAAGTCGTCCTCAGGAAGTTAAGCATATCTTAGGAGTCGTATATAATATTTTATATGTTTTCTTCAGACATGAAAAATTCTGTCAACTTGCAAGAAACACTAAAATGGTTATCGGCAAATCAAAGCGGTTAATTATTGATTAATTTGTTTCGCAATTTATCGATCATTAAAATATAATAAGTAAGATTTGGAGGTGTTTACATAAAAAAAGTTGAGATCCATTGCATTAAGTTACTTTTAAAACAGCGGTGGATAGAATCAAAGTATTCAACTTTAATAGCTTAATAATAAAAATAAAACAAAGAACAACTTGTGAGTTCTACAGCTGTATATTAAAAACCCCATTCAAAATATTTACACAAACCAAATGAAAAGGTATAGTCTGGTTTATTGTACTTTATACAACTGATACATGCGCGCGTGTGTGTAGAACGGACGTTCGTTAAAAAAGTCCCGCTGGATTTTTTTAAATATTTACAATGAGATTACGAAAAAACATTAAAACACTTTCTGTATGATCATGTCCTTGTTCTTAAAAGCTAGAAGACAAATTTTTGATAAAGCGTGTATCAAGGATGATGATGCATTGTGATTATCGAAAAAAAGCTGTCCTTTTTCCTTTCCACAGTCGATACACAGACATAAAAACAATCAAATATAGATATATCATATCACATTCGAGTTGGAATAAATCGCGCTAAATATTGTGTTGCCCGCTGGTAAGAGCTTGGGTCTACCGACGAGGCGGGTCTGGTTCAAACTCTCGATAAGGTCAATGTCAAATTGAGTTTTTTTTTTTAATTCAATTTTGAAAAGATCAAAGACGTTGGTAATGTCAATTCTCATCGCGAAGATCTCGAGTGATTTACAAAAAGTATGATCTTTCAATTTAAAAATAGTTTGGCATTAGTTGTAAGTGTTTTTTTTTTATTATTTGAAACTAGAATTATAATTCTAACAAGAGGTTAGCTGCGCGGAAATTTCAAAGGACCGATCAAATAGTAATTGAGTGCGCGGGGGCTTCCCAACTGCTGCGCGGCCGCGTGCGCGCGCAGCTTAGAAAGAACATTGATTATAACAGATCCGTAAGAAATAACTTTAGAAAACGATTTAACGCTGAGCTCTGTTGTTTGTATGACGGTGGCAGTGCAGTTCAATCGATAAATAATAGGTCATCATCACCTTTTTCACTGAACGAGGACCAAATTTGTAATATCCGTCAGACTGGAAATGACTACATGAAGAGAGTTTCTGACGAAAGCTTAAACATACACTCTTATCGCGCTAGTGATGATGATGATGATGGTGGAAAGTTTAGTGGTAAACAGTGCAGTGCGTAAATTGTTTACATTTCATCTAAGTTACAAGTATTTTCATAAAGATACCATCTTACATTATGTAGGCACAATATTTTCCATCATCCGCGTAAATTTAATGAAGAAAACGTGTAACTGAATATTTTGACAGAATCAACGTAATATTCTCTCACTCGAATTTGCCACCGAGAAAGTCGATACATCTTTAATCTTTCTAGTAATTATATTTTCACATAGACTGCCTTGCTTTTTATCGTTTAGCAATAAAACCTTGATTTACATTTTTATTGTCTTTTGATTTCGTATAAATAACACTGTTAAATTATATTTCCTATCAGTTGAAAATGCTCGCTATGATAGAAACCGGTCCTGATCATTATAAATAAAAGTGAATATAAGTACAAAGGAAGATTGTGTTTTTATTAATATATATTTTTTTTAATATTATATTAAACGCTGAATAACCTAAGCTTGCACTAGAGCAGGCGTGGGTAACCTGCGGCCTTTTAGCGACTCTGGTGCGGCCTTCTAGCCAATTCTGTAATTCTGCATTATTTGTAAATTCGTAAATTCCTGAGATTTTGGATTTGAAAATTCCTGGAAAAGGTGCCACGCTGCTAATTTGGGCAAATCCGCAAATTCTTTAGAAATTGGCATGAAATTGTTTCCGGCCAAAGATTCCCAATTAGTCAATGTTTACTGCAGCCTTATGTCGAATCAGAAAAATGAATGCGGCCTTTAGATAAGAAAAGGTTCCCCACCGTGCACTAGAGCTTTCACATTCAATATGAGGAGATGAGTATTTTTACTGGCAATTTCAACGCCAGTTCTGCCGAGCTGTAAAGTCATATTTAAAGTGAATTGTACAAAAATCTTTAAATATCGTAATGGTGATATATACAATATGCTCGATGCATACATGCATAGAAAAACTGCGGAACTGAGTCACCAGTTTTTCATAAATTACGTGCCAACAGTTAAGAGCCTGAGAATCAGATCATATTTAGAGAATACGCAGTCATTCAAAGAATAAAATTTCTCGTATGCATCCACAATGTCCTTTTGTACTATACTGAATAGTACCAGTGACGGATTAAGCAATTGAAAGACCCCATGCGCCATCAAATTTGGAGGCTCTGTTTTTTAAAATACCAAAACTGAACTTAAAATATTCTATCGACTGTGGAAAGGAAAAAGGACGTAGCCCACAGTTTTTTTGGATAATCACAATGTATCAAATTTGATACACGTTCTATCGAAAGAATGCAAGCTGCAAATGCCGAATTAGTATCTAAATTTAGCTTTTAAGTTTGAAAAAAATGACCTTATAAAAAATTAAAACCAAGAAAAAAGACTGAAATTAAGGTTTTTCCTAGACATTTTTTAAATATTAATATTAGATTATGTCAATTAAGCACCAGCTTAGAAGTCTCCGTGCACTTCAAGGTTGTGTATAATTCATAATTTGCATATGGCCCAAAATCATCAAAACACATTTTTTGCGCCTCCTGTAAAATTTGATATGTGTGGGTTACGTCCTTTTTCCTTTCCACAGTCGATATAGTTATTTAAACGCCACAAGCTGTCACCTCCTGTTCTAATGGGATCATCCGCCATTAAATATGTCTCCAAGATTGAGATATATTTTACTTAATTATTAAGTTAAATTGAGTGAAAATGTGAAAGCTCTAGTGCAAGTTTGCCGCCTGTCTGGTCAAGTGCTCAACGTCGTTGGCTTCGGAGGTCACGGGTTCGAATCCCAGTACGAACAGTTTTATAAATTGATTTATGAATTTCCGTCCGAAGACATAGATGTATGTGATGTCTTGAATTCCCCCCTTCCCACTCATCCTATCCTATAAACGAGGCGTATCGAGAGCGATTAGCTAACCACTAGTACTGTCCTAGCCCTATCCTTCTATCCCTACTCTCTTTGGAAAAAGAGAGGTTGAGCAACTGAGTAACGAGCAGTTCTCATAGAAACACTTATGTTGAGAGAAAGTCCAATAGGAGTCCATATGCTCCACAGTGGGAGCGGAAATGGTAAAAAAAACTGAGTTAAATTGGTTGTATCGGAAAGATTGGTGTCAATTAAGTGTTGTTAACACAAAACAAGTTATTGCTATTCTACGCCACTAAGCCAAAAATGATAATATTAATATTTTTGATGGAATCGACGGTAACTTTGTAGAAGTTCAATTTTAATTTTAAATTAAATTTGATAATATTATATTACTATCACTACAAATTATGTAATTTGTATAATTTAAATTGGTTGGCTTGAGTCTTCGCTGAAATAGGAAATGCGATTCGGAGAAAGTCTATTGCGATTGACTAATATTCATCACGTAAATGTAGTATATTTTATTTTAGCCATCGTACGTGTTGTCCAATGAAATAAACATGTATTTTTCCATCCATTTGGGGATTTTAAATAGGCGGAGGTCAATGGAATCGATTCTTTTCAAAAACAGTCATTTTTACAAAATTTTAACAAACAAACTTTTGAAATTCATTTCTATTACAGAATATACAAATATAATTGATTCAATCAACAGCAGCAGTGGGCTGGCAATACGTTAACAAGAAGCACTCTTAATCTAAAAACGATTCGTTGTGTGGGAAGGAGTGGATTTTTTTAATCACTCTTAAGCTATTATATGCAATACTTAAACAAGCATTTGATTTTTACTTAATTCCCCGCCTGTGTGGTCGAGTGGTCAACATCGTTGGCTACCGCTACGGAGGGCATGGGTTCAGCGGTGGGCTGCCAAAATCTTAACAAGGGGCTCGGTAAATGTCAGCCAAAATACCTACACATTATAGATCAGTGTTTCTCAACCTTTTTGGGCCCGTGGCCCCTTTTGAGTATATTATTTTTCTGTGACCTCCCCCCCATACCTGTTTTGCACTACTGAAGTATAAGTCTTATAAGGAATTTTGGGGCCCGAAAGGAAACCCCATTTTTTTAGGTCTTCTCAGAATTTTAAATTCGAAATCTTAGAAATTTGCGGATATCCCAAAATGAATGTCGTGAGACTTTTTTTTAAGTCTTCTTAAATATTCCAATTTCTAAAACAACAATGTACGGATTTCGAAAAATTTGCCCGTGGCCTCCCAAAATTGTACCGTGGCTATCCTAAAAAACCCCCTGAGGCCCCATTAAGACATGCTGTAGTCCCCCGTTGAGAAACCCTGCTTTAGACGATGCATAACCCCTAGCCCGAGGGTCACATGTGGCTCCTTTGTTTTTGTTGTTACCATTGAATGTATCATCTTTAAATTAACATATTTTTAAAAGTAAATGATTAAATTTAATAAATGTGAGCAAGTTTTTTCGATAACGATGCAGAATAACTCTGTTCATAGAAATATACTTAATGATTTTGCAGTTTGATACTACAAATTGTATGGCAATTTCTATAGAATTAGTTTGAAATTTACAACGACAAAGGTCGCATTAGCATTTGAAACAATAAATTTCTAAATAGTTCACAACACAAGCATATGTTATAGAGGTCTACACGGGTCCGGGCCGGGTTCGGGCGGGTAAGCGCAATTGAGATTCGGGCTCGAGCCGGGCCCGGGTAAGGAATTTATTTCTTCAGAAAAATATTTCGGACTACGTTCGTCTCATAAGTCACCCATGATAATTTTAATTATAACCAGTTCTATAGTGAATCGTAAATTGTAGTGAATTTGTAAACAACGGGTTTTTCTGGCTGAGGAGTATAAATCCGGGCTTCGGGTAACAAGTGTGGTATTAGACTCGGGCCCGGGCCGGGTCGGGCCTGAGTTTTTCAGGCTCGGACCGGGTAATTTTGTAAAATTTCGGCCCGTGCAGACCTCTAATATGTTAATAAGTACCCCGAATTCTCTTTTGTGAATTTCTGTGACAAATAGCACGACCGAATGCAATGTAAACTATCTTTCGTTTATCTATGTATTCCGCATTTTTTTTACTTTATGCCCGTGTAAAGAAAGGATTTAGCGTACTTAAAATTTCGTTTTACTTGTGGCCTGAAATCATCATTTAAAAAATGCGGCCCGCTAGATGAAACGGTTGTGTTTGTCTGCTTTACACCAAGGATTGATGATAAACACTTAAACTTGATTTTATTCAAACATTACACATGCTTGATGTACAGTTGGCTTCACAACCCTTAAACCTCGTTTAGCTTCTGCACGGCTAATAGAAATATTTTGCACATTTTAATATACACATGGAATTCTATGACGTTCTAATGATATCCGAAAAACAAGGCCTCCAAATTTTATTGCACCTGGCGCCTCTCGTTTGTTTAACCCGCCATGCTTCTTGTGACCCAAAAACAATGTTGATGTCTCACCTTTCTTTATTTTCAATGCAATATTCCTGCGACACCGGGTGGATTATCTGCATTATAAGATGAACTTATCTTATTAAGATTTCAAAATCGTGTACCTTGGTAGAAAGACTAGTTCGAAAAATATTTATTCCCCCTAGTTTTAATAATTCGCTCACTTCATTACTAATAACTATTGTTATTAGCATGTAATGAATTTTCAAAACCTCAGCTCGCCATAATATCGCTTTCTTGAACAAAAGTGTTAATGTGATTGCTTTGGTTTATTATCTTACGTACAGATAAATAATATGTTTGCAGTTCCAGGAAGAAGGCTATAATAAAACCAAAAAGAAATGTAAGAAACCTATCCCAAAACTGCAACATAATTACGGTAAAGCATTGTATGTATGTAAGTTCATAAAAATCTAGACATCTGTTAACAATATAATATCCAACATCGGTATTTTTCAACATAGTCAGACAAAAGACAATAAGTAACGAAGGTCTCGTTTATTAGGGAGCCGAAGTAAATGTATTTTTTGAGAAAATTTAAGGGGCAATAAAGACTTCTTATGTTTCATAATAAAATGTAACCTTCTACAGAAATTTTAGCTAGGTACTGCTGATTTCATCTGAAATGAATGATTTTCTCAACTTAACAAGGGGCTCGCCGGACGTGCCGAAATTTAACAAGGGGCTCGCGCGAGCCCCCCCGAGCCCCCTCCAGCCCATTTCTGCATGGGTTCGAATCCCGGCACGGGCAGTTTTATAAATTGATTTTTCAATCGATTTATGAATTTCTGTTCAAAGGCATTGATGTATGTGATGTCTTGAATTCCCCCCTCCCACCCATCCTATCCTATGAACGGGGCGTATGGAGAGCGATTAGCTAACCACTAGTCTTGTCTTTTCCCTTTCCTTCTATTCCTACTCTCTTTGAAAAAAGTGAGATTGAGCAACTGAGTAACAAGCAGTTCTCGTAGAAAGATTTCTGTTGAGGTAAACTCCATTAGGAGTCCATATGCTCCATATTGGGAGCGGACATGGAAAAAAATGTGGCAATTTACCGTAAATTTATCAATGTAAATGGCTTCAAGTTTACTACTGTGACTTAACCTCTCGTTGATAATATATATAAGTCAGAATTTGCAGTTATTTACTAATTAGATCTGAGAATATTGTTTTCGTCTAAATTAACAAGGGGCTCGCCGGCCTTAGTACAATTTAACAAAGGGCTCGCGCGAGCCCCTCCAAACCCTTTCTAGCCCACGCCTGATCAACAGTGATTGATTGTGTATTGTTTTGAAGACTTGTTATTGTCAAAGTTGTGTTATTACTATTTATTTTTTATAATTTACTGCCCACTTACATTCTGAACAGTGGTGTTTCCTAAAAAAGGTTTGAAAGCTGTGTTGTGAAGTTACGGTCATAAATTTATTCCTGACTGCGGCCGAATTCGTTGATATTTTTTTCCAATACATGTACCGTTATCCATACCCTTCTTAGTAAAAATCAACCGTAAGTATTTCATTTATCCATTACATAAGAAACATAATAATTATTAAGCATTGTATTTTAAAAAAACGCGATTTTTACTATTACGTACATTCAAAAGGCGCCGAGTGTATGTAATACACACATACAAATATTTAATTTTAATAAATTTATAATTTTATTGAAGGGGAAATAAAAGTCTCGAGTCCCGGGAAGTCCCGGGACTTTGAAAACCCCGAGACTTCAGAATCCCTAGACGTGACTAAATAAATGCAAGCCAATAAATGTAGAAGAAGTAACAGGCCTTGATACATCATTATCAAAATGATAATATCTGATTATGAGATATGACAAGAGGATTTCAGAAAAAAATCAAACTGAACTATTTCCGGAGGCAGTGATACGTAACTGACGGCAAAGGCGCCCGCTCAAAACGTTATTCAGTTAAGTATGGTCGGAGGGAACATTTTTTCAAGTGTTTCTGACATTGAGTCGACAAGACAATAAGATTTTTTTATTTTTTTATCAGACATGTCGATCTCGCTTAGCTTTGATGCCAAACGTCAGTTACTTGGATGGTTAAACCCCAATGTAATATGCCGACGTCAACCGCGGAGTGAGACATATGTACGCAAAACCGACAAATAACAAACACATATTATTCAACTAAATAGCAGAATTATTTGACATTGTTTGCCGAAATATTTGGCAGCAAAAATATAAATGATCTAGTATCCATTTTAACATGTTTATATAACAGAAAATAACATATTCATTTTACGAAATTGGCGATACAAATAATGAGCAGAAATTAGTTTAAAAACACACTGCTCATTTCGACAGGTTCAAACCTGAAAAAATATTACACGAAACGATCTCCACGCTTGCTAGCTGTAGAGTGATTGAGACTGATGCAATCTCAACTTTTATTGCGTCATGCATAATGGAGTGGAAGTAAAAATACTGAATGTTCCAATATTGGAACACTGGGCTAAAATGGGTTAAAGGGTTTGTCAATCTGACAGTCATAGTTCAAATACAAACGAATTGATGGCGCATCAATCGAATATAATATATTTGACAGATGTTCACTTGTTTTACGAGCTAAAAGATTTAGCATAATATTTAAATTTGATACCATCTACTGCCGTAAAAAATATAATTACAACAATTAGTTATTAGTGTGATTCTTAAGAACCTAAAAATAACTCAACAGATAGAGGAAATTTAATACAAGGATGTGAAGTCATGTTGACATTGTAACGATGGTAATGTTGATAGCTTTGGTTATACATATTACAAATTCAACATAAAAATCAAAAACCGATATGTCCACATTGCAATAGTAGTAGTATAAATATAAATGACGTTTTTGTGTGTCGCGCTTAAATTTTAAGTTGTATCAATAGTATATTTTTTTCATCTAGCTATTTTTCTAATTAACTCATTCGCTTCAAGGCACCTGAAAGCTAAGCAGGTTACGGGGCATTTTTGCGAAATTTTGCAAAAAAAATTAGGTACTTTCGAAAAAGGGTATAACTGGTAAACTGTGTGACATTTTAAAAAATAATTTGGACACCAGTTGTACAACACTTTGTTGCATCATATTTTATATATTTTAGGTTGCTTTTATTAGTGATACTCAACTTTTGTATTTTTTAAGAAGAATATTCATATGTTTACAGCCAGTCAACCACTTATTACTATAGAAATAAAAATGGACGTATCGGTTTCTGCTTGTAATATCTGTTTAAGAGTTTAAAAAACGTATGATTTTATCGGATTTTTAAAGTTATTTTTATTATATTTTAATAAATAATTAACGTATGCTAGTTTTTGACAAAATGTTGACTTATTTTTTTTTCTTTTAACCACTTCATATATTTTTGAACATTATCAACCCCGTCAAAACTTCCAAAACCTAAACTAAGTAATTACTTCACAACCATTTCTTTTAATTTAATCAAATCCATATCGTTTACATATACAATAGAGAGTGGACCTTAACAATAAACATGTCCTAACCGTTATTAACCGGGTTTTTTGTGGGGTTGACGTGCGACTACTGACACAATATTATCAGTGTTAGAATATTTATAAGCATCCTGACTTCGCCACTACTATCTTTAAATATAACTAAATATTAAAATATATATATTTATTTTTTTATAAGAAACTGCCATCTTGGGTTTGTACAGCTTATCGTTGACCTTTTAATGCAGTACACGATCGTGAAGTACCGTGACATTATATTACTTTTGAATTTCAATAATATTTTTATTGTTTTTTTGCATAATGTAATTTACTCATCAATTCAATGCGCGTGTTGCGTCTTTCACAATAAAAAAATAAAACTTCCTTCAAGGTTTCGACAACGCAACCAATACGTCAAACGAATGATAGTTTATTTATTAGGTATTTAATAATGACTCATTTTTTTTTTTTCTTAATTTACTCATTACCGCCCACCGTACTCACTTGAGTACAACTATTCCAAGCGTGATATGGTGAATTATTTCTTTGTTTATTTCAAAAGTAATAATCTATTATGAAACTATATGATAGTAGTAAAGTGTAAAAAAATACAATTTGACAAAAATGCGTAGGTAAATGTCAATAGTTTATCAACGAAATATTAGTTTAAAACAAAATGATTTAGGTTAGATATTTGAATTATTTCTTAGTATAAATAATAATACATTTTTAATTGTTTCTCATTACTATGTATACTTAGGCTCTACTTAAACATAATATATTTTTAGTATGACAATATTTCTCATCTACCGTATACTATGTTGCATTTTATTACACTGTACTCAAGCGAGTACAATGGGCGTTAAGCCATCGAAACTGCGCTAGTCTTTTCGTTTTGATTTTGATATATTTTTACTTAGAATTTTCTGACGTTTTTATGTTATCCGTAAAACTGGGCCTCCAAATTTTATTGCGTCTGGGGCCTCCCATGTGCTTAATCCGCCACTGCTAATAATCTACACATCAACCACGTTAAAATTCACTTAGGTTAGAAAAATGTTATATTGTATATTTAGTTAAAAAATATTGATTATGCTAGTGACGAGAAAGACCGATTCTGATCTTTATTGTAAATTGAAATTTTTACAATAAGTACAAAAAATATATATTTTAAAATATGAAACATATAATAATATGGGACCTTATAAAGCATCGCAAATCTTAACTTATCTGAAGTTGTTTGATGAGAAATGTTTTGAAGTCGTTTAAACTCTCTTTGGAGGGGAATTAATGAACGATGAGGCTAAGGAAAGGTCTCTTTGTTTTTTAATCCCACTCTAGATCTCGCTATGGTTGAAAAAAAATACCGCCATACACACAATAAAAATATCAATTTAATTATTTTGCTAAATAATATTGTGACAATAAGAGAGGGGAGGTCAAAAATATACAAAAACGTGTTTTTTACACTTTTAATTGAAAACATCTACAATTTAATTATAATATTTTTGTAGAATAGTAACAAGTGTTCAAAATAAATTTTTATACGTCCAGCATTTCCTTGCACGAATAATGTCTTGTAGAATTTAAAGCTCTCAGAGAAATACTTCTTGATTTCCAAGTCTTGTATAAGAAAAGTAAAAAGAATTCGTTAATTATATTAACTAGATAGCAGCTTTTATAAAGTGAAAGCACGGCAACATTCATCCTTTTATTTTAAATATTCTTTCAAAGTGGTATAGCTAGATATATATGGAAAGTGAATTAAATCTTTTACGACCGAATCGATAGTCGCAAATTTTGTAAAAATCTACAATGTATTCGTTTCTTGAATAACGAAGTTCATGTTTCAATACTAACTGAAAATAATGTTTAAATTTCGAACAGAAAGTCTTCGACGTTGAAATGGAATGTTTTAAATTAAGTGCATGATTAAATGTTGCCAGAATATGTTTGTTTTTTTTGGTTGATAATGGCGCCTTACTTAATACAATGTGTGATGATTTTAATTTAATTATGCGAATCTTAAGTCTTTTAATTCAGGGATGGTGTAGAACCGGTGAAGAATGGCAGGGCAGTCATTCAAGAAGTCGAACGACTGCCCACTTGACCAGTCTGTAACCATAAAAACAATGTCCAATGGAAGAAGTGTGTCGAGATGCGCGACTATGGTCGCGCGGCGCATCGGCTGACACACATTGGTGTTCCTGTCATCGCGACCTGGTCTGACCCCGGCTCCACCTGCACCATGCAACTGGTTACATGCTCGTAGACTTGACTTACCGGATCGCCATTTTTGAAAGCCCCTTTCGGTTTCATGCGGCTACGAAACGCACGAAGAGTCAAATTTAACAGTTTCGGAGTACTAGTTTGGTCACCACAAGGAACGCAAGTCCCAAAATGAATAAACGACAAAAAAACTTAATTTTTAGCATTTAAAACACATTAAATAAAAAAGGAATACATCTGAAAATATCGTAATTATTGGTCTGACATAATTAGTTTAATGATACTTCCCAAAAACATATTTATAGAACCAGCGGAATAACAAAGTTATCAATTTCAATTTTCAATTAGAGATGAATCAAAATCCGATGATAAAGTCAATCGAAAACGATTTAAATATGTCGTATTCAATATCACGTGCTTTTAAAAATGTAAACAGTTGCGGATTAAGCACATGGGAGGCCTCAGGCGCAATACAATTTGGAGGCCCTGTTTTGCGGATAACATAAGACCATCAGAAAATTACATAAAAATAAGAAAAATCTGACCAAAAAGTAAACGGGTTATATAATATAAACCATTTTAGGACCTTACGTTTCAGACGCCCCAAGCGTGCACCTTATTCACTTATTATCCGCCACTGAATGTAAATACAATAACAGTAAATAAACGCCGAATAGGATATTCCAATCTTAGTATAACTTTCCTAAAACTTTGTTTCCGCATAGCATAATTTTATATATAGTATACTTTAAATAATTTCCTTTCATTCGGTTATCGTAAAAGGACACTCCAAGTTTTATCACTCTTATCAACGCAGCCAGGCAAGGTTCGAAAGAAATCCTAAGTATGCTAAAACGAATCCACCGTAAACGTCAAACGTGTCATAAAAAATGGAGGATTTGGATCGAAATTTGAATGGAAAAAATCCATAGACACAGTAAGAAGTAATGCAAGTAATGAATACTTGAACTTAGAGGAAAAATCGAATATTAATTATTTGAAACCTTCCAAGTATTTTAATATCAATGAAAGGATTTTATTATTTATGATTGTTAGGTTGCAAGTTGGGATTTGTTATCTTGGTAGCGATGAGTATCTGACAGATGTTCTTCGGGCAATGAAGAATACTAATTGATTTTGGTGCAAACGAGGTCGGCGGTGGATAATAAATACTACATAACGACTTGTTTGTATACGGTCAGCTTATATTCATTGTCAGGTCACTATAATATTCATGGCGAAATCGAATCGGAGTGAGTGAGTAAATACCATAGCGGGCGAGGGTGATTATATTTGCCAATCATAACTTCAACAATTGCATTCTCTCATTGGTTATTCTCAACAAATTTACTTTATCAACAAATTTGTACATTGAAATCTGTTGCAATCAATTATATTGTATTAATCCTAAAGTCGCTATGGACATATAGCCTTGCACCCCACTTTTTTAATCAAAGCATTTTCGATCGCAATTAGAAACAAAGAATATCTAAACTATTTATAGTTTTCTGGGGGCTTGTTGTTTGTCAATCAACCTTTTTTAGACATTACGGATAGAGCATAAGCTTATACATTAAGGATGAGGTTGGCAAAAATCGGTTAGTACTTTGTCCTCGATATCTATGCCTGGAATACAAAGCAATGAATTGATAGTAAAATAAAGAGTGAATTCGATCGAAAACTACACCCAATATTTTTTCATCAGCTAAAAATTAATTTGAAATCTGAATACCATTTTCATAAAATATTATCCGGTTTCCGGCAAGCGTTGCAATGCCACTCCTGTGGCACTCTGAAAGAAAGTGTTTGAGGTTTATGTTTTCATTTTCTGTCTGTTTGACGTTTGCTGCCGATTGTCTGTAGTACGACACACTCGCCACCTACTTACTGTAAGTAATTGTACTATAACCTTCGCGCAAGTAGAAGCATATGTTGTCAAAATAAACTGATTTTCAAACATTGATTTTTATATTTAAAGCCTACTGTAAGTTAATTTAACAGAAGTGCAAGCTGGTGCCTATGCAAAAAGTTTGTCAAAGTTGTATTTAAATCGGATGAGCGGTGTGGCAACGCATAAAGTACGACAAACAAACATTCATTTATATATATATATATATATATATATATATATATATATAGATTATTCTTATCTGTGACATGTGTTTGGTGTGAGTTTTTTTTTTTAACAAAACACTGGATTTAAGTACCAGCAAAATATATTTTTTTGAAAATTCGAATATGACCATTTATTAAAACACCTGGGATTATGGACATCCTAAGTTCAATCTACCTTTATAGCCCATCGGCTTACGGTTCGAGGTTAAAATCGCTTTCAACGAATATTACAAATCTGTGTTTTTCCAGTGGCACCTTTTTGGCTTTACCTTCACGATGTTACAGATTTTTACATAATTGGTTAATATTGAATCCTGAAGAAATATTATTATATTATGTTTTATCCAAAAGCACAGCGTTGGTACCAACAATGAAAATCAAAGAGCAATTATGATTTATAAAAAGATTAGCCCAACGAAAATCGGTCTACGTAATATAATCGAGGATAAGTATGCAAATATGGCTTAGTCCTTAAAATTGTTTATTCACGTGTAAAGGACAAAAGTGTTTCCTATTTTGGAATCAAATTATTGAAAGGAGAATATTAACTTACTTTTAAAAGCCGCAGGTTTCGGCGCACAAGTTTATAAGCCACCGTTATTATTTAATCTAAAAAGAGTTTCGGTTTTTGCATTATCGAAAGGAAATCGTCACAGATTCAATTATTTTGAATTTTAGTTTTTACCTGTGGAACTTACCCGAGCGATTAGGTTGGATTAATTTTAAGTATTTTCTTATCTTTTGTCTAAATATTTGAAAGGCTTTAAAAGTAATTGTGTTAATATCTTTATTTTAAACATGCCAGTTTTAAATATGACGCACAGCTCGAAAGCCGATAATGTTTTTAACCTTTTGGCTGCCGTAGAAAAAAGTACGTTTGTACTTAACACGCCGGCCATAATTTGTAATTATTAATTTAATTAGTTATTGACAAGGTAACTTGACTCTGGCGTGTTGAGCACGAAAATTGTTACGAGATATATCGTCTGTTTCAGCCATCCAGTTAAATAAGATGATAATAAATGTTTGTTGTTACGTTGTTAGCCAATCGTTCAAATACACTTTCAATTTATGGAAATGATATAATAAGGATACGGTGAAAATATCACAGTTGTTAACTAATAATCAGTGGCGGCTCGTCCATGCGCACTACGGAACTGCAGCACCCCCAGGCAAATTGAAAAAAATGTAATATTATGTAAATATGTACATATATTGATATTTTACACCGCGGTTATAATGACGAAAATGACGCACGTACATTTTGAGTAGTTTTCGATAATAAAATACAATCCAAATGTATTTATTTTTATTTTTAATCTACCGCAGCACCCCCAGATATTTGATCTACGAGCCGCGCCTGTAATACCTATTAGTAATAAACTCTATTTATATTTAGTTTTTAAGTATTTCGTATGTTAGTGTTTCCAAAAGTGTGGTACGCGTACCCCCTGGGAGACTAGAAGAGTTTGGGACTAAGGGTACGCGCTGCACAGGGCGTTGCCTGCGCCTTTGAGTGATGTTAAAATATGTACATTTTTTGACGACGGCTTCTCGATGTTAGGTAAAATATAGAAGGGGTACACAGATGTCTAAAGTTTGAGAAACACTGGAGTTTGTGATCAAACAACCACACATGTGAGGAGAGTGGAAACGCATGCATATTCACACGGGTAAAATAGCCCTATATTATTTTGTTCAAAATCAATTCCGGTACATGAAAGTACATTTTTTTCTGACGATAAAGTTATGGCCGTGAGACATCGGCTGCATATACAGACTAGGTGGCAAATACGCAAGATTATTTGATTTCTTAGATCTACTAAATAAAGTAAATCTTTTTGGCATTCGCGGCATATTTTATAACGAACTATTTAGACGGAGTTTTGTTCCGTTATTCGCAAGATAGCCAAACATAATTATAATATATTTGAATGCATCGCGCGCATTGTAGAATATATAAACGTTCGTACAGAGATAGCGAGCCAACCATTGATCGTGAGATTGACCAAGAACAACTTACTTTTACCCAGAATTTCAACCGATCACACGATCGTCCTGACCATGTTTGAATGTCTCCACATGCTTATCATACATAAATATATTAAATAGAGACGTAATTATATACATATACTAGGGATTCTGAAATCTCGCGGTTTTCAAAGTCCCGGGAATCGAGGCGTGATAAAGTCAAAGTCCCGGGACATCCCGGGACTCGAGACTTTATTTCCCCTTTAACAAAATTATAATTTTATTAAAATTAAATATTTGCATGTATGTATGTATTTATGTATTACATACACTCGGTGCCTTTTGAAAGTACGCACTAGAAAAAATCGCGTTTTTTTAATACAATGTTTAATAATAATTATTTTTCTTATGTAATGGATGTGTGTGCAATGCTAACGGTTATTGTTTACTAAGAAGCGATGATAACGGTACATTTAATGAAAAATATCAATGAAGCAGCCGCCAGGAGTAAATTTATGACCATAAATTCACAATACAGTAACAAAAAGACGGGTGTCAACGTTTTCTTATGTTTTTTCTTGTATTGAATCAAATATTTAAATGAATGTGACCTTTGGAAATGAAAAGGTTCCCCAACCTTGGTCTAGAAGAAATGCAGTTTTAAAAATACTTAATAATCATATGAAATATATCAAATTTATCATGGTATATAATATTATTTAGGGCACCGTAACTGCAAAAGGATTAAGAAACACTGCACTAGATGACTTCGAAAGTTGGTTGGTATTTTTTTTTTTTGTACGATACTAGTTCATTAACTAGCTATGTTCGCTCAAAAAATAATTGTTAGTCAACCACAAAACAGGATAAGGATAACGATTGTAAAGTACGGTTAGGTTAGGTTAGCCAATTTATTTTATTGATTTTGAATTGGAAAGGTGCATTGTCATCCCAAGGAAAATAATGCAAATAATATGATGTAATCTGCAAGTTAGGAATGTTCACAATGCTATCCCACTAAACATTTCAAAAATGAAATTACATTTTTAGATAATTAATATCGGAAAGCAACATCTCTTGTAGGATAAATAGAAGGAGATGTGTATTTATATCCTTACGAAAGACCACATCCTGGCAAAATATATAAAATTAAGAAAGCACTTATAGCGTAAATTGTGGCCAGATTGGATCAATTTTCAAGCTTTTCGTTGAAACACCAAAGGTTAATGGAAATATAAAGATACAATGACGGTAAAATTTTGAGTGTTTCTCTTGAAATATCTATTTTTAGCTACTAGATAAAAATATTTTTTTCATAAAATAAAACAAGAAGAAATATTGGTTTTTAAAATTGAATTTCGTTGAAGTGAAACAAAAGTAATCACAGATAACGTCGGCTAAAAAACTAAATCATTTTGTATCGTGAATATTTCTGAAATAGTATATGACAAGCTGGGCTGGAGGGGGCAGGAGGTGCCCGGAAGGGCCTACGCGAGCCTCTTGTTAAATTTTACTAAGGCCGGCGAGCCTCTTGTTAATTTAAGAGAAAACAATATTCACAGATCATTAGTATATAATTAGTATATATGGAGTTCGACCAATGCCCAACGACTATTTATGATTTAGTTTTTATAATTTACTTTCGATGCGGGTGTCGCCCTTGTCGCCAGTTATCCGTATATCATTTAGTATTTTGCATAATACTGATAAAAAACATTACGTCATTATCACAACAGACGAAAGTGGTAATTAAAAAATATATTGTAAAAATACTATTATCCTTAAAAACGATAATGACCTAATAATTGATAGCTAATACAGGGCCTACGCGAGCCTCTTGTTAAATTTTACTAAGGCCGGCGATCCCCTTGTTAATTTAAGAGAAAACAATATTCACAGATCATTAGTATATAATTAGTATGTTACTGAAATTTCTGACTTATATATTATCTACGAAAAATTCAGTACACACATTAATACATTTTTACCCATTTACATTGATTAGTTAAGTTTACTGTAAAATGCATATTGTAACATATTATAAGTGTATAAGTAAGAATCGATTGCTTAATTAAGTATTGCATATAATTGCATAGAAGTGAGAAAGTTCACTTCTTCCCCATAACACCAAAAATTGTATTCATTCGCTGTCACGGACTAAACCCCGAGTGAACACTTTCATTCGATTTATGGAATTGTGACCAAAAAGAAATTTTTTTTTGAGACGACGAAAGGTTAACATAATTTTCATTTTTTTTCCTACCGTCTCCTAAGAGAAACGTTCAGCAACTAAATAACAATCAATTTTGTGTAGATGCACCGTGAGGATCTCTTGCAAGAATGTGCAGGAATTCAAGAGAGATAATAAATGTTTGGACAACTTAATATAGTCGTTATCACATTAATAATGAGTTTTTTTATTACAAACCTAGTAAAGTAAGTGTAAATACACGAAAAATGCAGTCCTAATGAGACACTGACGATATGAGGCGCTTATCACACACCTCGTAATTATTGAGCAATCAACTTATTTGAGCCGCACTACGAGTAACAAAGTCTATAATAAATCTGTCACTAAGTGTAGTTTTCCTGTGATATCGCATTGGAAGGGTAAATTTCGTTTTGAAATAATGGATTTAAGATTGATCGAGATTTCAATACGTACAAATTTTGTTGAAACTGTTTCTTTGGCAGTCCCATAACGACATACAACTTTATTAGGTTGAATAGGCAATAGTTTGAATCAATGGTCAATGGTGTTACATCAGCTGTAGTCTAATTCAGAGTTTTTCAACTTTTTTGAACCAGTGCACCCCTTACACATACTAATTAGTTTTTAAAGACTTGGGAAGAATGAAATAAAAAAAACCCTATGATACTCATTCCCACCACAACCCGCTACGTTATTCGAGATTAAACTTTTGCCAGTGATAAGCCGAAATAAAATTTCTCAAATCTTGATTGCATGTCATTCCCGAGACGAATTGTCAGATTCTCGATACTCTGCATTTTTTACGATACCAGATTTTTAAACGATTTTTATTTTTTATATTTAGACTGGCCATGGCCCCCCAAAGTATGCTAAGGCTCCCCAAAACTGGTATTTTCTTTGTGGTACCCTTCGAACAGTGGGCCCCGGGTCCACAGTCGAGCTTGCTCTACCGACCCAACTAGTCTGGGTCCAATTTCCGGTAAAGTTAATGTACAATTTGAAATTTTCAATTTAAATTTAAGTTCTGAGACGTGGGTGTTTGTGATGACAATTTACCTCGAGTTGATCTCAAGTGACTTACAATAAATTCTCATTGAGTTTTTCATGTATGATCTTTCAAATTTAAAATATTTTGGCGCATTGACGAGCCTGGTGCACATTATCAACTGATCAGTTAATAATGATCTAACGAGCATTTTTAACTAAATCGTTTTGAGCGAAACCAGTCCCAATTATATTTTAAAAATATGGAATTAATACATTAGTATTTTATTTTTTGAATTCAATATCATTTATAGATTTTATTTTCGATGGAAATTACCTTTTTATATAAAGTTATATTTGATAATTTAAATATTCAACTAATGTGTCACAACTGGAAGAAAAATCAGTGGTATGGTCAGAACATATAGTGTGTTTCATTTCTAATTAAGTCTTATTATCAAATGTATATTGTGTTATATTATAAAATATTTTCCACATAATTCTAATTATTCGCTTCCTTGTACTCTAAAGTCTAAATGGAGAAATTGAGTAACGGTTACAACCAGTTTTCTTCAGTGATAACACCTGTTCACTAGTGCATAATTACGATGTATTGACCACATTTTGGCAACATGTAACCGCCAGGACATAGTACGACGCTAAAATATAATAGATAAAATAAACTGAAAGTCTTCTTAGTCAATGGAGTTCGACCAATGCCCGATCACTATTTATGATTTGGTTTTTACTATAATTTACTTTCGATGCGGGTGTCGCCAGTTATCCGAATATCATTTAGTATTTTGCATAATACTGATAAAAAAAACATTACGTCATTATCACAACAGACGAAAGTGGTAATTAAAAAATATATTGTAAAAATACTATTATCCTTAAAAACTATAATGACCTAATAATTGATAGCTAATACAGGCGCTTGTTTTTGTAGTGAAGAGAAATTATTTACAAATAATGTTATCGTTATCAGTCATGCTTAAGGTCATGAGAAATGTTCACGAAAAAATATATAAGTTCCGCGTCGATTCTTACAACTCTGATAATATAAATATGAATTTACAAGACTCACGTGGTTTTGTCATGTCTTGATCCATGGGTTTTTTGTGACAAGGTTGCATACTGTCCCAAAAAGTATTTTACGTCCGGGATTCTTATTATAATAATAACATTTCCGGGAGTTTTATAGAGACAGGAGAATTCAAATTGCAATTCCTATTTTTTTTTTAAACCAATGTCCGCTACTAATGTGAAGCATATGACCTCCTAATGCAGTGGTTTCCAACCTTTATGTTACTTCGCCTTCGTTCGAAAAATAAAATATGTTCGCGTCTCCCCACGCGTTTTAAAGAGTAAATCAATATTTTAAGCTGTTCGCACCTCCCTTTGCAATAGTCCACGCCTCCCAGGTTGGAAATCGCTACGCTAATTTTCTACGAGGACTGCTTTTTACCCAGCCTTTAAGAAAGCAAGGAAAGAAATTATAGGGACAAGACTAGTGGTAGGCAAATCGCTCTCTCTACACCCTAGGATTGGAGAAAATTTCAAGACATCACAAACATAAATGCTTTCGAATAGAAACCGAAGTCAAAGGAAGTTGGGTCTTAGCGCAGCCTACTTATGGGCATATGTTATTATTTATCATTATTACTTATATGTATTTTATTTTTGGTTCACATTTACCGGTGTTTCTCTTTTAACAGATTGACAACCCTATATACAGGTGATAAGCTAGTCGCACTTTGGTTCTATGGTGGGGCTCCTGCCTCAAGTTTATAATGACATACGAGGAACGAGGATTCATTCTTTACGAGTCTCTCATTTGGTTAGATTTGTCACTCTTAGTCTATCTAGCTTGGAAACCCCTTTTTGATTGTAAGACTCTTATCCCCTCTTATCAAAATGCTCTGTGACATTTTCATATATATTATACGCATTTTTACGGTTGAAATATATTAAGTTTAGGTAAAAAAAGATACTGTTTTTGATAAACTTGACTGCTATTTCAGCTTTATGCCATCCTGAAGACGATCTAATTCTAAGATTAATTAAGTCTTTTTGGTGGTCAAATGGACACAGTGTGTCTATTTTCAAAATTAGGTCGAATCCAAATTTGAAGTATGATTATTTGGCTCGGCACCTACACTTTTTTTTAAAGGGAAAATTGAATGCTTTTTTCAAGAAAAATGCGTTCAAGATATTATTTACTTATCAAAAATATTTAATTCCATCGATTTTAGTACCGCATTTTATATTACAATATATTTTACAATTTATCTAATTGACATTAATTACGATCAAATACCTTCATTAGATCTAAAAAAAATAAGACTTGTCAGACATTTCTAGAGATAAAAACGATTTCGGTCCAGCCCCCCATAAAAGTCTTCGTATATAATTAAGTATCATTTTTCTTAATTGAAATTTTATTTTATTTACTATGTTCTTATTACTTAATTACGTGATTTCTATACCAAAATAAGTTTTTTTTTCTAAAAACAATTTTAAATTTTTGTATTAATTCTATACTTTTTTACATGGTTTTTTGTGGAAAGTATCTACAGTATAAACAAAGAGTTAAATGTATATAATTTCGATGATACCCATACGTTTATAAAGTTTTCGTTATGATAATTTATATTATAATTTAGTAAACGTATATTATTTAACAATGCAGCAGTTTAAGTGTTAGCGTATAAAACTGACTACATATATTATGTTTTATTAAGATGCGGCGAGCAGCTCCGGAGAAAGCGAATGGTATTCAAACCCGGATGTCCTGGGTTCAAAACACCTGTACAAATCACATAGAATTGACTAAGATATTTCGTCGCATTACAAGAGCGTTATTACCTAATTAATATTCATTTTATTGCGTGTTTCTATGTATAAGTCTTTAACATAATATCATTATTTATTTGGGTAAAAAATATTATAAAATAAGCCATATTGGATTTAATTATAATGAGGATACTATTTTATAATATAATATAGCTAACGATATTACTACAGAGAAAAAATATTACTTTTTTGACTTGCGTCTTATTCATTTTTTTAAATTAAAAAAATGGTGTTACAGCCAATGTGCCAGATATTTTGATATAAGACGAGATAAATCATCCATATGAGTATATTTTTTGTAAATTACTAGAAATCTACTAAACTAGATTAATTGATATCACAAACACCCAAATTTAATTTTTCTTATTTTGACATTGACCTTACCGGGAATCGATCCCATACCCACCTGAGCGATAAAGCAAGCTCTAACCGACTTTACCAATGCTTCCCAAATTGGGGGGCGCGGGATTTATCCGGAGGCTGCCGCAGAACATGTTTTTTGAAATTTAGGGGGCCGTGGAATGAAAATTTCTGAGAAGCACTTAACTAGATTAAAGCGATCGATGAATTATGGTCAGTTAGATGTCAAAAAACGTCAGTTGGAATTTTAAATTGCCAGTATACTGACCAGTAAAGGTGGAAACATACTGCCGACACCCGACGCCACGTAAGCGTGTTGGATGAGATCATAGCTATATACTTATTTGCCATTGTATTGTATGGAACAGGAACAATGGCAAATATGTAGCTATGATATCAGGGCTGTGGAGTCGGAGTCGGAATTTTTTTCGCATTTTCTAAAAAATATTAATCTATTTACCTTATTGATTGGTGGAATGATGACTGTACTAGAATTATTATAATAACAAAAATGATCTGATGGTATACAATTACATACGAAAATTAAACGGAAACGAATAAAAAAAAAGCAATTCTGAGTCGTTTTTTTTTACCCGACTACCATTGTAAAAACCCTGGTTTATACAATGCGGTCAGTTTTACATAATCAAACCTAGATACTTAAAAAATATTATTAATGCCTGTTCGTATTTTTTTTATCGACTCTACGAATACTTTTAAAAAAATCGCTTATCGAAGCGTTAATTAATAATTATATGTTTTATTAAAGTATTTTTTCAGAGACTTTTAATTTTAAGCTTCTAGTTGAAATGTGAAATACGTGGCGTAAGCAAAATTTCTTTTTAAACTTGATTGAAAATATTCATTATTTAAATGAAAGTTACAATAGAATTTTAAATATTGTTTACATTAGATGGTAACGCGGTAAAAGGGCAAGTCGAAATTTAATTGAAAATTGGCGACATAATAAAATATTCACTAAATAGCGCGAATACTTAATACTGACTGTATAACTACTTATTAATCTGCCTTTATATTGAAATTCTATTAATTAATACGTTTTAGATAGTTTACTTTTAATTTTTCCTAGAATGACATAATAGAATAAGTAACAAGAACAACGCAGAAGAGGGGGGAAATAAAAAACGTAATAATATCGTCGTATTTATTTTTTAATTAAATATATACACAACAAGATGTGTTTTTATTTTTCTGATCTGTTTTTTTTACCGATAAAATGAAATGATAATATTTTTTTAAGAATAATATAGATAAATTAAATTAACTTTCAGTTAGATCATTTCCACTTATAGCTCCCCATAGAACTAACTCTGGCTACAATATTTTATTATTGAATTAAAATAAAATATTATATGTACGGATAGATGTGATAATAAATATAAAATACAACAAATATATATTTTGTTATATTTTCAACAAAATCAAGTTCACTTGTGAAGTTCAGTGAAAACATCAATTCTACAAGTGCAATTATTTTTAACCCACAGTTGTAGAATCATTCTGGACCAAAACAATTCTTTTTTGTTTGCTAGTAAATTATATTCTAGAATATTTATTACTATTCAGTTTGCACTTAATATTTTTGTTTACCGTATTCGCCATTAATTTTGAAAACATGAACTTATTATCGAGCCTATTTCAACAGTAGTTGTTAATTGGGACCTATTCATTTCAAAGTTTCTCAAACATTTTTTTAGAAAAAAAGAAGTATGAGGGAATATAACAAATCCTTTTGAGCTAAATTCGCTAACAATGAGACATTTAAACTCTTAATTGAGCTTATCTCATCAAAAGGTTTTCTACGAGAAATGTTTACTATTTAGTTACTAGGGATAAAGCAGGACTAGTGATTAGCTAATCGCTGTCGCTACAGACCTCTTCAGGATAGAATGAGAGGGAGAGAACTAAGGCATCACAGACATCTTTTTTATGACCTCGGAAACTTCGTTTACAGATAAGTCAATCTTTCGAATTTTAAATCTGCCAACATTTTCATAATAACGTATCTAATATATTATATTACATGGAAAATCAATGCCATACTCTTAAGAACTAGCACAGTTGAAAAAAATGTTATTTGATCACAATACTTCGATCGTAAGAACGCTCCAAAAATCAACATAATCCGAAGTATAAAGATTTGGTTCGATAGAATAAAAATAACATATTATATTATGTTTGTAGGTACTGAGTATTGTTTTATATTGCGAAGATTAACTTAACCCTATTCAATGGAAAACCTTTTTAGACACCTGGACATTTGTTAATCTCAAATCAAAGAGAATTATTAAAAATGTATTACATAATATTTTTACTGTATTGTTCGGCCAATAGAATACATTCATTTAATCTTTGAAAATCCTTCCGCACCGACGAGGAATATTTTTTTATTAATAAATTCTGTATCAAACATAGAACGTGTAACAGATTTAAATTTGATAAGAATGACTCAATACAAAAAAGAATGAAAAATTGTGGTATTTTTGGTAATACTATTCAACCACACGATTACCTGGATTTTTATAGTAATACATAATTCGACTGTGGAAAGGAAAAAGGACGTAACCCACACATGGCAAATTTTACAGGAGGCACAAAAAACGTGTTTTGATAATTTTGGGCCATATGCAAATTATGAAATAAACACAACCTTGAATTGCACGGAGACTTCTAAACTGGTGTTTAATTGACATAATCTAATATTAATTTAAGAAATTGTTTATGAAAAACCTTTTTTCGGTCTTTTTTCTTGGTTTCAATTTTCACAAGCCCGACTTTTTTCAAACTTAAAAGCTAAATTTAGATACTAATTCGGCATTTTCAGCTTACATTCTCTTGATAGAATGTGTATCAAGTTGGATATATTGTGATTATTAAAAAAAAGATGTTTTGAAAAAAACTGTGGGTTACGTTTTTTTTCCTTTCCACAGTCGATACATTACTCAGTGATTAAATATTACTTTATAATTTTACACCTGAGCGAAACTAATTCTAAAATACCCGTGTGTATGTATGTATGTGTTTGATTAATTTACGGTAAATTAGACGAGTCTAAGAACAAGGAGATAAAATGGAAGTCATTGTATAAATAATGATAACACAACACGCATTTAAATTGTTAATGTTTATTTTGAAAACAAATTTATTACGCATTTGTATTCTTCATAAGATTTACTATGGTATGTATTGTATTTTATACGTTTTAGTATTAATGTTTTAATACAAATGCATTAAAGCTATACATATAAATGTACCTGTTAAGATGCATGTAAATTTTCTGAATTATTTAATTGAATTGGTGCTGAATATTGAATACTGAACAAGTTATTAGAATTGAGAGTTTAGAACTCAAATTACCTAGATTTACAAGAATTATAGTTGTTGTGGCTTCACGTCGTTTTTATTTACTATATATGTTATTTTTTAAATGGAAAAATTGCAATATTATTTAGTTTAACGTTATATTTTATCAGATCAACAAAATAACCTTAATATAGTCAGCTTATCCAGGTTTGACTATGAAATATATGCAAAGGAATACATTTTTACTTCACATTTCGAAAGATAAGGTTCACTAACTAATCCAATGCTTAATAATCAATATTTAAGTATTTTAGTATATTATAATTATATAAATAATAAACACAAACAAATCATGAACTGTGTGATCTCGGCTGTTAGTCTAAATATCAGGCATTATATCAAATATGAATCATTTTTCTCTATTAATTTATAATTACTGTGATAATTATTAGTTACTTTTATAATATTGTACTGTGTTGCCCTGTTTCTATGGTTTGCAACGCAATTAAAAGAATGAAGAAAGATTAATCAAAGTGTATCTTGTCTCTTATAAATTAATTGATATTTTAAAGTTTGATTGTGTTGCAAAAACTCTTACTTTGAATGTCAGTGATATTTAAGTAAATCGTTTTTAGCAACATGTAGGAATAGCTCACAGAAACTATTGGGTTTAATAAACTTAAATATAATGGTAGATTCAGCGGTAAAATAAACAATTACATATTAAATCATTGAGAAATAAGTGGTCGTGTTAACGGGAATATAAATATAATTAAATACATACGTTTTACACTGAAGTTCATAGATAAATTCATATTAAATCAGACATGGCACGCTCTTGAAATAAGCCACAAGTGTTTAAATTGTTCACTAAATTCGTGCAGATGTAATAAGCTGTCACGCACGATACAACTAAACTGTCACATACAATAATCCGCACAAGTTTTAAAGATTATTTCTTTTCACGAAATCACGATAAAATACGGTGAGAAAAGTTGTGAACTAGTGCGGGTCAAATGACCAGACGTGTATGCCGCTCGGAAGAGGGTGGCCGAATGACTCTCGCATACACGGGCTGAAAGAAAATTGTTTCAGGTAAAGAGGGAGATCGGGATTAGGCACCCTCTTCTTCGGAACCATAGACACTAACTAATGCTAAACGGTTACCTATATTAAATAGCCGTACCTTTACTATGGATGCGTTCGTATACTTATTTATTTGCATAATTTATCATCTGATAAGAAACTATTCGAGATAATTTCACAGCGATTTGATTTTATGCCCAACCCGATGAACATAATTAATTAATATTTAAATTACGTCAATATCAAGCCGATCGTATATTTTATTGCTAAATTTTGACAAATTAATTAGATATGTTAGTTAATAGTTTAATAATTTGATTTGATCACAACTAAACACGTTTATAGTAGACTATTTATGTATTCATTTCTTTATCTTTATCGTATCCACTCTTCCGTTGAATCACATCATAATAAAGTATTTCAATAGGAGGCCTGCTATAGTTGGAATAAGATGTAAATAGGATTGACAGACATTAAGGACGGCTGGAATCATCCCAGGATTCCATACGTTATGATATAAATAATTTGATATTAAAATGAACTTTCACAAAGTTACCGCCGAATCCATCGAAAGTTTTATGATATAAATTTACACATAACATTTATTGCAAAACAAAACTCTTTTGGTATTTAAATCAGGGGCAGGAGGTTGGAGGGGGCTCGGAGAGGCTCGCGCGAGCCCCTTGTTAATTTAAGAGAAAACAATATTCTCATATCAAATTAGTACATAACTGCAATTTCTGACATTTATATTATCTACGACAGCTTCAATAAACACAGTAGTACATTTTTACACTGAACGGTTAGAAGATTCTATAATATGTGTAATATTCCAATGTGGAACATATGAACTCTTAATGGAGTTTATCTCAACATGAAATTTTCTACGAGAACTGCTTGTTATTCGGTTACTTAACATCTCTTTTTTTTCAAACAGAGTTGTGAAATAAGGATAAAACTAGGACAGGAGTAATGGTTGTAAATCGCTCTCTCTACGCCCCGTTTTTTAGAATAGAAAGGGTAGAAGGGGGAAATTCAAGACATCACATAAATCCATGCCTTCGACCAGAAATTGGTAAATCGATTGAAAAATCAATCTATAAAAACTGCCCATACCAGGATTCGAACTCTTAGCCAGCGACGTTGACCACTCGACCACGCAGAGAGTACGCTAACATAATATATTTAAAATTAAGATTTTTATTTTAAGTAAAACCTTTTATCGATTTTTTCATTTTGAATGACGTGGGTAGAACAATTCATAAAAAAAACTTGTTATTGTTCAATAATTAACATGCTAAAGATTTAAAAATATTTAATAATTGATTGGAGTGTTGTGGAATAACTATTAAACACAATTATGTAGGTGTTTTAATAATATAGTTTACACATATATAATATATATATATATGTTTATCATAACAATTACATAATACAAATTACTATTAATTTTACTACCCTAATTGATATTAAGGGGATTTAATCATTCTTGACTATATATTTGTAAAAGTTTCTTTGCATCTCAATTCTTGACAATTCAATTTGATTGATATATAATTTGTATGAGTATTTATAAATTCTTGACATATTTCCTGAACCAATTGCTTTAGATACTTTATAACTAGCCACCAGGACCGTATTTAGATGCAGTGAGGTGCTGAGAGATTTTACATGAGAGTCCCCAAAGTTAAGAGTACAAGAAAACGAAAGGGTTGTGTTAATTGAATCAATAATGCAAAATACGCATAAAATAATAGATAAAGTATGTAAATCAGCTCAAAGATTTTGAGAACCTATACTTTATCATTTTTAGCATATAGGTAAATCCGACCCTACTGGTTAAACACAAGTTTATATAAATATTAGTAAAAACACAATATTCCTTTGTACTTCATTCCACTTTAATAAATATGTCAGGACCGGTTTCGCTCATCGCGAGCATTGTCAACTGAATCAGTTATATAATGTAATATAATGCCTTTCCACCAAGTATTGACAGTGAACACCCTAAAAGTGATTATATAAATAGCCCTGTTTAGATTTATCTTTCATCAGCTGATAATGTTTGCGATGAGAAAAACCGGCAACCGTCTTTATTTAAATATGTAAGATTCTAACAAAATAAGTTTAATGTTGTTTAAAAACATGCACCTATGTTAGAGATCTCAAATTTCGATTGTAAAAAAAATAATTTGATATTGAGTTCGCCAGGACTTGAACCTGGCTAGACCCACCTAAACGTTAAAACAACGTTCCTACCATTAGACGACGCAGACGAAGAAATGTATCTTTGGTATATAGCAATAGATAAACAAAGAAAATTAACATATTTTATGGTATTCAATGTCAATATTTGATAGAAATGCATAGGAAATGCAAAATGTGAAATTAGTACAAAAGAGTGTTTTTTTAAATATTCATATAAGATTGAGTAATACTTTTTGTATACCAAATTATTTATCTTTTAATTCTTGATAAAATATACAAATCAGTGTCAAATTCGAAATACCGTAAAACATTAAAATATTAATATACCCAGTAATGATTTTGATGCGACTCTCATTATGAACCCAAAACAATATACATAATGAGAACACGTAAAGATTAGCTCGAAAAATATAATATTATTGTGTGGGAGCTCATAACAGCATTATTTAAAACTCGATTTTAAGATGTAGTATTATGGACAGGTGCTATTTTATATTGATGTGGACATTTTAAGCACCTGTGTTGTCAACGTCATTATCAAATATTTATATTAAAACAGTGGCGTAAATATGAGATTCATACATTCACAACTATGCGAGATAAATCACTTTAAAAGAGTTAACTACTACATATCATATCTTTATAAATTCATCTTATTGTGATGTGATTTATTTCTTATTTTTAGATGGATATTATACTTATGTAGTGATTCAATGGATAATAATTTACATTCAAAGAACTAGTTCAATATTAGCGTAGAAGCGATATACACCTAGTCACAGTGCCACCTGTCAATATTCATTTATTATTCATTCATCGTTTATATATACTGTAGTATGTTTACAACATTCGTGAAGACATAACTTTAGATAGGTTAACTAAAAATCAGTCGACTTTAATTATTCTTATTACCCTACGCTGGAAAAGAGAACCTGTATAACATCTAACAATCACTTATCATATTAATACAATAAATAATACTTTGTTACGTTTGTACGGTAAATAAATAATTATTTACCAATTTATAATATGAATTTAAATAAATCTACGTTATATTAAAATTAAATTGAGTTTTTTTTTCAATTAACGAAATGATCCATTTCAAACTATATAGTGCTTTTTGACATGTTCCCCTACAATTTGATTTATATTAATTATTTAAATGTTTATTTAATTTTAACGACACATTCGTGAACTTTTTGTTATGTAATTTGCAAACAATATTATAACAAATAACATATTTTTATGTTTATCAGATGTTGAAATATAATAAATTATTTTTTTCAATATTTAAATAAGTCAAACAATAAATAAAAATGACAGTTGGCATAACAGACATTCAATGGCTCGTGCCATGTAGCTTACTTTTCGAATACAACAGTAACTGGTTGTCAACCAGAAAAGAAAAACAACACAAACAATAATGCCACATCAAAATATCATCATAGGAATACATCATCGATCTATCCGGGTTTTAATCCAAATATTTTTGATAACATTCTTATTAAGTAAATATACTAGCTATACTCAGCTAATAATTACGTATCTACACTTGACAAACAAAACAGTAGGGAAATTAAAGTCGACAAAATTGATACTGCTTACCTATATTGAATTTGTTTGATTTACACGTTTGATTGATTGCATACTTAAACTTTGACCGTGAAATACAAGACGTAGTAATATCGTTTATAGTTTTATACTGTACTTCCTACACAAGTCGTTTAAAAGACGCTTACTATAGTCTCACTTAGGACGGTTACATTCAGAAAAGTAAAATGAGGGGAAAATATTTAAAATACGATTTAGTATCATTTTTAACAAGATAGTAAAAAATATTTATGGATAAGTCACCAGTGCATGGTATCTTGAAAGAGTAAAAAAATACAGATATGTGTTAACCAGGGCTGTGAAATCGGAGTCGGAGGAATCTTACGACCTTACTTGTTAACCTTCCGTCATAGAAATTATTGATTCTCTAGCAATTTATAAGCCTTAGAAAAACAAAGAAATTTGTGAAATAATATCTATTTACCTTTGCAAAGAAAATACACAATAATTAATTATGAAATATTATTTTTTAAAAAAAACGATATTTGATTTAAATTATTATAATTTTGAAAATAGAACTATTTATTAAAAATGATTTTTTACCTATAGAGTTGGTCCAAAAACACATTATTAAGCTTATTTCACAACACTTAAGAGAATCAGAACAAGTCTAGTCTTGACACAAGTACATAATTAACATAAACTATTTGTTTTATTATAGTGACGAATAATAAATAACACACGAAAATAATAAAACACCACGGGCGCCAAAAACCTCGAATACACTGTTTCAAAAACCCGCGCACGAAATTTAAATTTTACGTTACTTGTCTGAACAAGCTCACGACGCGCGTGCGCACGACTCGACACTTCTTCGGCTACTGTAAATTAACGTAAAATGTTTCTTTCTTTTTACTATCATTTCTTTTCTTTCACTCAGTTTACGTAGCGCGTATAGCGACCGACGTAATTGTAAGGTCTTGTTGTCTCTCACTCTCGCTGGTCAATTGTATTTTTCCAGTCGGTGTTCGATGCCGACAAGGGTTATGCCCACGAGCATGTGTTGGTAATCTTTTTACAGGAAGATGACGTTTATTTTTTTGAGCATTTTATATTTTTTTAAACGCGGATGATATTGTAATGTAATATGAGGAAGATTTAAATGAATTATATCATATTTATGTGTCATCTCGTTTTAAAATTTACGGCATAAAATTACATTACGTAAAAACCATATTTTGTTCGCAAATAATTTCAAAAATACTACGCAATTCTTGAAAATTGTTTGAAAATGAAAGAAAGGAACGATCGGTATATGTGTTTCATTTAACCCTCCAAGGACGAGCGTGACCATATGGCCACAGTAAACACCGTTGTCTATTGATCCCACTATTCATCCCTTTTCTATCTGAATATCGTTGCTTTTACTCATATTTGGTTAAGAAGGGTTCAGACTTCAGTAAGTCATCAGCCGCGGGGACAGAAACGGCCACCAAAAGCACATGCGATTTTTTGAATTTCCGTTATTTTAATGGACTTTTTGAAACTGTTATTTTTTTATCAAAACATCAAAATATTTACAGTTCTTTTTCTAATATATTTGTATTGAAATTATGTTGATCTAAAGAGGTCAAATTGTAAATATTTTTAAAAATTTCACGTTTAGCTATATTTCAACCCCGAATGTATGAGTGCCCATACGGTCACGCTCGTCCTTACTATTGTGCGTACACAATATTTCACGGTAATAAAACGATGAGCATGACCATATAGTCATGCGGGGTTTCTATACAACGACTTGACGTTTTTTTTTTAATTGTATGGAATAAAAGTTATCCGTGACTTATAGCTTAAAAAATATTTTTTTTTATCGAAAAAAGCTCTAGTCTCTGGAGGGTTGAGACATAAATTTAAAAAAAAAACTGTAAATAACTTAATGCTTTTGAATATGTTGATCGAATTCGTTAATCATTATCGAATTTCATGAATTAGTTGGAATGATAACATAGTATATAAATGCAGTAGTAGCAGTGTACGCAGAAATGTGTTTTTTTTTTTGCTTAAGAGAAAGAAAACAACTTAATGAAGACTTAACGATTTTCTGATAGTTGAATTTTGTAAAGCTACTTACTTGACAGTTTCAGCTGACGTTTTTGTGTACATCTATGACAATAATGAAATCTAGTTAAGATATAAATGGATCATTAAAAACAATCTTTAGAAATGCAAATTTAAATAAAAATAAATATTGATAAGTGAACGATTCCTAAGCCATCGATTATGGATCACTGCTATTCGGTGGTTTACCTTGTCGGTTAGTTTAGGCTGCTTAGGGTAAACATTTTACCTCTGCTTTTACTATTATAAATGCTCAGGTAGAAAGGTTATAATATAATATTGTTTGATTGAACATATATCTACTAATTGTGAACTAATTTGACTTATTAGGTTGTGAAAGTTACATGATTGATGACTAATCTAAACATCTAATGCAATTAAAATAATATTCGCGAGTGCAAAGTACGGGTGTAATAAATCAATTGCTACATGACGAGATCTATGCTGATTATACCCTGTCTGCTTTCCACAATTTGACTATCAAACAATTTCAATTTTATTATTTTATTATAAAAAATAATATCATATGATTATAAAAATTGGAAAAAAAACATTGTCGCTTGATACATTTTTACAATGAAATTCTACTATTTTAATCTGAATTTAATCAAAAATTAAAAACAGCGTTCTCAAACAAGTTTGTCCAATAGTATACTTAAATTAATATGGACCTGGAATAGTTCAAGATCAGAAATATTTCATTTAATTCTTACAGCACGATATTTTGCAATATAATTCAGTATTATTGATCGTATTTTTGTTTAGTAATAAATGAAATTATCGTTTGAGAGTAACATGTTTTATTAACGATTTTTAATTTACTTATTTCGTTTTACTTAAAAAAAATAACCGTTAACTTCCGTTCAAACTTTAGCATCCGTGAGGCGTTCTGTCGAAAAAAAGTTTATGAACTCCTGATCTAATCTTTCTAAACACATAATGAAAAATAATCTAGATTCTTAGATTTAGAACCATTGAAAAGACTAACAACTATGCAACTCATATTAAGAAATAGTAATAATTTCAAAAGCGCAAACCATCTATTTGAAAGCGCGAAAAATTTATTCGTTTGTGATTTTTTTTTCAAAGCTTAAATATTTTTTTCACCATGGGATAATTTCATGCCTTGTGAGATTATTTGTTTGTTATGTGATATATTTGTTATTAATGTCAATTATTTCTTTGAAAATGAAAATGATCTAACCGAAAGTTCATTCAATTCTAAGGCTTTCTTACGCGACAGTAAATAGTATCACGCGTAATTTTTTTAAATTATGTTAATGTGTATGACATCGAGGAAAGGCGTAACTACAAAGTACATACAATCTGTACATAGCCAGAGGGCTCTCAAAACAAATGTATCATTGTGTATTTTGTTGCAACAAACAACACGTTCTCAAAGTGTAATGTTTACATGCGTTACCAATATAATATCAATTGCCACGGGGAATGATTAAATATAATAGTATAATACAATTTAGTTGCGCCATTTAAGTTTTAAGTTATCAACGTGAGTATGTTTTGTTTGTCAATATATCATTTCACAATTTAGCAAACTGCATTGAATGTTATTTTATAGACATGGAAATGTAATATATATATTATGAAATTTTGTGACACACAAATAAAAATTATTTCAGCAGTACATTATTACAATATAAACGAAATTATAACTGTACTATGACATTATAATATGTATGCCTGTTAAATAAATTTAGTGTGAGCATTTTTTGCAACTAATTCTTACATCGTAAATATGCATTATTTGATAGTATCTTTATTTTAAATATGACGGTTATCTGATTTAATTACTGACCACTAAATTTATAAAATGATCGCGTTCATATTTAACGTTATGATATTTAATGTCAATAAGGAAAGACATTATGTCATACTGATAAATGCAGGCCTTCTTTCATTCCTTTAATACATCAGAAAATAACAGAAATATAACCAGCGGGGAGCTGCCAATTCGTTAAAAGAGGCTCGCTTTATCTCAAAGTTTTGCATGGTATTTTGGAACAAAAGTGGATTATTTTATTACTCTTATACGCAATAATTATTAAAGTTATCGAACGTTACTACTTTAACCATGAAACAATGAACCGTCCACTTTTAAGGTGTTCACTGTCAATACTTGGTGGAATGGCATTATAATAAAAATAATAAAAGATTTTTAATACTTTTCCCACTTAAAATTTATTTGATCAGGACCGGTTTCGCTCATCGCGAGCATTATCAACTGATAAAAAAGTAAATTAAACAGTGCTATTTATACAAGTTAAATTGATTGTTAAATTGTTCTTTTTGTTTTTTTTTCCAATTTAACTTGTATAAATAGTACTGTTTAATTTATTTTTCTTATCAGTTGATAATGCTCGCGAGGAGCGAAATCGGTCCTGATCAAATAAATTTTAAGTGGAAAAGGTACTAAAAATCTTTTATTATTTTTGTTACAATGAACCGTTGTTTAATTAATATCAATATGTGAAAATGTACATATTTATAAACACTAAATCGAAAGAGTGAATAGATCCAAGATTGGCACAGAAACATGTATTTTCGCTCCAATTGCATGTTTCAAACGTTATACTGAAACCGTTGTAGATATTACATATGTCAGAAAAATTATATTACGTTTTTAAATTTAGATATAATGCATACTTATAAATGACATAATGCTAAGATCTAAAATATTGATTTTCTTAATATAAAAAGGGCTTGCCGGCACAAAACAAATTCATCAAAGGGCTTGTGCGAACTCATTCCAGCCCAACCTTGGATATAGCTGATGAATAAGTAGTTATAGAATATTAAGCTATATAATATATTTTACGTAACATACATTAGAGGTTAAATTACACGAAAATGATATTTGTAAATCGTGTAATACATATAATTAAAAATCTGATATATATGTCCGTTGATATGGCCTGGTAAATAAATATTATGCATAGGAAACAATGTGAATGACTTTAGCCAAGTTAGTATTCAACCCTATACATATTTTTGAACACATCACTACATCAACAGCTTTCCAACTTAAATTTTTAGATTCAAAAATAAAATACTCATTTGTACTAATTCCATTCGTAAGGGCCGGTTTCGTTCATAACGAGCATTATCAACCAGCGGTGGGCTGCTAATATCTTAACAAAGAGCTCGGTAAATGTTATCCATTTTTTTTATCCATGTCCGCTCCCAATGTCGAGCATATGGCGTCCTAATGAAGGTATCTCAAAAGTTATTTTTCTACGAGAACTATTTGTTATTTAGTCGCTCAACCTCTCTTTTCCAAAGAGTGTAGTAAGGATAAAATGATAAGGATCAGACAGGACTAGTGATTAATTAATAGTAGCGCCCAGTTGAATTGAAGGATCGGAAGAGTGGGAGGCAATCTTAAGACATCACAAACACCCATGCCTTCGAACAAAAAATAGATAAATCGATCGAAAAAAATGCTGCTTCGTACTGGGACTCGAGCCCGTGAGGTCCGACACGGAAGCCCACAACGCTGAATGAAAAAATGAAGGGACAACTAATTTTCAAATTTAACCATTTACAGAAATTGAATTTATGTGATGATTTGATCAAAGACGAATGAGTTTCTTATCTTAAAAAGGGGCTCGCTGGCCGCGTCGAAATTTAACAAGGGGCTCGCGCGAGCCCCCCCTCCGAGCCCCCTCCAGCTCATCCCTGTTATCAACTGATAAGAGTATACAATACAGTGTTTTTAAATTAAATAAAATAACATAACATGTTTAGGTTGTAGTAAACAATTGGTAATGAAAGGAATTCACAGATAATGGTAAAAAGTGACATTAAATCGACTACAATTAAAGTGTTTATTACAACGCAAAAATATTTCCAATTTATAGAAAATATTCAACAAGTTTCTATAATATTTCTTCAATTCGAACCAATCATTGAAAACGATTCGTTTTGTGAAGCGTACTTTTCAAGGCTTTCTTTCCTTCGATTCTGATTAATGTACATATGATTTTCGAATGGCAGCCTAAATGTAAAAATACAATGGAAATCGTTAATGTTAAGGAAAGAAAAATATTACAGTTTAAGCAGTATGTTATTTTAAAAGCAAATAATTTTCGAGCGTGAAAAAAACAATTAAGAAGCAAAGTTTTGTTACTTTAGTCGTAAGAAAAACATACCAGATACCAATCCGTTACAAAATTGTAAATTTAGACTTATGGGTAAATAATTCATGTTGCCATCCACGGCTAGACCGATTGATCGTAAATTCAACAATGGTGCCGGTGTACAATCACTTCTTTCAAATCCATACATAAAAAGTTTGTATTTGCAAAACCAAAAAACAGTACAGTATAAAATGAGTATTTTTTTAACATTCCCTTAAACACATTCCAGTGTTTCTTCATTTGTTTTTTCTTTCAACAACGAAAATTTGTAAGCACAGATAAATGGTACAAATATTTTTTCCCCTATGCCGTTTAACGATTTCACTGTCACGAACGATAAGAAATAACCAACGATTACTTCCATTTAGGTATTGAAATAAGAGCTGTGAAGAAATAAGACGACTCCGACTCCGACTCCAATTTTCTTAAAACGCGACATTAATTATTCGTTGGGCTTAGTAGCATGGAGTGGCCCCACTTTTGACACTAGCAATTTGAGTACACATTTTTTAAGAGGATTCGAAGTTAGTGTTTTTTTTTCGAGCACGAATCCATTTAAAACAGTCCGACTCCACAACCCTGATTGAAGAATTCATAAATACTTATATATCTGATTGTCAAAAACAACTAAAATTTATTGTTTCTTTAAATTAAATTATCTAAAAAAGACTACTTCATTAATACTGGAGTATGTCAATTTTGATTAGATGTTCGTTGAAATAATTTTGGATGCAGAAAAATACTCTTTAAGACAGTGGTTTCCAATCTTTATGTGACTACGCCTCCCTTTGAAGAAAAAAATATCTTCACGCCTCCCCATCCTTTATTTCATATAGTAATAAAGACACGTTTTAAAGGTTAAATATATATTTTGGACTGTTCGCGCCTCTGTTTGCAATAGTCCACGCCTCCCAGGTTGGAAATCACTGCTCTAGGTAGAATGCTTGCAGTCATGAAATACCGCATTTTTTTAAAATGATAAAAAATGTCCGAAATACCGGGTTGTCGGGATTGGTAATACCGGCAATCCAACCCTTCTTCCACTAACTCAATTGAGCTAGACATCTCTAGAAAATATTGCGTCGACATGCAGTCTGCAAGGGTTTTACTGGGAGAAATTTTGCAATAATAAGTATTGCAAATCCCTGATTATGATATGTGTATATTGTGTATACAGTGGAAGGTAAAATTAATTATAAGTATTGCAATCAATAGGTATTTTATTGGTTGTGTAGATTGATTTGCACAGGTGTTGTTGAGCTGGCGAAAGACGTTTATTCCGTATACTATTTAATATTCCTAATTAAAAAAAAAAACATCTGTATACATAATTTCCAATATTTCAATGACATTACAGAGTTCGAGGTTTTTTAAATATATTTTTTATTAATGTCCACTTGCTATATTTGTAAAAAATAGGCACTAATAAAATCTTGTATTTTAATGAGTGGGTTACGTCCTTTTTCCATTCCACAGTCGATATCATTACCACCAATTACTAAATGGAATCAAAAACTATATGCCGCAGTAAATGAATAAACACCTCAGCCTGACTGAGGAAATAAAAAAGGGATGAAGGTAATATAAAAGTTTTTAACGAAATATCACATCCGATGAAAAAAAAAATGATTGCTTTGTATACACTTGGGCCTCGTATAACACGGTTATATGGTTCCACAAAAAAGTCGTATAATACAAATCCGTGTTATACGAGGTTTGAAGTTCATACAAAATTAGGGAATGCGTTCCAAAAAAATATCGAAAATGTTTTATATTAATATGTACTTTATTTTTTAAAATAAACAAATATACATTTACATATCCATTGAAAGAAATTTTAATAACATAATATAGCATTCATTCATCATCGCTATCACTTAGAACTACATGTTTTACTCTTTTTCGAGATCGGTTGTAAGTTTTCATCATCATCGGAGGACTCTGGATTTCTTGCGGTTTTAGCCTTCAAAATTTCGGTAATAAGCGATTGTCTGCTTTTAGCGTGTAAATCTTTGCGTATTTCCTTATAAGGTTCCAAAATTTGTTGTAATTCCCTCTTAAATTTCGAACTTCTTTTTATTATAGGATCCTTTTCAATATATATATATATTTTTAATTGAAACCATGTTATATAAAGGGTGTTATATGAAAAATATACCACAATTTATACAACAGTGTTGTATAAAACCGTGTTGTACGAGGCACAAGTGTATTTATATTTACTAACAGAAACATGATGTCAACTTATTTATGTCAAACTTGCAATAATGTGACGAAATCGAAACCATTTTAAGTTACATCGAAACATTAATTTCTTTAACCACCTCAATACGAATTAATGTGACCGAAGGCGTAATCGATATTTTATGCTCGGAATAACCCAGAGGTAAATTAAAATTCTGTGCCCACATATTAATTATTGTGAATATTAAACAAATATCCGAGAAAAAAATAATGATGATTGATACTGGTTGACATTTGGGAAAAATTAATAATTAAAATTCAATTAATTTATCACACGAAATGTTATTTATTTTTCAATGCGATGCTATTAACATAATTGTATTGGGTATCGAATATTTGTTGATAGGAGAGCTTTTAAAGTAAACACGTTAGAAAAGCGATTATATTTACATGGTTTGTAATTATTGAAACGGAAATGGATAGAGACAACCTAATTAATTAATTATCATAAGAATAAATTAACACTATTGTTGTGTATTGATAATATTGATTCTATGTAAAAGGCATCGTTTAACGTGTTACGTCAATGTTTCTTAACCTTTTTACATACGCGCACCACCAAAAAATTAAAAAATGTTTTGCGGACCACCAATATAAGCTTTTACAAATGGATATTAACTATTTTTGAACTTCAGAAAAATTTTGAGGACCACCCAAAAATCTTCGCAGACCACCGGTTAAGAAACACTGTTACGTGACACCACGCAGTCTGAATTTAATAATTTATTTTCAAATAATTTAGTTATTAGTTATTTCAGAGAGTTTTGAAGGGTTGTAATGAGAAAGTGCTTGTTTAAACATATCAAGAATAAAAACTTCAACGATTCCGAAGCGTTTGATGATTACCATTGACAAAGTGGGTTCCCCCAAACATTTTGTTTCTCAGAATTAGTTTGAACGAAAACTGAATGAAAGTCATTCGCTCAGTAAAGATACTAGTCGCAATAAAATATTGAATATAATATCTCGGTAGAAGAATCAATATACGAAAGATTCGAGTACGAGATTTCAACGCATGGCAGTGTAAAACGCGTGATAAGACAAAATATTAAGAAATTTTACCACTTGGCTACAGAACTGGCGTTCATTTTCTTTGTGTACATACATTCAAGTGCTCAATTAACCCTATTGTGTTATCTGATGGATGGTGAGGATAAGGAATTGAAAGTGAGTAAGGTGATAGCAAACGGTTTGCTCATCTTTCTTCCTGTGGCTCATTTTTAAGGAGGGCGGAATAAACTATAACAGATGTTAATGTTTTTGGATACAAATACACTTTGGTGATATACTAAAAATATTATTAAATTCATTTCCCCCTTACGGAAACCAATCGATTTATGGATTTTTTCTATGCGTACGTGTGTCACAATTACAAATATTTTATACAAACTTTTCAACGCGTCGAGAAAAAAACAAGATAGTTAATGTACATTAACAACAGTTTATAATATATAAACTCATGTAATTAAGTTCTGAATTGTTTTTATCTAAAAGAATGCTAGTTATCAATTACATAAAATTGCCTTTAAAAATATAGTATTTTATGCAAAACATACAAAAATTTAAATCCTCATATTGTGCCAGCAAAATTCTCGAACGTGCCCTAGGTTCGCCACCCCTGCTCGAAGGGGTGCATAAATATTATCACTTTTAGGGTGTTCACTGTCAATACTTGGTGGAAAGGCATTATATTAATAAAAAACAAAATATTCCTTTGTACTTGATTCCACTTTATTTAAAAGGTCAGGATCGGTTTTGCAGTGATCAGTTGACAATGCTCGCAATGAGCGAAACCGGTCTTGACCTTTTAAATAAAGTGGAATAAAGTACAAAGGAATATTTTGTTTTTATTAACATAAATATGATGTTTATATTCTCTCCCAGCGACCAGATTATTATCTAAATATAGCGGAAAAAAGGGTGAGTACTTGTAAAAAAACTTATCTATAAAAGTGAGTGGTACTCAAATAAGGAATGGACAGTTGATATTATTCAATTACAGTTGTGATTGCCACAGAAGCTTCTGCGTTGTGCTTCCCACTAGCCCACGGTATGAACAAACTGACGTATTTAGTCATTTAATTGAAAGCGGCTAATCATTATGTTAGTGCTAATTGGTTAACATGTTGATAATAAGAGCGAAGTAAAAGCTTAATTGCGTAATTGAGAGTGACTTGTAGTTTCCCGCTTCAGAACTTTTAGTGTTGTCAGGAGTAGGGATTACAATACCGGTAGTATTGTTACAGAAATCCCGGTATTGTAAAAATCTCTTATAATACCGAAATGACATTTTTTTTCATAATACCAGTATTTCGGTATTACAATTAAAATTATTGAATGACTGGTCGTTCTACAATCGCTAAGCGTGAGAGGACTTATTCTGCAGACGTACTAATTTTCACAAATATCTGATCAACATTGACAACCATAGGATTGGTGAACTAACCTTCTTATTTTAATTTATGATTATATTATGGTTTTATCCAGTGTTTTTTTTTCCATAAAGCGTGGTGGAACGACTATTAGGCATTTCTTTTTTGGGCATTTTCAATGTTTTAAATCATTATTCTCAAAAATTATTTTTTATTTTGTTTTGAAAATCTCTGATTTTTTAACGTGAAAAAATTACGATTGAAAATATTTTTTTCAAATCATTATCTCGCGAAAAAGTTATAACAGCAGAAAATCAAACTGCAAAATAATCAATCTTTCAATCTATTGGGAAGTGAAATAAACCTCCAAGAACTAAATGGAATTGAAGTGGGTCATATTGTTTGTTCCAAAAATGCATGCATTAACATTATACGTCATAAGAGTGATGAAATGAAAAAATAAAATATCCTTACTCTCGTAAAAAAAGAGAAATTCGGCAATTGAGTAACAAGCAGTCCTCGTAAATAATAATGATATCTCTAAGATATTTTAGAAGCCACATGCTTACACATTGAGAACACTTTTTAGAAAAAAAAATAGTAAAAAGCTTGACAATAAGCGAGTTCCGGCACCTTTTTTTAAAAAAAAAAATAATACGCAATCTGTCCAAAGCAATTTTCATTCGAGATCTTTTTCTTGGATAATTTTAATGTCTTTTATGCGACAGTAAACATTCTAAATATTTTTTTATTATTAATAACTGAAGCCATAAATACCGGTATAAGTTTATTTATTGCGTTCCTAATTGGCCCTACTATAAATTATATATATATATCATCTATTTTGCAATTCGAAGTGCTGATAAAAAAGCCAATTTAATGCGTTTACTTCAAAGGTCTTCTTGTACTATTTTTATATTTTTCAGATAGAAAGTAAGCTATATCGGAAAACGGTTCACTCCGTGAGGTAAATTTTCCATCTATATATGAAAGAGGAAACAAATTTGACGTGTATTATTTATCTTTTTTGTGTCATCACCCAAAACAGCAGACCGACCTTTTTATTTTTTTTTGGGAAATTGAGATACAAGTAGTATTTTATGTCGATCTGTTAAGTTGAATACAATAGAATACCATCCACGACTTTACTGACAATATGTACACCGCCTTATAAAGAGTTTTCTATTTTCCCCAAACTTATCCGTCACGCATTTCTTGTGTAATAATACGGCGATAAAAAATATTTATCCAACGGCTGAATTCAAAACTTTTCTTTTGAGTCTTATTAAATATTTATATTTTTCAATCATATCCACTCCTAATTTGAAGCATGTCATTAAGGGTCATCCAAACATAAGTTATTCTACGAGAACTGGTCGTAACTAGTTCATCGCTCTCGTATCCAAATGGAGCATCACAGAATAGGTTATTCTTCGAGATCTAGTTGAACTTCGAACATGGGTAAAATTATAGGGCTAAGAAGGGTAAGTAGTTTTTTTTTGTATTTTATATTATTTTTAAAATTGTAAGAAATATTTGGCATTGAAGCTAATGCCAATACGCCAAATATTTTGTTTAAGTTGAAACATCATACGAGGTAAGCTCGATGAAAATTGGTTGTAAGTCAATCAACATCTTTTCAACAAGAGCTACATCATAAACACCAACGTCTTAGATCAAAAATTTAAATCTAAATTTTACATTGATCTTACCGGGAATGTAACCCAGACCCGCTTGATCGGTAGAGCAATTTCTAACAAACTAGACCAGTGGAGGGAAACTTGTGGCCCTTTGGATACTCTGCTGCGGCCTTTTGACTTGATCAAAATATTCAATTTGATCAAAAAATTATACGCAAGCGTTTAGAAAAAGAGCGTCATCAACTCATTATATTTTCGACAGTCAAAAAAAAGTGGGAAGGGTGTCAAATTTTTCTTTACTGCGGCCTTATGTTGAATCAGATAAATGAACGTGGCCTTAAACAGTGAAAAGGTTACCCACCCCTGAACTAGACCACAGTGGGCGAGTAGTTAGTTAATTGACCCCGCAATAATACTATTTAAGATTGGATGAGTGGGAAGGAATGCAATTATTAGACACCTTTACCTTTGAAAACAAATTCATAAATCGATTAAAAAAATCTATTAAATTGTCCGAATAAGTATAGCGACTGTTGAAATCTCACCAAAGACAACTCGGCAATAAGCCCGGCACAATCAATAGAAGTATTTAAAAAAAAAGGGATTTGCTTGTATTTAACATATCATACGCACAATTGTGATTCTTATCTTTTGTTATATCAATTATTTAAAAAAATAGCCACCTTTTCCTTTAATTTGCAAATGTTTTATTATATGTATTGTTATGGAAATAATTATCTTTTCAATGTGTATTTAGCTGTATTGTTTAAACAGGAAAATTAATATGCAGAAAAATTACGCACGCCATTCCAAAAATTTACATAGCCAGAGCGCATATGCGTTTAATTGAATTTAGATTTTATTAGTTTAGGATAATTACTGCAGAATAGTTGAATCAGCTGACGAGCTCTTAGATTAAAGCGGCAACAGTTTATTAATTAAAATAATATACATCATTAACTAATTAACAGCATTTGTACACATTAAACAAACTTTTAAAAGTATAAATCTTACTTGAGGTTCAAAGAAATTTACTAATGACATACATTTTTCAGACGCTTATAATAAAGTTGTAATATTAGTCATTTTGAATAATTTTTTAATTTATTTACTACACACAATTCAAAAATAACAAAATATGTAAAATACAGCGAAAAAAATATAAATTATATTTACACTATATTAGTAATTAGCCAGATACCAAACGAGCGGCACAACTAGGACAGGACTAGTGGTTAACTAATCGCTCTCGTTACGCCCAGTTGTTTAAGGATAGGAAACGGTGGGAGGGATATCACAAACACCAGAGGAAAATCGATAAATCGATCGAAAAAAAACCGAATTAGCTAACCATTTGTCCTATCCATACTCTCTTTGGAAAAAAATTGAGTAACTGAGTAACAAGCAGTTCTCGCTAAGATACCTTTACTAAGAGGCCATATGCTCCACATTGGGAGCGTACATGGATTTAAACATTTATGTTTATTAAATTTGAAATTTTAATTAATTGCAATAAAAAACTATGAAGTGAAAATTGATTCAACAAACAATATATTACAAAGTAGAGAATAGATAATTCGATAATTCAAGTAATATGAATCGGGGAGAGTTGGCGAGTTTGAAACACACGAAACTGGGACAATAAATAATGGTCGTGCAAGATAGCTAACTATGTTTCTCTCATCGCAATTATAGCCATAGTGTTCTGTCATGTAAACGCGTTTTTAATAAATGAACCATTGTAAGTAAATTCGTGTTGATTGGACAAGTTTTAACTTGACATTCAAACAATAGTGGGGCGTGTAATATAATGCCATCGGCGAGTGTCGAACGGGGCCTCCCTCGCATACCAATTACGTGCTTTATTGCTTATACCAGGTTACGCTAACCGTTGGTGCACGGACACTGGCAATATGTACTTTATGATAATCACGACAAAGCCCGAACACAAATTCATAATTTAATAATAGTACAAGATAGTAAAACATATGCTTCGTGGTATATAGCAGCGCATCCCAACCTTTTTAAGGCACGAACCCCTAAATCTCAAAACAATAATCTGCGGACCCCCGAAAAAAAATATTTCACATGTGCATATATTATCACAAAGAATGTTGAAAGAATGAAAAATTTCGCGAATCCCCAGGTTGGAAAGCACTGGTATATAGAGTATCCAATTGCGGATCCGTTTTGTGATCCCGGGATCCCGAAATTGAACACTCAACATAAAACCGTGTATTATATAAATTGGGATTCGGGATTGGGAAAATTTTGGTCGGCGATTTTGAAATCATGGAATTTTTCAAACAATTTCATTTCAATTTCAAAAACCTAGAAATTTTAGGATTTCCCAAAATTACCATCGTCGGACCTTTTTTTTAACCATGTCCGCTCCCAATGTGGAGCATATGGACTCCTAATGGAGTTTATCTCAACAGAAGTGTTTCTGCGAGAACTGCTTGTTACTCAGTTTCTCAACCTCTCTTTTTCCAAAGAGAGTAGGGATAGAAGGATAGAGCTAGGACAGGACTAGTGGTAAGCTAATCGCTCTCGATACGCACCGTTCATAGGATAGGATGGGTGGGAGAGGGTAATTCAAGACATCACATACATCCATGCCTTCGAACAGAAATTCATAAATCGATTGAAAAATCAATTTATAAAACTGTCCGTACCGGGATTTAACCCGTGCCCTCAGTAACCGAAGTCAACCACTTTGACCATTCGGCCACACAGGCGGCTTTTTTTAGCTTTTCCAAATCACCTCCGTTGATGAAAATTTAGGATTCTCGAGATCTGAAAAATTAAGAACCTTGAAAAATAAATGGCTGATGAGTTTTACGGGTCATTTCATTTTTCAGATATGTTGGCAGTGACGTTCCTAGGTTATGTGCCGCCCCTAGGCAGAACCCTAAAATAGCGCCCATTTTTTTCATTATTTCCTATTATTCTAGGAATACATATACAAATATAAAATCTTAATCCGTAATCAAACAAATGTTTTGTCACTTATCCCGTTTTGCTTTCAGATGATTCATAATATATGGCAAAGTTTCTCACGAACAAATATGATCCAAAAGCCTATAGAATTGTTCAATAATTATGAAAAAATAACTATCACTTTCACTACATATCATAAAAAATAATGTAAATTTAAAATACAGTTACATTATATAAGTGTCCATTCTTGATTTGGTATTTTCCTTAAGACATTGAGGCATATTTATTCTAAGCCAAATTTCGGTCAAAAATATTTAATCATTTAAAAAATCTGTATTAATTTGCCGCTCCCTAGAACTAGCCGCCCCTTGGCAATCGCCTACTCGCCAATGCCCTCGTGACGTCCCTGGATGTTGGTCCTCAAGTTAGTAAGCAGAGACCTGTTTTGAAATACAAAAATAAATGGTGAACAACAACTGGTGTCTTATTTAAGTAAGATCATCACGCTTAGTAGACCGGCCATGCAATATGCAAAGCCTAGAAAACAAAAACGCTCCGCCATTATATTATTAGTCGGGTGGAGTGAGACTGGCTCGGGGACGGGTGGGAACGACGCGCTGCCTTCTCACGATTGCCAATTTTGCACACGCGCTCCGTTAGCGGGAAAAAGACGCAAACTTCCGGTCGGATCGCCGGCGGTGATTTCATTTTAGCGCGAAAACCTTCGCAGTTTTATTGACCCCTCGAGGATCTTCGCCGGATGGACAGGAAGCGGAATGCAGCGCAGCTATGATCCCAGGACACGCTAGGAATACTGGCTGGCTCAGTGCATTATGGAACATTTCATTCGCGAAACACTAAGCTTATCCTTTGTTATCGATTTCCGTAACAGAAACCGGAAATTGTTTACAAATCGCAAGCACTGATAGCCCAACACGTATTTATGTAATAAATTTATTACTTTTATACACAAATACTTAGTATACTGCCAATATGAATAGTATCTCAACAGGAGTTGTTTTATGAGTACTAGTTTGAAACCAACCGCTCAATCTCTCTTTGCGGACATGTTGAGCAGCAGTGGGCTGCCAATACAGTAACAAGGTGCTCGCTCAATCTAAAAGCAATTCTCGGTGTTCTGGGGAAAGAGTGATTTTTTTTATCACTCCTATGCAATTATATGCAATACTTAAATAATCAATCGATTGTTACTTAATACACTTATAATATGTGACAATATGCAGTTCACTGTAAACTTATCAATCCAAATGGCTAAAAATGTACTACTGTGTATACCGAAGCTGTCGTAGATTATATACGAGTCAGGAATTGCAGTTATATACTAATTTGATCTGAGAATATTGTTTTCTCTTTAATTAACAAGGGGCTCGCCGGCTTTCATAAAATTTAACAAGGGGCTCGCGCGAGCCCCTCCGAGCCCCCTCCAGCCCACTCCTGATGTTGAGTGAATTAAAACGAGATAGAGAAATATTAATATTATGTATTAAAAATGTGGTTAATACTCAGTAACATGAAATAACGTGACATGATTAAATATTCAACAAGACATATACTTACGGTTTATATCGAATTTGGCGAATAAGGCAAACGCACAGAAAACAGATACTCACTACTCACAGACAGTCGTTACGTACAATTTAATACATATAAATAAATTTAATATAAAATATATTGATATTATATTTCAATTATTTTTTACACAACTATTTAGGTGTGCTTGTATCTCTACTGTGTTCTTGTCAAATGCACTTAAATCATAGAAACAAAAATTATATGGTACACCCATTCCTCAAAACCGCGTAAATCAAGGTATGAGTGTACTATAAATATAATACTGGAAGCGTGATAAACTGATTTTCTTTTGACACAGTTATATTGTTTTATTATTAGCCTAAAATAAAATGAATAATAAAATGCTCTCACAAGCAGGGCCGGAAGTAGTTAATTTTATTTAATAAGTATTATTTTTACGACATTCAATCTGATGATTATCTAAATTTGTGTCTAAACGAGTTCAGGAAGACCGTGTTGACTTTGTAGCGTTGGGCTAATTGCTTACTTTAATTGTGTTAAATTAATTATTAGCGTTAATTCACGAATAATATATTGCTTTTTTTCCCATGATCATTATTGTTATAATGCGCAGTATACCACGTTGAAGTAGACCATGCGAATAATTGATATCCGACATTAGACTACATCTTTCATTATTTTCGGTGAATTTAATGGTTACTTCGTAGAATTTTACTATAAATTTTATTATTATAAAATTCTAAAAAAGCCAAAACTGAAGATTTTTGAATAAAATATTATATTTTGATGCCCTACTTCCATAGAAAGATAAGTAAAACATTTAATGTTTTAAGTTATACTAATCATTTTATCAGAGGTGGGCTACCAATACATTAACAAGGGGTTCGTTTAATCTCAAATCAATTCTCGGTGTTCTGGTATAGAATGATTTTTTTATTACTCGTATGCAATTATATGCAATACTTAAATAAGCAATCGATTGTTACTTAATACACTTATAATATGTAACAATATGCAAATTACCGTAAACTTATCGATCTAAATGACTAAAAATGCACTGCTGTGTATACTGAAGCTGTCGTAGATAATATATAAAAGTCAAAAATTGCAGTTATATACTAATTTGATGTGAGAATATTGTTTTTCTTTTAAATTAACAAGGGGCTCGTGCGAGCAATCTCACACATAGACAGTCTCCCGCTATACGTGTATAGTATGGCACATGTTGAATACACAAACGCTAGTCAACATTTGAGTGTATGCGCGGCACAGATTTACGGCGAATATTTCAAGCCAGCGCTTAATTCGAAGTAGTGTAATTGGGGGTTCCACTGTACATTAAAAATTAGTCATCTATTCATCGTATTGATTGGTGAAATCTGGTAGAATTATTCTATTGGCTACAATGATCTGACGGTGTACAGATATGTTGGTTAAAATGATTTTTAAAAAAACAAACAATTTGGAGTCGTACACGGAGTCGGTTTTTTATTTAAAGCCGGAGTCGGAGTCGTCCTTTTTACCCAAATCCACAGCCCTAGAAAATAGTTTAGATTACTTTGAAAAAGTAAGCAGCAATTTTATTATTATTAAGTTCGTAGAGTGCTCCCATTTATCACTTTAAGTAACTTAAATAATACGAATTTGTCATTGTTTCTACAGTCGACCTTCCCTGTATCTTTCCTAGAACTTTGACATTATTTCTCATGGGAAGCTACTTCCAGATTGGAGTTAAAAAGAAAATCGAATATGTTTATATTGAGATATGTCACGACAAATATATTTAAAAAAAAACATTTACGAACTGAACTAATTTATTTTATTCATTCCTAAGGGATAAAACAGCATAAAGTTACTTTTTTAAAGAGCTTTTGTCTGTTCTAGGATGAAACTGATTGTAATTTTATAACGTATCCCAGAGGTGACCGTGATATTCCTATACATAAAAAAAGTTTTAAGGGCAAAGAAATAGTTAAATTTTGAGGAAAAGTGAGAACTAATTTAAAAAACAGTTTTTACATGTATTCGTCATTGAATTAAAGTATTTTGATTGAATTATATTAGTTAATACTTCTTATCATTAGCGAAACCGGTTCTGATTTGTATTTGTAATTAGTAAAAAACGTTTTTAATTTATGAATATGTCACTGAAAGCTCGGAATCATTATTTACTACCTAGATTTCACTTATTGCCAAAAGTTTTTATAAGAAGGGCAGATAATTCTTGCCATAAATTAATATAAAATAAATTCTTCAAATAATGGCAACATTGTAAAATCTACAGAAATAAACTATTTTCTATCACAATAAAGATGATATGCAGAAAAATAATATTTCTGATTCAAAATAAGGTAAGTTTTATCGGACGCTAAAAATTCTAAATATGGACAATACAGGTTATTTGTTTTAAATAGTTTTGCCACGAATGGTTAATAGGAGATATAATACATAAACCAAATGGCATTAATATTTACAATCAGTATCTATTAGCCAAATGAGAATAATTACTGTGAAATGTTTTTTTTTTAACATTCATAATATTGATTTTGAAGACAGCTCAGCTGGTTGAGGTTCTCCTTATAATATTTTTTCAATAGCCCAATTTAATTTAGCGACGTATTGAAGCATACGCGACGTCCTTAAACCGTGACCTATTTTTATCAATGAATACATTAATTCACGCTCTATTGCGTTTTTAAATATGAGTTAACTTTACTGAAAATAAATAACTATACCACCGAATCTAGCTAGACTTAATCAATAATACGATCAGTAGATATCACTCTCTCAATAACTGACTCTTTTTTCCTCTTCTTCTTCGTCACTTGGCAGCTCCATGTTTCCATGCCAATTTCTTTGTTACCTCCCATGACGTGCCATCATTCTAGTGCCACCGAGTTTTTTTAACCCTTCTCACTCATCATTAATTTAGATTGAGGTTTTGGTTGCATTGACAGCGGTTTGAAAAAGGCTCGTAGTTAACCGGTCTGAATTTTAATACAGTTTCGGTCATATTTTTTATCACATTGGTCCGAATTTATATTACGTTGGTCAGAATTTATTGTGGCCCAGTTGGTTAGAGCTTGCTCTACCGATCACCCAGGTCTGGGTTCGATTCCCGATCAGAACACAGTAAATTTAAGAATTATTCAATTCAAAGTTGTGATCGAAGACTGGGTGTTTATGATGTCAATTCACATCATTTACTCTCCTCCCATCCTTCTGATCCTTTAATAACTGGGTGAAGCAATAGCGATTAGTCAACCACTAGTCCTGTTCTAACCTTATCTTTCTTTCTCTAATACTCACTTTGAAAAAAGTGAGGTTGAGCGACTGAGTAACAAACAGCTCTCGTAGAAAAAACTTCTGTTGAGGTACCTCCATTAGGAGGCAATAGGAGCGGCCATGGATACAAAATATATATATGTACATATCGGTCAGTGTACAGAGGGGAGAATAAATAATTAATGATCAGAATTCAAATGAAACTAAAAAAAAGCCTAACCTAACCAAAATGTTTATAAAATTTGATCGTATATTTTTATTCTGACCGTTCATATTTTTATTCCGACCAAAAATTGAATTTTATTCAGACCTAAAGTTTATTTGAATTCTGACCAAAAATTGATTTAAACTCTGACCATTTATTTTGTTCCATTTGAAAAATACACACTTTGTGTTTCGATGTTTGTTTTGTTGTTACTAATTAAAACTGACAGAAAATTCATCAAATTACAGTGTTCGTTATGTTGTTAAGTGTCAATGGAAGTGTTTTAAATAAATGCTCATCGAATTATATGAGAAAGCTGTACGCTATATGTTTTTATTTATGTTCTTAATGTCTCTATTACGCCTGATTGTATTATGACGTTATGTTGACCTTTAAAATATAATTAAATAATTAATTCTACAGTTGAAAATAAGTAATTATTAGAATATTTTTTGATTGTATTATACATATTGAGATCCGCGTCGTGGGAAGATAGTCATTGCTAACAAAAATGCAAGGTCGCTTTGAATATATCGTTATGATCAACACACTTACGAACCAAAATTTCACCCACATCGAATAGCATAACAATAACAATCAATTATCATAAATACTTTCATCATTTTTACCACACATCAAGTAAGATGCAGCCATTCCATATTAAGGTAAGCTCACACTTCCTTGTATTCAAAACATGCAGTTGAATTTTGAAATATAAAACGTAGTATCAGACATAAGCATTACCTGTTTTCTTATTTTATTATTTTAAGTTCTTTTGTTTGACTTTTTACTTTTAATTGTAACGTGTTAGATCCGTGGCGAATCTCGCGGGTTAGAGCAGGGTGGGGAACCTTTTCATTTATAAAGGCCACATTCATTTATCTGATTCAACATAAGGTCGCAGTAAAGAAAGCTTTGCACCACCCCCCTTTTTCGACTTTTTAACATATAATGGGTTAATTACGCTCTTTTTCCAAACTTGCGTATAATTTTTTGATCAAAGTGAATATGTTGATCAAGTCAGAAGGCCTCAACAGACTAACCAAGAGGCCACAGGTTCACCTCCACTGGGAAAGAGTAACAGTACGAACACCTTTTTCCAATAAATTTATCAATTTCTGTTCGAACGCATGGGTGTTTGTGATCTCAAAAAATCCCTCCCACCCTTTCAATACTATGGAATAGCTATTAGTGGTACTAGTTATGTCGTAGCCCTATCATTCTGTCCCTTCTCTGTTCAAAAAATAGTGGTTTAGAAATTGTGTACCAAACAGTTCACGTAGAAAAAAAGAAACAGGGAAACATGGCGGCTATATGTTCCACATAGTGTAGCGAATATGGCCAAAGAAGAAGAATTCGTATGAAACGATGACAAATTTAAATTGAATCGAATCGTTCTTTTGTGAACACACATGAACGATAACAGTGTATAGTCCTGAATAGTATAATTTGTATCAATAACCTACAAAAGTTCCGCGATGTCTGGCCAACTTCTCGCCATCTTTGTTCTAAAATACCTAATTAATATTATCTAATTCGCGAGTGAATTTTCGCAATAAAGAACGCTTTATGAATAATCTAAATTGCGAATCTCGTCTCTAGACATTGTCGGAATGGCCGACTGCTAATGACACAAACGGCAGCGGGCAATAACGTGAATCATTTAAGACCTCGTATGTGCTCAGCGCGGAATTCCGCAACACATACTTTAAATTAAGCTTTACAAGTTGAATGAACTGTTAAAATACCTCAAATAAACAATCATTCAAAAACCGCTACTCCTCTTTAAAAACCAATGGCTATTTTTATTTTACTTTTTAACTGTAACTACATATTAGAGCTTGTTTAAAAAAAACTGTTGTATTCGAGGCTTAATAGATACGAGGTTTTGCAACGTTGTTAGCTTTTAATGTTGCAACATCTAATATACATAATTTCCCCGCCATTTTTCCTTGTCTGAGAAGCAATATTGCCAACATATATATCACAGAGCGGCGTTATTGTTTTCATCGGTTGGTAGTGTGTTATGATAATATTATTTTTTATTTGCGAATGGGGTGTCCACAACTCTCGTGTATTTTTTATATGTGTTAGGTAAGGTGAGGTTAAGTCGAGCAGTGGAAAAGAAATATTTCACTATATAATGTTAATAAGTTTATTTATCAGCATGATAAATAAACTTGCCGCCTGTGTGGTCGAGTGGTCAACGTCATTGGCTACCGCTACGAAGGTCACGGGTTCGAATCCCAGTACGGGCAGTTTTATAAATTGATTTTTCAATCGATTTATGAATTTCTGTTCAAAGGCATATGATGTCTTGAATTCCCCCTTCCCACCCATTCTATGAACGAGGCGTATCGAGAGCGATTAGCTAACCACTTGTCCTGTGATAGCCCTTTCCTTCTATTCATACTCTCTTTGGAAAAAGAGAGGTTGAGCAACAGTTCTCGTAGAAACACTTCTGTTGAGATAAACTCCATTAGGAGTCCATATGCTCCACATTGGAAGCGGACATGGTAAAAAAAAAGTTTATTTAATTATACTTTAAGCAAAACGATTGTAAAAATGCTTTGGTAGCTACGATTCTTATATAATGTAAAAAAACTTAGAGGTCCTTACTTAAAGATTCTTCATTACTGATGGGTTCAAGTGAAAAAAGAATTGTTTCAATCTTCTCAGAGTGATAACATAAGTAATCGGCGATTTTAGGATATAGATTTTAAAAGCTTGAATGCGGCTAATGTTTAGTTTGGTTTAAGCCGCTAAACCAAAAACAAGACTATTCCTCGGTCGACCCCAAAACGACGAATAGTCGAGATACGTAATTAAATCAATGTATTAATTTTTCTAAGCTGCGGCAAATGAAAAGGAGCTCATTCAAAACATTAGAGGGTTGGTTAGTTTTGCTCTAGTTCAACTGTGAGGTAAAAATATTATTGTAAATAGTCATTAATCTATAAATAATACATAATGAATACATACTTTTTTTTCTTTAAATAAATCTATTGTGGAGAGAATATATGGACATAGAAGGTCAAAGACTGTACTCTTAGAATGAACACTGTCGTATATTTATTTTACAATTAACGTTGTAGATACGTGTCGAAAAATAAAGTGTTTTGTATTAATTATATTGCTTTCTATCCATCTCCTTTTCGATTCTTAAAATTGGACGTAGTAGCACAGATTAGCTAACTGTTTATTCCAAAAATAAGGTTCAACTACTGAATTAGGTCTAGTGAAACGTCATATTTTGAAATGTTACATTGTGGGTGTTACAGAGGTGTGGTATAAATTCTATCGACGCTGACCGGCGTAGCTAACTCATAGAAGAGGCATGCAATGTATGAGAGCTCTGCAAAAAGAAGGGCCCAAATTTCTAGCTACGCCACTGCTACTATATGTATCTTATTATTTAGTTATTATTTACAATAATAAGTCTATGAATGGTCACTCTATAAGTTTTCAGTGATGCTTTGCAGGGTTTCGAACAAAATTACAACTAACACAATTCTCAGTTCTCGCAAACGAGTTTAGTTTTTGGAATGATTATTTTCTTGCATGTATTTATAATTCACCTTAAACGCAACAAGTGAAATAAGAGTAGAAATATTTTCTAAGTAAGAGTGATAATGTTTTTTTTCCCCATATGTTTACTGTGAACTCCATAAATAAACATATGTATAAAAAAACAGAAGGTCTTATAGAAATATGTTGTATAGCTATCGAAAATATTTTACAATTCTTGTAGAAGGAACTTAAATAACAAATTGTATTATTAATTTAAAAACAAAATTGTGTACGGTTTTGGTGGGATTTATTTTAGGAACGCATAACTTAATTCTAAAGATTCAATAAGTGGAAATGTTGTGTCTGTACGAAATATTTCATCTATATGAGAATAAATTGGGTACATTTACGAACACAAATAAAAATATCTACGTTGTATTATTAGACACTCCAAGAGACGGTAAGAAATGGAAAAAGCTTATTTGAAAAGTATAAATTAGTCTCATCTATTTACTCGTTACGGTGAAACCTCAAGAGGCACGTGTTTTTGCGTTTGAAATGAAAAAAGAGCAATTTTCTTGTTCAAGGAATCGTTTTGATATTATTTCAAGGAGGGTTACACATACAAATTTTGACCACTGACAATAATTATCAGCAAAAAATTTATATTTTAATAATTTCTCTATATTGCTGGAGGTGGTTGATCAATATTTGTGTGCTTCTTCCACTAGATTGCGGAACCATGGGCTCAAATCTTTAAATGAAAACATTCATTCGTTGTTTATTCGATTGATTTTTTATTTGAAGGCATTGAGGTTATCATCTATGTGTCTTTGATCTTGATTAACAGGCCATAAAGCAGGACTGTGGAATCAGCTAAAAAAATACGACTCCGACTCCGGTTTTAAATTAGAGACCGACCCCAACTCTAAATAATTTCCGTTTAACTTACATAGTATGTATATGTATAAAATCAGATTATTATGGTTACTAAGTAATTCTAGTACATTTCACAATTGATGAAACAATATGATGAATAAACCAATATATTTTCAATATCTTTGACTTCCATATTTTTTCTCCGATTTTTCCGACTTCGGAGAAAACACACGACTCCTGATTTTGAATCCAACTCCACAGCCCTGTTATAAAGAGAGTGATCAGATAAATCCTAATTCTTTTCTGGCTACATCATTCTGTCATTACATTCTACGATGGGAAGATTGACCGACTAATTAAAATCAAGATTTCCTACTTGTGGTCCATATGCTTTTACATTAGAAGCCGACGTGGTAAAAAAAATAAATGTCTTTTGTTTTTGGTAAAACTTCAACATCGTGTTTAAAACTTTCATACGCAGATAAGAATAATGATGATAGTTCTTTGTAAGTCAATAAATATGTGTAACTCATTATTTCAAAAACTTAACTATACATTTATAACCATTTTTTTTATATTCTATTTTACATGCGTTGTAAAATAAATATTATTTAAAAGTTGCGTCAAAAATTCATTCTCTGTATTTTGACAGTAACGAGATTTTCACTCTAGGCTGGCGATATATAGTAAAAATTCCACAAATATTAAATTTGAGCCATTGATTGTGCCAAGTAAGTTATTTACCACGATACATTTAATATGTGACAGAATATAATAGAAATTCTTACAAAAAAAACTAATATCTATCAATTATTACAGATGTAAAGGTAAAACATTCTCAAAAAGCGAGCTTTGATATTATCATTTATGGTCATGAAGATGTTAATGTAGAGACAAAGACTCTTGATATCTTACTATTAATATCACGTTATAATTCTGCAAAAAATCATTTTTAATTTATTTGTGTTATTAATATCATGTTTATGAAAAAAAGTATATTTCCTTTTGGTAGTGGTCAATCACTGCAATATTACCCTTTGCGCTTTTTAATGCGACGCTTCAAATATGATTAAGAAAGCGTATGAATACGAGGAAATAGAAAAAGTTTAAAAGAACACTTTAATAAGCAGAGCAAATATTAAAAGGTTCAAAAGGGATTTGCGTAATTTTGCTTTCAAACATGTACGACGCTTTTATTAATTTATGTTACAAATAAATGATATTTCAACATGACATATTCTCAAAACGTGAGATTCGGGAAATTTAAAATATAAATTTGCTGCATGGTAAAATATATGACGTCCCGTAAACAAGAATTTGAATCAACGAATGAATATTTGGATAAATAAGTTTTCAATCGACGTTTTGATTCATATTTAATGTTGTCACCCTCGATTTGTAGAGGGAAAACATTATTTTAACACATTTTTAAATAAGACGAGACCGTTGTCATTTACTAATGCTCGTGATGAGATTTCTGTCTTACCTTAAATATCCTTTTACAATAATTACAATGCGAAAATCAAGACATTAATAAACCAACAAAAACCTTTCAATGACAACCCATATAAATGTGTACTATTATTTTTTGGGTTTGTGGCGCAGTGAAAAAGACGGACATTACGGACAGCATTTTCTCAATCGATTTATCAATTTCTGTTCGAAGGCATGGATACCATGAATAGTGGCCGTTCCATAGGTGACTCAAATGATGAATAGATTGCCTGCATTGACTTGTGACAAAAAAGCAAAAATTGATTAGAGGTCTACGTAAGCCTGTGAAATGTATGACGATTAAAATTAAAAACGAACAAATATCACTCTATCAAAGCAAACATATTGAAATAAAAAAGTTTGAGAGCTTCTGGGCTAGATGATTTATTCGAAATCGTCGTTCGCTGAAGTCATATTTATAAAACTTTCAAAGGTTAAGGTCAAAAATTTTGAAAAATTCTTTAGAATTAATATTTTTTTACAATTTGGATGTGTATAAAAATAAATGAAAGTATTTTGTCTAAAATAAGCTTTACTTATAGAAATATGGCTTAATACAGATTAATATTTTTTTATACGTATAAAAATTAGTAGTTTTTCTTAATATTTTAGTAAAACATAATAATTTAGGGATTCTCCATCAAGGATAGCTTGAATCTCAATTTAGATCTTATATAAGTAAATTCTTAAATTTGAATCGTTCAAATTATGTACACTCCCACAGATTTTGTCACTAACAACCCGGGTTTCGCCTTTCGGCATCTTCAGGCGTTCAAGCGCACGGATTAACTTGAACTGACAGTTGACAGTTAGCGTCAGTTCAAGTTCATCCGTGCGCTTGAACGCCTGAAGATGCCGAAAGGCGAAACCCGGGTCGTTAGTGACAAAATCTGTGGGAGTGTACATAATTTGAACGATTCAAATTTATTATTGAAATTCCACCAAGCACCTTCAGTCTAAATCTTAAATTATAAAAGTAAATTCTTATTTTTGAAACTTTTTAGATAAAGCTCTATAGACCACTTTGTTTAATTTGCCCTAACTACCTTTGCAGTATTGGCAATTATAATTCCTTCTCATCACTTCATTAGCGGAAAATCTCTAACAATTGTCCAATTCAAATGTGTACGAGACTAGGGATATAAGGATTGGGCTAAGACAAAACTAGTGGTAAACTTATCGCTCCCGCTACGCAGTTATTTTTTAAGAATGCAATAGTGGAAGGGGATTTTTAGACGTTACAGACACCCATGCCTTCGAAAAGAAATCGATAAATAGATTCATGCAGATCAGACTGGAACTTGAGCACGTGAGATCCGACACGAAAGCCAATCTCCTCACGATTAATCCAATTTTCACGATAAAGGTAATTCATAACAAAAATAGACATGAATATTTATAATAAGGCCAGACTGCTTATCGTTCTTTGAAACACTAAAATCACATTAAATAAGTGCAATATTGTAATTAGAATTTGAATTAGTATGTTAGAGTGAATAATATGATGCATTGTGTATCTCTTCTTAGTCAGTATATATAGCTGAGCAAATTTACGTTTAAAGCATAGTTCTGACGATGGCGAAAGCCGAAATAGCTATCAACGTAAAACATATAAAAAAACTGTAGAACTGAAATAATTTGATATTGTTACCCTATTAAAATGGAGTTCTACCAAGTAAATGCCAAATCAATAAATAAATGAATATTTATGATGCATTTAGTCTGCAAATGTTTTTAAACGGAAAACAACACAAATGGATGTCAAAAGGATATATCTGTTTTTAATATTGAGCATGAATTACTACAAAGTAGTCACTGAATTTTAAGATACATATTATTGTAACTTGTAAGACAAAAATGTTCGAAAACACTGTCAAAAATAAATAGAAGTTTTATTATAACAATGAAGAAAGCTTAAAGTTTATTTTACTAAACGAAAATGAAAGTTTATACAAGCATAAGCGACGATTTATTATTAAAACGAGGACCGTTGTAGGCATTTAAAATAATAATAAATTGTATTATTATTTCATCAGTGATTTTAAAATGTCTTTCATAAAAATAATCCTATTTAATTTACATGCTTTATTACGTAACGCATTAATTTATGTAAATATTTTTTTAACTTTCCAAAATATTTGTGGATTAAATGATGGTTATATATGGTCAGAGTATTTATTATATTTAATATGGTGATTGAAATGTATGTTTTATGGCACATTGTAAGGGTTATGTTGACATATGGCTGCAATCTAAAACAAAATAAAACTAAAGTAAAGGGCTAATTTTAAATTTATTTAATTACAAAGCTTTTAAGCTTTTTATAATGTAGTTTTACAAAAGTTTTATCTGAAAGAAAAACGTTGAGATATATAATTACAATTGGACACGCTGTTTGAAGTGTATGGACAACTACTTTATGTTTCATTATTCCATCATCGATTCACAACGTTAGTTAACTCACTAAGCGAAACTAGCTCTGACCTTTTTAATAATTACATATGTATATAATATTTTATAATTAATAAATAATATTTATTGAATCAATAACGGTAGCAAGATGTAATTTTTTTTTATCATGCCCCCTCCTAATGTGAGGGGTTTGTTTTTACAGTGGAGCATATAGACAGCTTATATAAACTATTACTTATATGGTGTTGGTTGCTAATTCTCTGTGGCAGTATATTCATGAAAAAATTAAAACATTTTTTAAAAATCAATACAAAACTCAAAATGATTACAGGTATATTTATTGACTTGGCATTTACTTGATAGAACTCCATTATAATAGGGTAAATATAGCATCGTATTTAGTTCTACAGTTTTTATATTTATTAGTTGATTGCTATTTCGGCTTTCGCCATCGTCAGAACTATGATTAAACTTACATTTTTCTCAGCTATATATACTGGCTCCGAAGAGGTACACAATGCATCATGTTATTCATTCTAACATCCTAATTCAAATTATAATAATACACTTATTAAATATGACTCTAGTGTTTCGAAGAATGATAAGTAATCTGGGGATCTTAAACATTAATTAGGATAAATTAAACTGATATTTATTATTAATTACACTACATTAAATTTATTAACTATACAAAAAAACGAAAATATGCTTTCTGCAGAATTTCGAAAAAAAATATTTTGTCGAGATACAAATTTGACAAATAAAAAAACTTAATCTTTTGATTTGCAACTATGGCATGACATAAGCGGATCATATTTCATGTAAACAAACCAGTTTCATTTTAATATTTTGATTGATATCTTATTTGTTGAACAATATTGCTGATTTTATTACCGTTATGAGTTATGATCTTCGTATTTTTAGAAACGATGAAAATAAATTCATATATTTTGACTTCTAAGTCTGATTTACCTGTTTCCCAAACGTGTAAACTCATTCGTAATATTATATTAAAGAAACAAAGCACTGATTATTTTTTGACGGACTTTTTTCATGCTTGCTAAAGCACGCCTGTAAAAAATTTTGATACTTTAGTAGTGAGATTAACTTTTATATTGATTTCGCAAATGTAATATATTGTTTCAGAACATTATTTTTTTCATACAGTTGCGTAGATTAAAGTGTCTCTAGGAATGACCCTTCCAACTCCATTGCAACATTTTTAGCCCTTCAGGCTAAACTATGTCTTCCCAAAATTCTTCTAGCAGAAAAACTTTTATTAGTGTGAAGTTTTATCACAAAATGTGATATTATGTTTAAGAAAGATCAGTTAATATCATAACCCTACCACCACAAATCATTACATCTTTAAACACCCACCACTTTTTAAGTGTTATATTTGTTATATAGTCATATTTGGAAGGTTTCATACCAAAATTAAGTCATCTTTATTGATTTTGTAAATATAATCTTAAGCTGTATAAAACCATAAATGTTAAATTAGTTGAGTGAGTCAATATCACGGAGATCCTGTTGATTAATAATACATCACATGGTTAAATACTTCCGTTCAGTTAAGATAACAGATTACAGAATTAGCGTTCTAAATGGCAAAGGTCGGGCTGTGAAGAATGGTATGTTTAAAATTAGCTAATATGTAGAGTTAGTCAGGTAAAGTAAGTTTCTTGAGAAACTGAATATGAACCAATCACGCGATATCAAATCACCTAATTCACGTGATTGTCGCGTTGCATCAGGCAGGTGCAATGTGCAACGGTGCCGTTAGAAGATTAGCTACTATTTTATGCATGCAAGTCTTAATTTGATCAGAGATTTATGTACAATACTTCATCTTAAAATATTCAACGATCGAGTAAGGAAGTAATTAATTAAGAGTAGCTAATTGCAATTGCGATATTTCGGCAAACCTTAATTAACTAGCGAATAGTGCAATAGAATGACTAGCCCACTAAACCAATTTAACTATTTTTTTATTGATGTATAATAATAAAATATGTATTAATTATGACTAGATAGCGAGTAGGAAACGTAGGAATCAAGCTTTACGGTATTGAAAACGTTTTTTCAACATGTAGACACATCTATTTTTTTAACACGGTAGACACGTTCTACAAAAAACTATGAAAAATTGAAGATTGATTCCGTGCATTTGAAAAACCGTGTTATCTAAAAAAAGAACAACATTGTGGATAATGTACCGTGTTATTAAAAAAGCATCTAAAAACCGTGTAAGAAAAGAGTTAAGTGTAACTAACATTTCTTTGAAGAAAATGTTTTTTACAATGTCCAATAAAAAACTGATAAAAAACTGAGAAGACAATTTCTTAATTATTGGAAATAAATATGATTTTTACAATTTCCAATTAATCAAATTTAGTGCAGGATTTTAGAGCGTTAATTTATATCTCTTTTATGACGTTAATCGGATAAAATACATTGATAAACGTTTCGCTTAAAAACGGGCAAACATATTTGAAGTATCGATATTGTAAAGAACTACGTAAAAAACAACTTTTTACTGCCTCTTATTTTTCTTTTTTCGTATTTATGTTATTTGTGATTACACATCATGTCGATAATTGGATAAATAATCCACTTATCAGTATAATTTGATTTCCTAATGATTACATACTTACGTATGTATTATATTATTTCAACCTTTTTATTCTATACTTGGCATGTATAATTTATTATCAATGAGATTACTGTTAGTATAATATCGACTGTGAAAAAGAAAAAGGACGTAACCCGCAAATTTTACAGGAGGCACAAAAAACGTGTTTTGATGATTTTTAGCCAAATATAAATTATAAAATATACAAAACCTTAAAGAGCACGGAGACTTCTAAAGTAGTGTTTAATTGACATACTCTTATATTAATTTAAGAAATTGTGTAAGAAAAACCTTTTTTTAGTCTTTTTTATTAGTTTTAATTTTCACAAGCTCATCTTTTTTCAAACTTAAAAGCTAAATTTAGATACTAATTCGGCATTTGCAGCTTACATCCTTTTGATTGAACGTGTAATAAGTTTGATACATTGAGATTTTTGAAAAAACTGTGGGTTACCTTTTTCCTTTCCACAGTCGATATGTAATTAATATTTAACTAAAATTACTAAACTTTCATAGTGGAACTTTTATACGATATGTGTATTTCAATTTAGGTTTTTTTTTAACTTAATCAATTGACGATCAAATGTTTTTAGTTTAGTTGGAAACAACATTATTCACGCACTAGCCATTTGTGTAACATTTTAACCTTCATAGGAATATTTTAACAAGAAATTATAAATACCATTGCTTTCTTAGTATTAGCCCGATTTTTAATATGATACTAATGTAAATTTATATTGTATTTTTTTAAGCAGCGGATGTGTAAACAGCTGTCAGCTTTACTGGATATATTCGTTCATTCGGATCTACAGTGTTAAATTTTAACACGTTCATAACATCTTTGTTCGAGTAAACTCAATATTAATTTCAAATAATACAAAACAGATTTAAAAATAAATTAGGGACTTAAAAAGCTATGACAAATTTCTTCAAAAAAGAAGAGCCATTTCTGAAGGTTCTGAGATAAAAATGAACCAATTTGTACCAATATACCACTCCTGTAGCCAATTGAGTCAGTGGTGGGCTACCAACACGTTAACAAAGGGCTCGGTTAATCTCAAAGCGATTCTCGGTGTTCTAGGGAGGAGTATTTTTTTTTTATCACTCCTATGCAATTATATGCAATACTTAAATAAGCAATCGATTGTTACTTCATACACTTATAATATGTAAAAGTATGCAATTTACCGTAAACTTATCGATGCAAATATCTAAAAATGTATGTCTGTGTATACTGCTGTCGCTGTCGTAGTCAATATATAAGTAAAAAATTGCAGTTGTATAGTGCAGTCCGAGAATATTGTTTTTTCTTAAATTAACAAGAGGCTCGTCGTCCTCAGTGAAATTTAACAAGGGACTCGCACGAGCCCATCCATGCCCACCCCTGTATTGAGTACTCAGTTACGTTACCAAGAATTGGTTTTCCAGATTTAAGTCATTCTTATAGTCCTGTCCTAGTCTTATCCTTCTATTCTTAGCACTCTCTTTGGAAAGTTAAGTTGAGCGACTGAGTAATAAACTGCTCTCGTAGAAAAAATTCTGTTAATAATCCTCCATTAGGAAGACATATGCTCTACATTGGGAGCAACGTTCCCTCTGAGCTGCGCGCGCGTTAGTTGGGAAGCCCCCGCGCACTCATTCCGGGTTAGCGCGCACTAAAAGACAGTTGTGCAAATAATAATTGATCGGTTTGCGCAGCCTCCGCGCTGTTCCGTTCTTGCCTTAGAGCAGTGTCTGCCAAACTGTGTGCCGCAAGAAGTCTCAGGTGTGCCGCGGAGGAAGACGCCTCAAAAATTTTAATTTTAAATAATGCCTATTCATTTAAATTTTCTTCAATTTTAAATTAATTGAACATCTACGTATTCAAATAAATATTTGTCACGTTCGCATATGTGTACATACATATATAGTGGTCGACTCGACACATTTCCGTTTTTTAAATCATTTTTATTTGGTTTGCCTCGGAACAAGTCCCATTCACCAGTGTGCCGCGAAGTAAAAAAGTTTGGCAGACACTGCCTTAGAAGGAACATTGATTGAGAGTGGACATGTATGAAAAAAATAGAATGATCTGATGGTATACAAATACATGATTGAAAAGATCAATTCAGAGTCGGAGTCGTATTTTTTTACCCGACCCGTGTTTTTTTCTGATTAGATATTCTTAGCAGTCCCTAGTCCACTTAATGGGTGATGTTATTGTACAAAGCCAAACACCAACTTTCAGAGCAGCAAATTTGAAAACAATACAATCAAAAAGATGCGAGCGCATTCGCTTCCCATGAACCGATCGGAGGCTGTGCTCGGCAGGCTGTGTGGCACAAACTTCGAGGCCAGCTGGAAATCGCAAGGTTGCTTGTTTACTCGTAATAAAACGTTTACACCCGTTCAACCTATTTTTAGGCGGTCGATCGGTCAGCGCGACCCGACGCAAATTATCTATGCATAAAACGTTGATTTTTCACGCCTAATTTTGCTCACTTTCAAGAAATCATCTTGCTTAATGGTACGAGCTCGGGTCAGTATCACAATACGACTGGCGTATTTTCAAATCAAAATAAAGATAGTATCTACGAACCACTTTCGATGGATTCGGCGGTAACTTTGTGGAAGTTCATTTTAATATAAAATAACTTAGATTATTCCACGTATTGTGTTACAAACTGTAACACATGTTTCGCCTCTTTTAGAGGCATCCTCACACAACTACTTTTGCAAATGCTTGCTTCAGTACGAATGATTTTAATTTTACAATTCTGATATATTATAATAAAAATCAAATAAAAATGGGAGGCAAGGAGGGGATGATAGAAAAACAAAAAAAAACATAATGGTAATACAAATGAAATTCACATAATCATTAACTAATGAGTTGCTATTGTCGATTTTTTTTATTTCTGCTCCATTTCTACCTCGGAATGACAAATTCAAGCCCCGAGAATTTGTCGCAAGCAGCTGTTTTCACTCGGGCTTGTCGGTTCTCAAAAACCGGCTTTTTGGCTAAATTTGCAACATTTGAAAACCGGTTTTTCAACTTCGTAACCGTTTCTGCCGAACTTTCTATAAACGAGTCTATAAACAAAATGACAGAAAATTTGGATCTTTTATTTGATGGCTTAAAGACCATATGTCCCACAACATTACCCAGCGAAAGGGTATTTTCGATATCAGGACATTTTCTTACAAAACGATCAGTGGATGCTTTGTGTTTTCTTAAATCATTTTCTGAAGAGTAACACCAAATAATTTATTGTTGTGTATTATTATGTATATAAATAAACAACATAAAAAATGAATTTTATCTCACTATTCTAATTGAATTATCCATTTTTTGTAAAACTTCGAAAACCGAATAAAACCGGCTTTCTAAAAATATATTTTTTTTAAAGGTTTTTTCTTGTATAAGCCCTAGTTTTCACAGCACAGTATGATGTCATGAATATCAATTCTAAAGCATCACTGTCGAGATCCACTATCATAATATAATAAGCTCATATCCGACTTCCGAAAAATACATACATTTCAAGTGTGCGAAGAACAAATTGGCCTAGAACTTGAATGTACAATAGGTGGTACGTTGCTGCGAAATAATAATTGATGTAAAATATTCTGAACCGTTTTGCAGACGTCGAGGAAGTAACATTTCAACGTTATGGTCCCGTGGATAGATAACTTGGCTTATGGAAGATAATTTAAAATAAACCGACTTTGACGACATGACACGATAAAGGGGTTTGGAATCAAGCATTCCAGTTTATGAAATTATTACAAATAAATGCGATGCTGTTCTCAGAAACAAACGTCATTTGTTATTTACGTACTAGCCTATGGTACGACACACGCGTCGCCTACTGTAAGTTAACTGTAATATAATCTTCGCGCAAGTGCAAGCATACGTTGTCAAAATGAACTGTATGGCAGACACAAAAACATTGATTTTTATATATAGGACCTACTGTAATTAACTTAATTTTAATATGCCTATAACCTTCCCGGAAATGCAAGCAAAAATTTTGTCAAAGTTTTATTGCAATCGGATCAGCGGTTTGGCAGCCCATAAAGTACGAACAAACAAACATTAATATTAGATTACTTATTTTGTTTAACAGAACACGAAGGTATTTTCTAAGCTCACAAAAAAGAATATTTTAAAAAAACGGCATAAAAAATGCACCCGGAATCAGTATTCGTAAAGGGGTTTCATTTCTGGTTGTGTCATTATGAGTAGTTCGTACCAAATTAAAATAGTTGATAAGCTGAAGGCAAGAGAAAAAAACAATTAAATAAATAATAAAACTAAGATTTCTCATGTCTATGATAGTTCAAAGTATCATAATTACACTTCATTTTTATATTAATATTGAGTCACTTTCGCTCCTAATCTTAATTACGAGAATTGATTATTATTTCATATCTCAAATTCTCGTTATAAGATAATGAGGATAAGGTAATTAAAGTAGTTGTAGTTGACTGATTGTTATTAAAATACTCCATTTTTAGGGTTAAATTGATGAAACAAATTGTTTACATTAAGTTTATTACATTGTTTGACAGTGTTCGAATCCGTGGGCATCATATCGAAGTAAGACAAACGATTAAGAGATAGATAAAACGAATATAAAATTTAAAAAATACTAATATTGCAGTAATTTAGATTTTATAACATCAAACTATTACAATCAATAAATACAAGGTGATTTCCTATTTTTTTCCAGTGACGCATATTTTCAACTAGTCATATCAATTCGACTAGCACAGTGAGGTAGATTTAAGTACTATCATTATCATTGAGCACCTCGTGATACCTTTTTTTATTAAAATTAAAAAAATATCCATTCAACAAAAAAAATCGGCATGTTACCATAAATCACGATAATCATTGCTTAGCCAATAGATAATAAATAATTTACTTAAAATAATTTTCGGGTGACGTAATTTTACTATGTAATATTATAGTAAAAAAATAAAGAGAAAAGTGGAGTTTGCAACATATACTTGTACTGTAAAAAATGACTAGTATTATGCAAAACTGTTTTTTTTTAATACACTTTTATGATAATATCAGATGTGCGAAACGTTTGGTAGGCATTGAAAAAAAACTACAAGGAAGTCGACAATCATTGTTCTAATGGTATGTACGATAAAAAAATAGATAACCATTCAATTACAGATTTTTGAAAATTACACGGTTCGAGAATTCGGATAAATTCCATACATTTTTCAAATTAATTATTGTGCGTTTTGTATTAATTTAAAATACCAATGATTATTTTACAATTACTAGGAAGTAAAAAGGTGCGAGATAAGGTCAATCGAGAAAATTTGAAAAGTTTAATTTATTTCTGAAGGTTTTATTTTATTCTTGTAACAGTTGCAATGCTTACTGCACGTCAGCGTTTTTAAAATGATTTAATCCACGGAACCCTTTTTATTATTTTAAGAATAATGTTAACCTTTACAAATAAATACTTTACTAATATTCGTCAAAACGAATCACAAAAGTGTATATGTATGTAACCAAAAATAATTATTGTTCTATGTCGCCTGCTGTGGCCCAGTTGGTTAGAGCTTGCTCTACCGATCACGCAGGTCTAGGTTCGATTCCCGGTCAGATCACAGTGAATTTGAGAATTATTCAATTCAAAGTTGTTATCGAAGACTGGGTTTTTGTGATGTCAATTCACATAATTTCCTCTCCTCCCATCCCTCTGATCCTTTAATAACTGGGTGTAGCAATAGCAATTAGTCAACCCCTAGTACTTTTCTAGCTTTATCCTTCTTTCACTTTGAAAAAAGTGAGGTTGAGCGTTTGAGTAACAAACAGTTCTCGTAGAAAAAAACTTCTGTCGAGAAACCTCTATTAGGAGGCCATATGCTCCACATTGGGAGCGGACATGAAAAAAATAATATTATAAACGTTTGAATTTCCAGCTCCCTACAGTTACCTTGTGAAATGTCAGAAAATACTATTTGGAAAATACTTCTGCGTAACTTAATAATTGAACGGGAACAGTTGTTAGAAAAAACACAATATTCCTTTGTACTTCATTCCACTTTATATAGTGGAATGAATCCACAAATAAAGTGGAATGAAGTACAAAGGAATATTGTGTTTTTTCTAATATAATGCCTTTCCACCAAGTATTGACAGTGAACACCCTAAAAGGGAACAGTTGTAGCTATTTCTGGGATAATCAACGTTTCGTCACAAAACATGCGTCGCGATCAGTCGATACATATATTTTTGATTAAATAGACATATACTTAAGAGAAGTCTTTTTTTAAAAACTATTTAAATTAAAATTTGATTCATAAAAGGGTTCGGCATCACACCATTGTTAGGAAAATACTTTTGGGTTCTTTTTTGATTATGAGAACCCACAAAATGTTGATCTGGGAAATAATAAAATATAGTTTATTTAATTAATCTTTCTTACTTGTGTATTGTATTGCTTATATACGATGCAAACGAGCTGAAGTCGTTTCAACATTTACTAAGTATCTTATAGACAATCTTTTATCAAAAAAACAAACTAAACTTGCAGAAAAAATGTTATTTCAAGGTACATTGTCAAAGGACATAGATCATACTAGGTATTGGCGTAGAATCATTTATTTAGGAAATACTAGTCTTAAAATTAAAAAACAACTAGCTGATAGTGTTAGACCAGCCTTTTACTGTAAAAGCTCTTTAGGCAAATTATTAGTTAACAATAAAGATAAAATACATTACCTAAATAAATCTGGAATTTATAGATTACAAAGCTCTTGTTGTAATAAATTTTATATCGGCAAAACAGAGAGGACTTTAAAAATCAGGGTATTAGAGCATATGGCAGCCTTTAGACTGAAAAAGGACACGTCTACTTTTGCTAATCACTTAATTTCGGAAGGACACGTGTTCAATCAGGAACAGGGGATAAAAATGTTACACCCAAATACGGATAGTCATAAGTTCTTTTTCCAGGAAATTTTAGAAATTAATAGGGCACTGTTACATAGTCTTCCGATTTTGAACAAGATATTAAACCTTCCTGGGTCTCCACTTCTATACCCTATATAAATAATATCATAAATAATATCATAAAACCTTTGCCGACAAACAAATAAATATAATTCTAAAAACCACTCACTACTCAAATCTTTGGGAATTCCCATGAGCTTACCCTTTTTCGCCAGCGATGGCTTTAGACTCAGTGATACATTTATTTAATATATAAACACGAAACATCCATTTACTAAGCGTCAGTTCAAGTTCATCCGTGCGCTTGAACGCCTGAAGATGCCGAAAGGCGAAACCCGGGTCGTTAGTGACAAAATCTGTGGGAGTGTACATAATTTGAATGATTCAAATTTACTAAGTCCTTACGACTACCAAATGCTTAAAATATCGACAAGGGTCTTTTGACAATATTTTTTTTGTTTTAGCTGTCAATTCTTGGAGAAGACGCATTCTTCACTCGTAAGAAATAAAATACTTTTTTGAACTACGTGTTTCACCCCTTATGAGCATTATCAGTCGATATCGAAACCGAAACCAGTAATAATCTTATTTGAAATTGAAACAAAAAAGGTTTTTTATTTTTATTGTTTGACAGAGTTTTTATAATTAAATATGTATGTACATTAATACATTTACACCCCCAGAGATTTATATTTTATTCCAAGAAACTCATTTTTTTCAACCACATACCAATCAAAGTAGCTAAGCTATAATAAATAAATAATGGAATTTGTAAAAAAGTGTGTTTATTTAATATAATGCCTTCTACCAAGAACCGACAGTGGACACTTTGGAAGTGTTTTTTTTCATATTTAATATAACCAAAGATATTATTTGCCAACTGTAGTTGTATCTTAGTTTTAATTAATATTATTTGATTGTATCGATCAAATGTTATGCTGTATAAAAACTTACTATTTATGGGTATTAGAATTTCATGTTAATTTATATTTATGTTTAACGTTACGTTAAGGATCGTCAAGTTTTAAAAAAATGTTTAAACCTCATCAAACCCTCACAAATCACAACGTTGAATACATACATCCATTTATTGCTAAGGAATAAATCATTTTTATTGGTAAGCATTAAATAAAAATACTACACATGGGGTCCAGTATTTCAGCCAGAATCGCACTTGTTTTATGTTTTATTATTGAATGAATAACATACATGTCTGTGTGGTTTCATCCCTCTCCATCTGACCGCTCATTAAAAACGATCGGCTCTATGTCAGTTATCGCTGAGCTCTATTACTTCAAACTATAGGCATTTGTAATGTATGATAAGCTGCATGCTGGACAAATACACCTACAGTGGAACCTCTCATAACGAGCACCTCTTGTAACGAGTAATTCACATAAAGAGCAAAACAGATTGTGAAAAAAATGCTCCCTTAACGAGCGATAGTTCGCATAACGAGTGACGCAGAGTTTTGGAAAGATATCTTTCACATCGTTGCTTGCATCAAGATGATTGACAAGGCGTGGGAAGGGGTTACCAAGAGAACCCTCACTTCAGCTTGGAAGAAACTTTGCCAAGGAACGTTGTCGAATGTGATTTTGGGGGGTTAGAAACAGTACCTGTGGATTTAAGATTTCGACTGAAGGTGCTTGGTGGAATTTCAATATTAAATTTGAATCGTTCACACTATCTACATTCACACAGATTTTGTCACTTACGTCCCGGGTTTCGCCTTTCGGCATCTTCAGGCGTTCAAGTGCACGGATGAACTTGAACTGACGTTTAGTAAATGAATGTTTCATGTTCATGTAAGAAATAAATTTATCATTGAGTTTAAAACCATTGCTGGCGAAAAGGATTAACCCATGGGAATGCCCGCAGATTTGAACGGTGAGTAGTTTTAAGAATTATATTTATTTTTGTTCAATCAAATGATACATTTATTTCTTACACTAACACGAAACATTCATTTACGTCAGTTCAAGTTCATCTGTGTACTTGAACGCCGGAAGATGCCGAAAGGCTAAACCCGGGTCGTTAGTGACTTGTGTGAATGTACATAATTTGAACGATTCAAATTTAAGAAGTGTGATATGAAATATTTTATGCTGGACACACACGATCATTCCGAAATGCAGAAACGTCGGGTAATAAAACGATAAAATGAGACGTTAATTGTTTTTAGCGATGCAGTGTTTCGAATGGCCACAGACGAAGAACAGAGTTCACCACTTCAACCGCCTAAATAAAAACACTCCTAATAAGTAAACTGCCGTAATTTGAATTTTGGCTACTTTGAGTTATGAATGAAGCTTAAACAATTTCATCTTTTCCATCGTCGGAGAAAACTGCGGTTTTATTTGAAATACATTTCACGAGACACCCAAAACTTCAGTATAATTTTAAATACGATGACTAAAAATTGCAAAATAGCACTAACTACAATACCCGGAATAAGTACAAAAGTGTTCCATTGATCGTTTCATATTGTCATGATTATTATTTCCAATTGCAAACAGACAGAAATGACAACGAAAATGAAAAATTGTATTAAATATGAATTATAGCTTTAGCTTCGCAGAAATCATTGGAAAAATACATATTCTTCATACTAAATTCACTTCAAATGCACGCAATTGAGTCCGTTTCAGTTAAAATCGACAATATCAATAATTGATATAATCAAACATTATAAATTAAAGATTTCTATT
>CM062840.1:22857978-22875229 GCA_031772345.1 Himalopsyche anomala
TATGCTGGACACACACGATCATTCCGAAATGCAGAAACGTCGGGTAATAAAACGATAAAATGAGACGTTAATTGTTTTTAGCGATGCAGTGTTTCGAATGGCCACAGACGAAGAACAGAGTTCACCACTTCAACCGCCTAAATAAAAACACTCCTAATAAGTAAACTGCCGTAATTTGAATTTTGGCTACTTTGAGTTATGAATGAAGCTTAAACAATTTCATCTTTTCCATCGTCGGAGAAAACTGCGGTTTTATTTGAAATACATTTCACGAGACACCCAAAACTTCAGTATAATTTTAAATACGATGACTAAAAATTGCAAAATAGCACTAACTACAATACCCGGAATAAGTACAAAAGTGTTCCATTGATCGTTTCATATTGTCATGATTATTATTTCCAATTGCAAACAGACAGAAATGACAACGAAAATGAAAAATTGTATTAAATATGAATTATAGCTTTAGCTTCGCAGAAATCATTGGAAAAATACATATTCTTCATACTAAATTCACTTCAAATGCACGCAATTGAGTCCGTTTCAGTTAAAATCGACAATATCAATAATTGATATAATCAAACATTATAAATTAAAGATTTCTATTTTTATAATTCTATTTTGATAAAAATTTTAGTCTTATGTTTAACTACTATGAATTGATGAAGTATATAATTAGTTACATTTTCGTTTATGTTTTATTTTGCATTGTGAACAAGCATACTTGCTTAAAACCTTGGCTCGAAAGAATCTTTTGTTTTCTGAAAAATTAAAATTATTACATACGGCAGTCGACCTAAACAGTAGCGAAAATGCAGCAAGCATCTGATTATATGTCAAGTTCAGCACACTTTGGTGACTTGATGAATAGGGCTATTAAGTGTTTCTACCATCGATTTTACTTCCAGGGGTGTACTTAAATAAAATTGGTCATATTAAATATATGTGTAGAGTCAAATTCGTTTTAATGTTTTTTATAAACAAAAAATCGATTTATTTTAAGATTATTTACCTAGCTTGTAGTGTAAATGTGCTATATTTGTTTTTGCGAAGTAGCACATAAGACGTTATTATTGATTTATATTATGTATGAGTATAATAAATACCCTAAAAAATAATGAATCTCTTTTGTTCTTATTCTACGCTTATTTTATAACAATCAGAACCGGTTTCAACATTTCACCACGAGCATTTTCAACTAAAAAATATATATGCCATATTCCTGGTTCTGATGACAATAAAATAATTGTTCTATTATTTTTCAATATAATGCATTTCTAAGTAGAGACATTGAACACTTAAAAATTGATAATTACTCAATATATCGTTTTTCGATTTACATATAAATATGTAAGTACGAAATATGAAAATTTCACATTCCAAGAACTTCATCCGCCCCTGGAGTATTCACTTGTGTGTATTCATTTATTGACATTTTTTCATCACAGACGCCTTGCATTGCAGGATAGCGAACCTATGGCACGCGAGACGATTTTGCAAAAAAATAAAGTGATAATACAAAAAAATCAAAAAAGTTTTAGAAATAGTGTACAAAAAATTCAAAGCATTTGAAACTTAGTTACAAATATTTAAACATTATATAATGATCATAAATTTCAAGTATTTTCCTAACCTAAAAAAATACATGATGAATCTGGATATTAATGAAAAGCCGGATGTAGGGAAAATAATAGAACAATTTGAAAATGCTTTAGAAGGAACAATATAACAATTTTCGGGAAGGTTTGCTCAGTTTCGACAACTTATAGGAACTAAAAGATCTATTATCCAGTGCAACAGTGACAATTTTTTCATAGACTTATTCCTGTGAATCATTATTCTCTTCAATGAACTGACATTATCAGACATAATCATACATAAATCAGACATAAGAAGTAGACTAACAAACGAAAGTTGTATATCTTGTATTGTATTAAAAGCTACCAACTGTGAACTCGATATAAAACATTTAGCATCTAGCATCCAACAGCAAAAATCTCAATAATAATAAAGTTTTGAAGGTTTTTTTTAAATTTTAGTCTTTTTTATTTTGCCATTAATAGTCATGTGTCATTAAGTAAATTAGACATTTTTTATTTCCATGGCATGTGTTAAAATATATATTATTATATATTTGAACACATGCCATATTATTAAATTTTTAAAAAAGTGGCACTGAAACTTAAAAAGGTTCGGTACCTCTGATATATTTTTCTTACTCATAAACATACATTTTTATTAAGCTGAGTATATGTTTTGACTTATTTATTACCATTTGTCTGAGAACGAAGAACAAAAATAAGTAGGTACATATATTTTTAACCCTTTGAGGAGTATGGCAAAATATGGTAAATATTTTGGTTTCTAATGCTTATTGCCATTTTCTTGGTTTTAATTAAAATGTCATTGTTTTTTCACATATGGGTAAAAAACATTTTTATCTGTGATTTTTGATGATCGCGTTATTTTTATTATTTGTTGCAAATGAACAAAACAATTTTGTAAAAAGGTTAAAACATATTTGTACTCCTAATCCTAATTTAGTAAAAATAAACTCACTACTCAAAGGGTTTAAATCAAAACGATAAAGCAATATCTGCCGATTATGAAGCAATATTAACAATTTCTTAATTTGATAAGTACTATTGAAAATATTATATATATATTTATGAAGAATTTGTACATGCGGAATCTATGAATATATGTATAATCGCATATTTTTTTAAGAGAACTAACAAACAGTGTCGTAGAAAACATTTCTTAAAATAAACTTTATTACGAGTCTATATAATCATACAGAGATCTTGCTAAGACAGAACAACCGGTAAGCTAATCGTTCTCACTGCACGTTGCTTTATAGATCGGATAGGGGGATGGAATTTTAGATACCGTAAATATTTATGTATGAAAAATATTACTCTTATGTACTGATTTCACATTATTTCAATAACGATTGTAACCGGCTTCGTTCGTTACAGACATTATAAACTGATGAAAATATAAATCAATACTGTAACACAATATAAATAAACTTAAGTGGGAGGGATTGTATCTTTTTGCATAATATATACGTCCAATTCTGATGGAATAGTTTTTCTATAACTTGATTATAGAGTACTAGAATCGCATAATTAATATTTTTTTATAATGTACTTGCAATTCAAACTACTTATTATTGGATTTTAATTAAAAAATATATACATATGTATATGATATACCTACACTTCGACTTGAACTTCCAACCTGTTGGATATTCTTTCATTCCGCAAATGTTTGCAAATTGTTTTGTTTTATTTAGAAATTTAAACATTTTTACTCGTATGTAATGGGTCATAAAGTATGAATGGAGATGTATAGTTCTTTTAAGTGACGTTTTAAACGTTTGAATATCGGGCGTGATGTAGTTAGCAAACATAATTCACTCGATTTTGACTTTAATGAGCTTGATTTATAGCATGAGCTGAACTTTTAATGAGAAAATAAGATTTTTCGCGCTCGTCAGTGGCCGGCCTTAAAGTGTCTTATTAATCTAATAACCCTTTTAAAGCGAGTATTATAACACATAAAGTGCCACTGCAATTATAATATATGGACATTTATGTTCGCCGTAAAGTAGCGACAGTGTTTTATGAGCTTTTTGTATATCAACTATAATACCTTTTACGAGGTAAATGCCTCAAAGGACGGGCAATTTATGCTAAAAGATGGGTTTCGGTTGATTCATGCATAGATCAATTGTTGTAAAGGTGGTTAATCTCTTTATGGGTCCAAATAATTTACGAATAAATAGCCTTGTTCGCCGATCAACGCCTCCTTACCGATCGCGATGCTCCTAAAAGGTATTATATCAAAAGGATTCACTTTCGGAATCGTTAATCTTTTATAAGTAGATTTTTTCGATAAAACAAACAATACAAAAATAAACCGAGAAGTAAGGTAAAACAAAATTTTTGCCAATTTGCAAAATCACTTAAAATAAAGATTATAAATAATCATTAACTTTAGGTAGATAAAAAATTTAAAGGGTTATCAAACAGTTTTAAAAATAGTGTATTTGTTTATATATTATTAATCAACTGTTAAAACCAGGGCTGTGGAGTCGCGTGAAAAAAAGACAACTCCGACTCTGACTACGACGAAATTTTTCAATAATTTTATTTTAACTTATATATATGTCAGATATATATATATCAGATCATCTTTAGTCAGCCAAGCATGAAATGTTAACACTTTTGACTATTATGTTTAAATACATATCATTAAATATATTTTTCATAAAAAAATCGAGCCGCTCATTTTTCACGACTCTGACTCCGGCCAAAATACCGCGACTCCACGACTGCGACTCCGACTCCACAGCCCTGGTTAAAACTATGACAGTTTTAGCCATGTGCAGCATATGAACTTCCAATGGAACATATTAACTGAAAATGTTTTAGTAATGAAAGTTGTTTTAAGTAGTTATCAATGACATTGTCTTCCGTGAACTATCTCACAGGTTCAAGTCCTAATACGAACAGCATTCTATTCCTTAAATTAACGGAAGCGAGAGCGATTAGTAACCACTAGTCTTGCTAGGTCAATCCTTCTATCTTTACTTTCTTAGAAAAGTAGAGGTTGGACAAACTGAGTAGCACACAGTTTTCGTAAAAAAAATCTGTTGAGATACCTCCACTAGGACATGAATTAAAAATATATTTTTTTAAAACATATATATTTAATGGCAAAAGGAAAGAATAGCATTCTCGTCTCCCTGTTTTTAGAATTTGACAGTTAGTAAGTATCAAAGGAATAAAAAAAAATGTTGACGGGTTATTTATACATATAATAGTAACCGACCATTTAATGATGTCAGTAGCTTGAATAGTGGGTTTATAAATTATTTCCTTAAAACTTAATTAACTGCCCAAAAGAAATAATTCTTACCGATCAAATAAACACAGGCCCCCATCAAAACTTAAAAAAGAATTCCGTAGAGGAATAGGTTGGTAATATATTTGTGTTATTATTGTTTTAGTAATAATAAGTTTGGCAGCAATGCGATGCGATTCGAGAATCAAGATAGTCGTTCCCCTACGCCAGCCAAGCGTGTCACCGAGCCCGACTGTTTTGCACCACTGCACGTCGGTGTTACGATTTTTTTCGTGTTTATTTTTTTTGTTCAAAGCTTTGAATGTTACGCATGTTCCTATATTATTTGAATTGATAAACTTTTAACGAAAAAAAAGCTTGATAATCTTGGAAAGGCAGAAAATATTAGACTTACCTTCAATTAGAATTAATCTGATGAATTAAATATTTGATACTCGAATATTAAACTAAGATGTCGCTGATTATAGAAAATAAAATTTATTGTTTTCAGTGTAAACATATTATATTTTTCGATCTATCATACTTTCACTATTAATGTTTATACCTAAATTAATATATGGTCTTTAAGATCTATCAAAAAGACTGCATTGTTCGGTTAAACAGAGCAGTTCATATGTAACATTCATTTTTCTCCCCTTGTACTCTTAATATGCGATTGTGTTTTTTTTTAAGTTTATAATAACAATACGCCTAATATTTTTTAATTAGAACTTTATATGAGAAAAACTAGATTAGTCACTCGAAGAACACCAACGATTACCTTACTGCGATTTGCACCCTGACCGGCCCAGTGTAAGAAGACCCGACGAGGCTTTTACCAAATGTTGAGTACGGTCGACCACGTAGCCATTCCAAGTGGCCCGCCGATGCTTTGAAACAAAAATTGAGTGTGCCTTATACTATCTATTCATTTTGTTTCACTTTCATACAAATTAGTTCGTACTTTGAATTACTACACTTCTTATGACTAAGTTGACCACTACTACTGATTTCAGTAATTAAGTCCCCTGTAGAAATCCTAAGTTTGGCCACCCATGTATAGATGGAGCATTAAGGGCGTCAAGCTTGTTCAAAACAAATCATAAACACACAAATGTACCAGCCGATAAGTTGCTTATTTTTTAAATGTTTAATTCATGGGATTTGTCTTACATTCTTCCACTGCCCATACTCTTTACGATACGCCTTTGTGTTAAGGATAAAAATGATAATGCATACAACTGCATACATTGTTGTCATTCAAACCAATCAATTCTTTCTCACCAATATAATTATTATATTGAGACCTAAGACGTGGGTGTTTGTGATGACAATTCTCATCGAGTTTATCACGCATGATCTTTCAAATTCAAAATATTTGTCTAAATGGCATTATATATCGACTGTGGAAAGGAAAAAGGAATATAACAGCTTTTTTTCGAAAATCACAATGCATCACTTGATACACGTTCTATCAAAGGGATATAAGCTGAAAATGCTGAATTGGTATCCAAATTTAGCTTTTATGTTTGATATAATAGGGTAAAAATATCAACGTATCTTAGCGCAATGCATCCTATTATTCACTCTAACATCCTAATTCAAATTATTATTAAAATATTGCACTTATTAAATGTGATTCTAGTGTTTCAAAGAACGATAAACAGTCCGGGGTTTTAAAAACATTAATTAACATTGTGTATCTCTTCGGAGCCAGTATATATAGCTGAGCAAAATGTTGGTTTGAGCAGAGTTTTGACGATGGCGAAAGCCGAAATAGCTATCAACGGAAAAATATAAAACTAAAAACTAAAATACGTTGATATTTTTACCCTATTATAATGGAGTTCTACCAAGATAATGCCAAATCAATAAATAAATTTTATGTTTAAAAAAAGAAAAGGACCTATGAAAATTGCGATCAGGAAAATAGACTTAAAAATGGTTTATTTTGAAAATTTATGTTAGATAAAGTCAATTAAAAACCAGTTGTATATATTTCATGATTTGCCTTTATTCCAAAATCATTGAAACACGTTTTTTGTGCCTTCTGTAAAATTTGTTATGTGTGGGTTGCGTCATTTTTCCTTTCTACAGTCGATATAATTCCAAATATTTTTTGAAATATTAATTTTTAATAAAATTATATTAATGTCTAAGAATCTTAAACATTTTTATTGTACTAAGTATAATATTTAATTATCAATTTTGATAGAGAGAATGTTGGGTAACGCTGGAATAAAGAGTGTTGAAGTGAGCAAGTTGCATTGAGTTATTTATCGCACCCAAGAAACTGTTATCTTATTATTGTTTTAAATAAATACTTGGAATTTTTGCTGCAACCTGCACGTGACAACCCGACTGGTTTATCTCTTGTTTATTTGGCTAAGTGCCTACAAAATTTTCCATACAATTGGGCTATAAATTATAATACTCGCGCTCAAAATATCAGTACCATATTAACAGTTACATCTCCGAGTCGGTACTGTCGCCGATGGACAACACTCTTTGCCTATCATCACTATACAATTTCTGGGCTGTGCGCTGTTAGCGTTTTAGCTGCCATAGATAATTAATAGTAATTACCTTGCCGCCGGCTATAATTTGCCACTATTAATTTAATTAATTATTTACGAGATAACTCGTCGGCGTGTTGAGCACGAGATATCTCGTCTGTGGCAGCCACCGAGTTAAGAGATCAAAGTCCAAATATCCGAATTTAAACTGTCATTGAAAAAAGCCTCAACCTCCACCCTCTTAACTTTAATTACGAGTAGTTTGTAGAGGTGTTTTTTTTTTTAATTAGTTAACACTTTTTCCAAGCACAGCCAACTTGTGGCGCGCACGATGTGGCATATTGCGCTGTATTGTTGAAACCACAGCTCTTCCACATTAATATCATTCAATTGAGGGAACGAAAATTTCAGAAAATTTCATGGACCTACATTCCCCCAGCCCAAAAGGCACGCCATACAGTGTCTTTTGTGGGTGTAACTAGGGTATCCAATCCCAGAGCCTTTTTCCAATCCCGGGATTTCGGGATTAATAAATGTTCAATCCCGGGATTGGGATTAGCTCACGGGAATTTGAAATCCTCAATTCCCTATACTTTTTCCTCAAATTATCTCCAAACCTTGTTTTGTTTTTTTTTTAGCTCGCCGAGGAATTTCAAATCCACAGTTTGCCAATTTCGTGTAAATTTTCGGGATTTGCTAAAAATTTCCCAATCCCGAAATCCCGGGATCGCGACCATGTCAATCCCGGAATTTCGGGATCAGAAAATTGAACGGGATCCTGAATCCCGGGATCGGATGCCCTAGGTGTAACGGCGTTTCAATAATGGCTTGTGGATTTTCTTCACTCTAAATGCGGCAATTTTGTCTATTAACCTGATCACTTAACAAATTTTTGTGGAACTGAACTGAAAAACTATGGCGCAACGGTTAGCGTTGTTGGCTTCCGTGCCGAATCTCACGCGTTCGAGTCCCAGTATGAACAGCATTTTTTCGGTCGATTTATCGATTTCTGTTCGAAGACACGGGTGTTTTTTATGTATTAAATGTCTCTCCCTGCCACCCTTTCTATCCTTTAATAACTGAGCATAGCGAGAGCGATTAGTTAACCACTAGTCCTGTCTTAGCCTTATCCTTCTTTCCCTACTACTCTCTTTGAAAAAAAGAGAGGTTGAGTGACTGGACAACAAACAGTTCTCGTATGAGGCCATATGCTTCACATTGGGAGCGGACACGGATACAAATATAATATATGTATATATCCAGCTTTCTTTTATCAGATTTAACTTGCATCTATGAACTAATGAAATCGACTTGGAACACAAGTGCATAAAAAAATTTACAAGTTTAGTTTAACTTTCTATATCTTAAGTTTTCTTCAAATACTTTGGATCAAATACATGTATTGATTAAAACGAGGAAGTAATTTTACAATGATTAACATGAGCTTATTCGCTGGCTGACAATAATTCGCACAAGCTAGACACAAGATGTAACTTCATACAAATAAAACGGAAGGAGAAATCACTTGTGATTTTTTGTTATATCCAGAAATAAGACAGTTTCCTGGAGCCGACGACCTTTCGCGTACAAGAAAAAGCACTATTCAAGCAGCCACGCATCGCCAGCTTAACTAGAATGAAATACGACAGGCTCGAGTCTGCCGCTGATGACCTATCGTTTAATTTTAAATTGGTTGGAAAACTGTCTTTAAGATATACTAATTTAAAATATTTCATTGACTGGATTGGTATTTATTCGTAGAATTTTATGTTATTCAGGTGAAAATGTAAAAGTTCTAAATGAATTATTACTAAATAAAAAAGACACCAGACTACAATTTTTTAATCCATGTCTGCTTCCAATGTGGACTATATTGCCCCTCCTAATAGAGTTATCTCAACAGAAGCTTTTTTTACGAAAACTGCTCTCGCTACTGAAAACTGCGAACTTTTAGATATCACAAACACCATTGCATATAACAGAATCGATTATACAAATGCTATCTTACTGGGACTTGAATCCGTGAGATCCACCACGGAAGCCAGCGGTATTGACCACTGCACCGCGGAACAGACAATAAATACATAGACGTTTAAATGAATTTTATTGAATTGGTATTTACTTTGAAGCAGCTATCTGATCCTTTTTGGTGTGAAAATAGCAAATTTACACAGTAAATAAGTTTAGTTAATACATATTTCGGCATCTCTCCAAAGTCAGAACAACGTTAAAAACATTTTTTTGTTTTCTTACACATCCTAATAAAAACACTTTTAGTATTTTTTTGTTACAACTTAACTTTATTATATGTTTTATATAAAGTAAGGGCCTGCATTTATCTGGTCAGAATTTTAATTCAGTTTCGGTCATAATTTTCAATAAATTGGTCAGAATTTATATTATATGCTCATAATTTATCGGTCAGAATACATAATTAGTGGTCAGAATTTATATAAAATAGTCATAATTTAAATGAAATTCAATTTTAAGAAATCTAACCTAGCCAAAATGTTTATAAAAATCTGACCGTATAATATTATTCGGACCGTTAATATTTTTTTTCTGACCAAAAATTTATTTAAATCCTAACCATTTAATTTGTTGCATAAAGTAAGTAAGTTTTCATTCATAACATTGTTGTATAATATGATAAATTAATTTTAAATTGTGTAATCTGTACTGTAAAATATGTTTTATTTCTATAAATACTGTTAGTCTATTTCTGTATTTTTAAAATAGGGGAAAAAATACTCATAAGCGTAGTTCATTATGTCAAACTGTACAATGCAAAAACTAGGGAAATACGTGTACTCACTATTCACGGACAATCGTATTATATGTATTTCTACTGGCGGCTCTAGTGATTCTTTTGTTCAGTTGTTTTCATTTTATAAACAATCTACCGTATTGTATTGTACAAACGACAAATTGATTCATTACTCACTAATGAGACAATTACTTACATTGATTGAGCATGTTATTATTCGGTCAGTATTAAGCTCAATATTTTGGTCAGCAAATAAAATAACTTAGTAATAAAGCATTACGGTAATAATGTATATATTAAATATCAATATTTTAAACAAACCTTTCCATGGATTGAGCTATTGAATGATGAGCAGTTCTCGTGATATAACTTATGTTAGAATATTTCATGTTACAAGTTATGTAGATTGGTAATTATTTGGACATAACGTCGTTGTAAGAAAAAGAGAACTTGCTATAAAATTTTCTAATGCGCTTCAAATTTTGGCCGCCTCTTCAAATTTCTCCGGATTAACCGCTACAGCCTACCAAGTAATATTGATTTGATCAATAATTTGGCCTTTGACGAAATTAAAATATAGTGATTTTAATTACAGGTTAATCTAAAACACTCAGTGTTATTTTGTAAACCTAACCTAACCAAAGATACTAGAAAAAAATATGATATTTTACTGACCGATACTGTTCTTATAAATATGAACATAGTTACAGATCATTCATTAAGTTAGTAACTGTCCGTTTATGCATGAAATTGTTATCAAAGTCATAATTAATTGACCCTTCATTGTTTTAGATTTATGTGTATAGCTATAATATTTATACTCACTGTTGACCATTCTGTAGAATGTCTAAACCAGCCCCATAACGGCTTGTCTCTGCGTCTGAAAGAATACGAGAAAAAACAAGTCAAATTAATACAAAGTTGAATATAGATATTACGAATAAATATTAAAATGTATACAATGTTGGCGCTACGCATATGTGCAACTAGGGGTAAGAATTGAAATTTCGAATTCATATTATGCATGTTTGCAAAAAAAAGAATTCATAATATGCCGATACATGTCCTTAACATTTAATTCTGTAGCGGTAAATTTATAAGAGGGACGGAATGGTACCTTCGCAGAACGTATGCAAAAAAATAGCCATTAACTGTCAATAAATATTAAGTTGGAAAAATACATTCTTTCTTGGATAAATGTTTTCATTTCATGAATATGTTTGGTAACATAAGATTGTCAAATTTTAAAACCTATGCTGCTCTTATTTTGCATTATTGTCTTAGATGAGGATTAAAAAATAAGCCACCATGTCAGGTCGCAACTGGCACTTTCAAAATTTAACAAGCTAGGTTTCATCAATTACACAAATATTTCGTCAATTAACATTTTATAGATGTTAGCATAATAACTTTCTAACAAATACAAAAAATATTTTACTGAAATTCGTTTAGAATACTTTGCGACAGGCATGGGCAACATTTTCTAGGTCTGGGGCCAAATTATCGTTCTGTCTCTGGGTCAAGCGCCGGACCAAATTATTAAACTGAATAAAGTAATATTAAATGAAATAAAACACGTTGCTATTTCTTATATGATGGTGATGATGAACTAGTAGAGTGGAGCCACTGCAAGCGCTCTTGTCATCTCCATTATTTAATCCCTCCCTGGAACTATTAATTTCTTTCTCTAATACTTCGCCGAGACAGAAATCAGGGCCGGAAAAAACAGCTCGGCGGGCCGGTGGTTGCTCATATATGCTTTACGAGGTGAGTATTTTAATAATGACATAAGTTTTTCTCTAAGCAACTGTTCCTAACAATTAACTATGAAAATAGTTTAAGAAGTCCTTACTAACAGTGTATAATAGAGTATAGAGTATAGAGTAATAGAGTGGAAGCGGGGAAAAATAGGAAACTATCATTAAGCATATTCACTCTATTAATGTCATTTTTAATGTCATTATTTTAATTGTATCACTTTGTCAAAGAATTCCCAAATTTTAATTATGTTTGTAATTACTTTCAATCCCCATTCTAAATTTATTAATCTGAGATGACTTTTTAATTATATGTAAGATGTGTTAAACATTTTAATTTTGTGCTATTTTAGAATCACTTTTAATGTCATTGGTATTTTCTTTTCAATGCCAATTGTTGTTTATAACTGTTCATTTTTGTATAAATAGCATTGTTAAATTATATTTCTTATCAGTTGACGATGCTCGTAATGAGCGAAACCGGTCCTGACATATTAAATAAAGTGGAATGAAGTACAAAGGATTATTGTGTTTTTACTAATATAATGCCTTTCCACCAAGTATTGACAGTGAACACCCTAAAAGTGTATAATAGAGTGTTGCAATGATATACTTTATTTTGATTTCAAAGAAGCAATCAATGAAGTAGGATTTCTACAACACTATTTTGAGCAATATTGATTCATGTATGTATAATTTTTTAGTCAAACATTACCACTTACGGCGTGTTAAATAGTATTTGATTTAAGACCTTTATGCTGCAGCAATTGACCAAGATAACAAATGAAAAAAATAACGTGAGAATACAAAATCACAATACCATCTTTGGCAATATTAATATTGAATGAGCGGTGAGGGTTTTACCTGAACGCAAACCACAGATTGAACTCTTCACAGCAACTGTTGATTATGGTAGTATAGTATTAATTTAAGAACACTATGTATACGTGTTTCCGGGAAGTGTGGTGCTTGGTTCAAACCACGATGTCCTTTCCAAATGTATGAGTAGAGATACTGACATTTAGAAATACTATTTTTTATAAAGCAATAATAGTCAGAATTCAACGATTATAAATAATAAGAAATTCACGGTTTACAATTTAAAGTGTTTAACACTTTGCGCTCGAGGTTCACAATTCTTGGAAGACCTAAAAAAAGGTCCAACGCTGGTAATTTTGAGGAATACGCAAATTTCTGGGATTTAGAAATTGCCATGCAATTGTTTCAAAATCGCCGGCCAAAGATTCTCTAGTGTCAATGTTTACTGCAGCCCTATGTTGATTCAGAAAAATGAATGTGGCATTTAGAAATGAAAAGGTTGCCCACCCCTGACCTAAACACTTATTTTGGACGGTCTGAAATACGCAACGCCGTCAAAGCAAACGCAATACTGTTTGTTTTAGCTTTGACGGTTGGTAAAACGAAAATTTTATCAACTGCAGCTATGTTCATTGTTGTCATTAGTGACGGATTAAGCACACGAGAGGCTCAGGCGCAATTAAATTTGGAGGCCCTGTTTTTCTAATAAAATAAGAACGTCGAAAAATTTCAAGTAAAACAGAAAACATACATATTAAAATCTGATCAGAGAGTATATTGGTTTTACAATTAAAGCCATTTTTGAGGCCCCTAAGATTCGGAGGCCCCAAGCGCACGCCTCATGCGCTTATAAGATAATCTGCCACTGGTTGTCATCATATAAACTTGGTTGCTTTGGTCGACCAGTCAAACGATGTAGGTTTCTACGTTATTAGGTAGCAAAGCAGAATTTTGTTTTATTATTTTATATATTTAATGTCTAATCAGTAAATGACATCTTTTACAGACTCTCATCTCTCGATTATAAGATCCTGGGTATATTCTATGATGACAGCAGTGAAGCGACAACGACTAAATATTTGATTTTGTGTAGCACTGTTGATATCAGAGTGTGCAATGCATTCATTTATTTGCATTATTTTATACGAGTCTATCGCTAGACTCACATTTCAATAAAGTGTCATTTTAAAAAATCATTTTTGATTGGCAAAGGTGTAATGGTTTCAATAAAGATAAGAAACACTGTTACTTATTGGAATTCACCCAATCCTCATTTTGCACGGGGGATACGTTCCATGCGAAAAAGCCGTGCAAAAAAAACCGTTTTAAAAAGGATCAACTGCACATAGGTAAATTAAAGATACGTTCCATTCATTGAACCGTGCAATAAGAGGATTTGGTGTACTATTACTAAAGATTAATGAGTTCCATAATTTTTTAATTAATTTTCGTTGTAGATATTTTTGTTACTCAAATTGTATTAAATATAAAAATGTTTTGTTACCAACTGTTCTGTCTGAGATGTCACTTTTTCAAAATCTGTATCGATTAATTTCCTCTTAAGTAGCTCATTCGAAATTAACTATAAACACGTGTCGTCAAAAAACCGTAACAAATCGTAGACACTTCATGTCATTAACGTCATTATGTTTATTGATAATTGTTACACTAATTAGCCACTTATTATCATTAGTGTACTGTAAAAAACCGTTGTCCATTATTGTTACGAGCTGTCGTGATAGTTCTCGAGAATATCATATCCTGCTGCGTGGACTCTCGACTAATTGACGCCGCCAGTGAAAGTGATGGAGGTGAAGTGTTTGAATTTTTTTTTATCGCAGTGTCAACATTGTTTTGTGTTATTTGCTCAGACATTGTGGGAGTCGTGAACTGCTGGAAAATAACGGGAGATGACGGACTATCTATCCAAGGTTTTAAAGCGATTTATACAAGGCATACGGATATAGAATATACGTATGTACATATAATTGTGCGATTAATAATATATACTAACAATTAGTTATATGTACAATCAATTTTTTTTTTATACAGTTTTGAAATAACACTATCTACTAAAAAGAACAAATACAATAAAACCTCCATTTACACTTAAGTCGGGACAGTGTAATTTGGAGCAGTGTAATTGGGGGAGTGAATCTCATATAAAATTAGCAATTTTGTTTTTTCCGCGAAAAATGAAAAACTAAGAATTCTCTTAGTTTTACAAAAAAAAATATGGACGAAATATTTGGTTACTAAGTGATAAAATGCAAAGCGCGAGCAAAATCCAGCACATAGACAGTCGCCCGGCTATGCGTGTATAGCCTGGCACGTGTTGAATACACAGGCGCTAGCCAACATTTGACTGTATGCACCGCACAGACGGCCGTCTCGTAGCAACGACAATGGAATGCGACCGTTCAATTGGGGGATTTGCGGTGAATATTTCAAGCCAGCGCGTAATTCGGAGTAGTGTAATTGGGGGTTCCATTGTACTATGTTTTAACACAAATAATTTGTTCTAAAATGATTGCCAGACACAAAAAACACAATCGGATAACGAATTTCCTAATAACAAGAAATTCAACAACACTAGACAGTAATAACAAAAAAACTATATAGTTTCTAACACATTAGACGTGACATACATTTAGTTTAACTAAAATGCTTTGCTATTTCTTCACCTTATTAGAATAGAGTTCGAAAAAGTACATACTAATTTTATCAATACTATTACTTAAATTAAAAATACAATACCGCATGCAGCTCTTTAAATCCCAAACCAATTTTCGATATTCTGGGGAAGGAGTGAATTTTTTTATCACTTCTATGCAATTACATGCAATACTCAAATAAGTAATCGATTGTTACTTAATACACTTATGATATGTAACAATATGTAATTTACCTTAAACTAACGAATATAAATGGCTAAAAATGTACTGCCGTGTATACTGAATCTGACGTAGATAATATATGTCAGAAATATCATTTATATACGTTTGATCTGAAAATATTGTTTTCTTTCAAATTAACAAGGGGCTCGCCGGACTTATTTAAATTTAACAAGGGAATCGCGCGAGCCCCCTCCAACCCACCACTGCCGATATGTATTTACAAAACTTAACCAACGTGTGAAATAGCAAAATGGAAATAAACGATTTATAGTGGTTCGACGGACGGACTTCCTGTTAAAAATTAACTAATTTGTAAATGTTTATTCTTTGTTTCTTCCTGGCAAACTGGTATTACTAAGCTAAAAGTGGATTGATCCAAGCACACCCTCGCGTTTATGTTGCTGTCGATTTCACGGTCGACTACGGATACGTAATAACTTAATTATATGTAGTTGCAAAAACATGACAGTATCATTGGTCAATACATTATGATCAATGATGAATGATGTTTAAAAAGGTTACAGCGATTACTTAACAAAGTTTAAGCGGATAAGTTCGATAAGAGGTTTATGTAGGTGGTAATAAATGACTTTTAAAACTAAATGGAATTTATTTTTTTTGTATCTAGAGTAGTTATGCGTATAGGGCCCTTTAAATACCAATTGTGGCACGTATGGCATTTTTGGTAGCACTTTTAGAATTAAAAAAAAATAAAAAAGGTAAAATTAAAAGCGTTATCATTGTTATTTAGCGAGCCGCTCTAAATTTAGTCTGAGTTTCGAGCACGCTGCAACAGGTCATCCACATACTAACCAATTTAACTGTTATATAATGTTATGTTATACGAAAAATATTTGTATTATTTGTATTCGAGTATTTTTTAAATGAATAATATATTCAATATGCATTGTGGCTTAATTTTACTAATATGTACTGTTGAACTTATTTATCAAATAAGTTGAAAATAGTATTAAGTAGCAGTTTGCAAATACATATAGCATTGGAAAAGTGGCACTTTTAAATGGTGCGCACCACCGATCTAGAGGTAATAAAAAATAATAATTTTGCAAAACTTAAAAAATAAGTGCAAAATAAGTTTTTATTAAAATTGTACGCAAATATCGTTCAGGTTTCGACTACGAAAATGGATATGACATAACATTTTATTGTACCCATCCGGTTCCCAGGCTAATGTTTAGATTGCAAAATATATTTTGTATAAACAGATCTATTATTGATTTCGTAACCCCGTCTTCGTAAGACGTTATCGTATATATTATGTTTGAACGAATCAAATTTAAATGAATTTCCCACAAGTAGGCGTAGGATGAAAGACATTCTCTTAGTTACGCCTCTTCTTTTACTAGCTAAATATTGTGATCAAATAAGAATGGCCAGTAATAGAAACATACTGCAATTATGCCCCAGCTATTGACAGTGGACACAATTACGAGTCAATTTACAATTCATTGATTGAATTGGCATTTATTTAAAACTCCACTGAAATCAATTTAAAAAATATATTACAAAGTATTTTAGTTCTAAAAATACTATACTATTTTATATACATATAGTTGATAGCTATTTCGGCTTATGTCCTCATCAGAACTATGTTTAAACTTATATTTATTTTTTTGGATATCA
>CM062840.1:22875329-22936860 GCA_031772345.1 Himalopsyche anomala
AATTTGACCTACAGCATAAATATTGCACTGACTTAAATAGGTAACCACCACTATACGTATTTTTACAGTATCAAAACAAGCAAAACATTTTTACATTTCATTACAAAAATAACAATACCACCCAACACACGAATGGGTATTTAGACAGTAATGAGGTATTGGTACATGGTAGCCACAGTAAGCTATCGTATTTCATAAAGTAACGGTTTTCGGAGAAGCAAAACAAAGCATACAATACAAAATTCTCAAACTTTCTCTAATATATTGAAAGAATTATTTTTAATTTTGTATAACCTATTTTTATGATATTGATTTGATATGATTTTTTATGATATTGATATTGATGAATACAGTTTTGAAAAATAATTTTGTTGCATAAAAAAGATTAAAACATAAAAAAATATTGACATAATAAGATTAAAATAGAAAAGTATTCAGTAAAAGAATTATAAGTTGCGATTGATAGTTATTTTTGGTTCGCGCTTTAGTTTTGACGATTATTTAATCCGAAAATTATCTTAACTGACAATAATTAAAAAACTTCGATATTTTTAAATTATTGTAAGTTAAGTAATCGATTGAACATTTCTCACAGTGACTTCTTTACGTTTTTTATTAATAGCATCTAAAATGTATTGCGGATTCCATATTTCTATTGACCTTTTGAATCTAAGATCAAAAATCTCAGGATGATTGGTTCCAGAAAGTGGTGCGTAAAAAAGACTAATTTTCATATAATTTGAAAAATCGATTCCAAATCCGTATAACAAAGTACCAAAAATGTATGAAAAAACGTAACGGTGCCATCCAAAAAAAATCGCATAAAGAAAGGATTGAGTGTACATTTTACTAAATGTAAATATTTTTACTTCAAGATTCTATATAGTCTAACTCGATAAGGAAGAAACTAAATGAATATTAGACCAGATCAAAAGTAGTTATTCAAATAATTTATAGCGAATGCATAGATATATTCGTATTTTTTAATAAATGTTTGAGAACTTTCTTTATTGTCAGCTTGCTTGTTCGACGATATGCAGGGCTGTGACATATTAAAATCTTACCTTTTCAAATATTTTTTTGTTTTTAATAATATTTTTTTTTTTACTTTTAGACGACGAACTTTGTTTTTTTAGCGAATATCTTTCCCATTTGTAAGCGGCACAAAACTTTTGAAACATAGAAAAGATTCATAAATACTAATGTGAAAAATGCTTTTATTCATCTACTGTTAATATTATATACAAATATCTATACATAGAATCTCTGCTTAAAAGCATTGTCAAATAATTATTTTAAAATACTTATCCATTAAGCCAGTAGTTTCCAACCTTTGTGTTAATGCGCCTCCCCATCCTTTATTTCATATAGTAAGTAACAAAGACACGTTTTAAAGGGTAAATAAATATTTTGGACTGTTCGCGCCTTGTTTTACAATAATCCACGCCTCCATGTTGGAAATCGCTGCATTGGATACCCTTGCTTTAGCTTACTAAAGCAAGAGTATCCAACCTTTTTTGCCTTGGGATCGACTTTTCAATCTTAAGGCGACTCAGTAGGAATGCAAAACTTAAATTTGACCTACAGCATAAATATTGCACTGACTTAAATAGGTAACCACCACTATACGTATTTTTACAGTATCAAAACAAGCAAAACATTTTTCTATTTCATTACAAAAATAACAATACCACCTAACACACGAATGGGTATTTAGACAGTAATGAGGTATTGGTACATGGTAGCAACAGTAAGCTATCGTATTTAATAAATTAACAGTTTTTGGCAAAGATAAATTACACGAGAAGCAAAACAAACCATACAATACAAATTTCTCAAACTTTCTCTAATATATTAAAGGAATCAGTTTCTATTTTTAATTTTGTATAACCTATTTGTTATGATATTGATATTGATGAATACAGAGTTGTCTTATATTTCATGTTAGACAAAAAACTTCGATATTTTTAAATTATTGTAAGTTAAGTAATCGTTCTTATCAAATCAATTGAACATTTCACACAGTGACTTCTTTACGTTTTTTATTAATAGCATCTAAAATGTATTGCGAATTCCGTATTTCCATTGACCTTGTGAATCTAGGATCCAAAATTTCAGGAAGCATGCAGTTCATGTAGAACATTGATAGTTTTGGTTCCATTTTCTCTCTCCAAAATATATCATCCCTCAAAATAACCTCCGTTTTTATTTTTATTTCTTTACCAGTCCACACTGCAAATAGACAGCGTTCCTTATTTGTAATATGCAATTGCCCTTGTACTTGAAAATACCAGTCATGGTTTTTATTAATTATGAATTTTCCATTTGTTTTATTGACTTTCCAAAATAAAACCTTCCTTTTTTTGATTGCTTCGTCCACTTCCAAATTGGAGCATGACGATGGGCACTTTATTTCCAAAATATCTTGTCGGTCGTTAAACAGGCCATCGGGGGAAGCGCCGAAACACGGATTCACGGTGTCAATAAAAAGACCACAAGGCTCAATGTGAATTTTTTCTTGAATGCTTAATTGTTTAATTGCAATTTTTTCATTGCGTTTTCCGTAATCAATGGATGCAATTTTGCATAAAGACACACCATACATAATTGACTTCACTAATGATGCGCAGCTAGTGTATTCTCGTCGCTTACAAATTTTTCCAAACCAGGAAGCAGTTATGCGCCATCTTCTTAATTCAATCCACTTTCCACAGTCTGCTTGTAAGATGGTTTCTGATTCAATTTGTTTTATATCATCTGGAGAAAATTGCAAATTCTTAATAAACAAATCCTTCGCCATATTAAAAGTAGATTGATCCATATCGGGTTGCTGTGCAGCCTCTCCATAATCGGGATTCAGCCGTGACATAGTGTTCAATTTGTTTTTTTTCCTTGGCTTTTTTGAAGCCAGCCTTTTCTTCTGTCATGAAATTTCTAATTTTGTTGTGTACTTTCCAGGATTTTTTTTGAAAAGTTTACGATGTAAAACCGTCAAAGGCTGTTGACTATTATATGATACAGCTGCAGCGTTACATCTACCTAGATATGATTGCCTCTTACTAAAATTAATTCGTTTCCCTCCGACATATTTAGCTATGATGCTATTAAATCGTTCAACAACATTATTGTCAACGTCGTGAATAAGACTTCTTGATCGCAAAGCTAAATATTCTACAATGCCTTCAATTTTTGAAAAAACGTAGCTTTTTTTAAATTCTTCTATCAAAGATGTATCAGATTCAGTTTTTTTACAGAAATATTCCGCGCATCCACTATGTATTCCAAACACGTGCTTATGGCAGTTAGAAATGTCACTAAATAAATCCTTTATTTTTTTTTCGTTATTGGTTTTTTGATTTTTTCTATATCTTATTGCCGATGTGACTGCTATTCGCAGACGCAAAATGTTTCCGGATATTTTTTTTCGTAATAATATAGGATACCTGGTGTCAACAGTCAACGATCTTAATTTAGTGCAAAAATTTCTCAGAAGGTGATTTCTACACTCAATCTTTTCAACGCTTATGTTGGAATACGGTCGTGATTCCAAATTTTTTTTATATGTGCTGGCATCTCCATCTGAAATTAGTTTGGAGTAAATGATGCCGTGGGTTTTCAAGGATTGTCGAAATCCTTCAACCAAAATGTCACTTTCCATGCTGGGTGAACTTCCAGAGAAATTTTTGTAACATCTATGGTCTGATGCTTTCAAATTCTTCGAAGACGCACGGTCACAAATCGAACAATACTTATTTCTTATACCTAAATATAATATTTTGCCAGTGTGTGCGCCAACTATTGCTGCCGCACCAGACAACGCCGAGTAATTATTTCTGTACGATCTCTTCGACCAACACCCATCAGCCACTACGGTTATTAGCGGTGTTCCGTTGCTATCTACACTATTTATTTGTTTCGCGTAGTCTGACTCACTTCGAGCTGCCTCATCCATTGTGTCTACAGCGCACTGTCTCCATGCATCACAACATTCTTCGTGAACTTTTTCATACGTTTTACAAGAAATGTTGGGTATGTTCACAGCAGACATAAACTCTTCTAAAGCAGAATAACCACATCCGATGCTCATTATACCTGTAACAACTTCGTGGTTTAATTTCTTGGATTTGGGATCGTCGGTACTAAGTAAAAATGATAATCCACACATATTACATGATAATGTAAAATCTGACACAAAACCTCTTCGGTACTCTGATATGACAGTTAGGTTTGCTGCTGAGCAAAAAAAATCTTTAGAATGTTGAGATATTTCTGTTATTCTGTTAAAAAAATATTTAAAATTTACGATTCTCCGGCCATCTAAGCCATCTTGAAAGATATTTGTAGAGTCATTTTCCTAAAAAAAAAAAATACATGTTACGATTTGTAAACAATCAGTGGAATAACAAAGTTTATTTGTTATAAAATGATTTTTTCTTAAGTAACTGCCGAAAATATCGAAAATGTTCAATAATAAAATGTTAATAAGTCTTTTAAGACACTACCATATGTTATTTTGTGATTATTTTGACTTCAAAATTCTATACAGCCTAACTCAATAAGGAAAAAACTAAATGAATATTATACCTGATCAAAAGTAGTTATTCGAATAATTTATATCGAATGCATAAATATATTATTATTTGTTTATAATGTTTGGGGAATGTCGCCTGCTGTGGCCCAGTTGGTAAGAGCTTGCTCTTTCGATCACGCAGGTCTGGGTTCGATTCCCGGTCAGATCACAGTGAATTTGAGAATTATTCAATTCAAAGTTGTGATCAATGATCAATGACTGGGTGTTTGTGATGTCAATTCACATCATTTCCTCTCCTCCAATCCTTCTGATCCTTTAATAACTGGGCGTAGAATAACGATTAGCCAACCACTAGTCCTGTTCTAGCCTTATCCTTCTTTCCCCACTCACTTTGAAAGAAGTGAGGTTGAGCGACTGAGTAACAAACAGTTCTCGTAGAAAAAAATCTGTTAAGATACCTCCATTAGGAGGCCATATGCTCCACATTGGGAGCGGACATGGATTAAAAAAAAAAAAAGTTTGGGAACTTTTTTTCTCTCGCGAATGTTCATATTCGCCATTATTGGTTGTGACAAGAAAACATGATACTAATAACATTAAAAGTATTTCAAACCATGCGACAATTTGAATACGTATTGTAGATATAATATTGTTACATAATTCGTTAAGTTATCGAATAAATATGGTTTCCAATCATCTAATAAAATAGATAAATTAAAGTCATTACCATAGTTATATCAGCTGCATCGGATAAACTTTGTTGGGTGGTTTTTTTACTACTGACTTCAATACAATCACTTCCACTCTCCTGGCGATGTACACTAAAATAGAGTAATGACAAATTCAAATTATTTTGCCGTTCTTCTGCCAAGTTATGGTTTTAAAATTTAAATTATGTATCTGCGTATGGCGTAAATATATTGACAACTCGACATAATACACGTTTGCTAATAGTATGTCATTGTGGCTTATATTCGTTATTCACAGAAATACTTATATTAATTTTATACATAATATCGAAATATACTATATAACTTTCCAACATTTCCTATGTGAATATTAAAAAAAACTCTAGATTTTGTACAAAACAATGACTTAAATATATCAATATCGAATATTTTCTAGCATTCTGTTTTGTTCAATTAGAAGGTTCAAAAAACACATTTTACGGTAGAAAAATGTATTCAATTAAAAAAAAAACGTTGCAATAAACATGGTTTAGCATCTGTATAATGATTCTTAAAAAATATTTACTATTAACATCTTACCTTTTCCAATAATTTTGAAGTTTTTTTCCATTTAGACGAAGAACTTTGCTTTTTTTAGCGAAAATCTTCCCCATCTGTAAGCAGCACATTACTTTTGAAATATAAAAATGATTCAAAACTACTAATGTGAAAAATCCTTTTATTCAACTACTGTTACTATTATATTGAATAGAATCTGTTTTTAAAAGCATTGCCAAATAATTATTTTAAAATGCTTATCCGTTAAGCTAAAGTAATACTGGTCTTTAAAAGAATTGTTATTGAAAAAGACATTATTGTATTATAAATAATAATATTATTTGTCATCGCTTTGGGCAACCCTAACCCCAACCGATAGTTAACCGTTTTTTTATGGTAGCGTAAACAATACATTGCTTCTTACCTCTAATATTCGTTGATCAGTGATTTAATAAAATTGAACAAAAAATTTGACACGTCCACTCTAGACCAAGCCCTATCTCAAACTGAACTCGAAACTGAAAAATAGTAGGTAAGAAAAAGACATCCCCGAAAAATGGTTACCATTTATTGGTGTTAATATTTTTTTTTTTTTTTTGCTTTTAAATGTGAACAATAAAGTCTTTTATCACTCCAATTTTTTGTGGAATTATATATGATCCAATTATGCTTTAAAAATCAGTCAGAAAAAGTGGGAGAAATGGTACATTTCAAATGGATGTACAATCATTAAAAAACATAAATTGGAAATTCTGCTCAATTCACTTTCTTAAACAAACCTTTATCTGCATTTCTTTCTAAGACATTAAACTTCGGTATCTTATAATAATCTCTAAAAATGATTTCAACGTAAAGCAGTTTTTCAAATTCCGTTTTTTGTGTTTGCCGTGTTTCCTTTAAAATATGACTATTCTCATGAAAAAAAAATGCAATAGTGTAAAAAAGCGTTTGGAAAATGTAATTATTGAAAAAAAAATTTTTTGAGTGAACGGTTCACGAGATTTAGTCGACGCCAAACGATCGATTTACTCTGTTTTCAGGCGAAAAGGTACTGTATCCTCTTAAGTACCAGGACGCGCTAGCGTCAAGGTTCTTCTAGTCTCCTTCATCGATAAAGTTTTTGAAAAATTGTAAATTGCATCCCCTTCGTTTGCAGACGGAAGGGCGTGATCACTACAGAGATAAGAAGTTCAAACTTATATTAATTAAGCTTATAAACTGGCTTAAAAGAGGTACAAAATGTATCCTCTCTTATCCACTAAACTAGTCGTCCTAATTTATATTTCATTATAGTATTATATTTATTAATTTTTACTTTAGTGTTTCTGGAACAATAACAAATATGAGAATAATCAAAGCAAATTAGTTTAAATTGAAGTGATTATTTATAATTAGTTACTTCAGCGTTTTGCATGGGTTTTAGTAACGGTGATCGATCAATTTTTGTTTGGTAATTAAAGATGTCATATATAAAGGAATGACAGCATAAACCGAAATAGCTATCGACCATAAATATATAATAATATTTCTTAAATATGCAATGTAGAGATCTGCACGGTCCCCTACCCGGCCCAGCCCGCGGGCCAGGTTCGGGCGGATAAGCGCAATTGAAATTCGGGCCCGGGTAAGGAAATTATTTCTTCAGAAAAATATTTATATATAAGTCAGCCATGATTATTTTAACTATTACCGGTTCTATAAAGAATCGTAAATTGATGTAAATGTGTAAAGAACGAGTTTTTTTCTGGGTGAAGAGTATAAATCTAGGTGTGGTATTAGACTCGCGTCCGGGCCGGATCGGGCCTGAGTTTTTCGGGCTTGGAGCGGGAATTTTTGTAAAATTTCGGTCCGTGCAGACCTATAATGCAATGTCTCCGAAACAAATTCTTCGTCTACTACTTCTCACATCTCAAGAGGTAAATAATAGTATAATAAATGCATATTTTTCATCGTTTTTATGATTATGTTCTAGCGATGAAAATATAAGTTTTATATCACCAATGTCTGGAAAAAATGAAACAGAATGACAACAGTAGGTGTAAATTGTATTGAATTATTATTGGTTCATTGAATTCACAGCAACAAGCAACAAGGTCAAGGACTCCATCATTGTATTTAGAGCATATTTGTGATGTATGAAGTTATTAACCCATATTCTTTTACAACATTCAATTTACAATGCCAATCGAATCGATTCAATGTTTAAATTAATATTTATTTTGGAAATGCTTCTTAACTACTATTCTATATCACGATTGAAATACAGCAATGCCCAATTCAACGTCAGAGTTGCGTGCCACGAAAGAATCGATTAAAAACCACCAGAAATAATTTATAATTTCATACGTGAAGATAATACGACTGCAACTTTGTAGATAACTTATGTGAATAATATAAGATTAATACTACATACAGTATTAATTATCCTCTTATTTTTTGACCATATTCGCTCTCTATGTGGAGGATACGGCTGCCTGCGACACCTCCATTTTCTCCTGTCTTCTGCCAATTACATTGCTTCTTCCCATCACATGTCAGTATCTTCAGTTCCGCCGGGTACATCCTTTGGATAGTACTCGATGGTCGTATAGTACAGTGCTTCTCAATCTTTTTCATGCCACGGCCCCTTAAATCTTATAAATAATCTATGGACCCCCGATTTTTTAAAATTTTACATGTTTATATTATATCACGAAGAATGTTCACAAATAAATATTTGTACTTTCTACTGAAAAAATTCGTGGACCCCAGGATGGGAAGCATTGGTCTAGGACGCCGGAATCCAACCGGTCAGAAGAAGACGCATGCAGGATTAAGGCTCTCCAGAAGCATTCATAGCATGTGACGCAGCCAGCTCCAACGTCTCTCCATGATCGACGTGACGGGGAGCTGTTTTGTACGTTCTGACCCAAGTATATATTCTCGGAACTCAGTGTACGGTTTTTTTTGAGTCTTCGTCATGTGCCATCATTCGCTTCCGTAAAGCAGCACTGGTAGAATTCAATCGTTGACTTTAAAAATGGCATTCGGTTTGAATGTTGCTACAGCTATTCTTTGGCGAACAACGAGCTATTTCTTAATGCTACAGTCTTTCGAGGTATGTACGTCGAAACATCGGAAGCTATCAAGATTTTCGATTATCTTTCAGGCGCTGGTCAGGATCCTATTAATTAAGAGTTATATTCGAAATGTATAATTTTTTTTTTTTAATAGTTGACTTTTGACTCGGAAGCAGAGATAATTTGACACTAGTACTAGAAAAGGTTGTTCAAGAATCTTTAAAACTGAAATATCCAAAAAAAAAACACTAAAGTCATTTGCCTCGTTGGCTACGCGATAAGAGGGTTCTACGTGCAGCTACAATTGAGAAACGCTACCTCACATTAAACGGCCTATATTGATTTGTTTTTTTTTATGAATTATAACTAAATATGTTTAAAATATATATTATAATAACGTATTACGTTTAAGTAGCCCACATTCTCTGTTCTCCGTACCAAACAACAAACATTTCGGATCAATTGAATTGATTCAAGATCAACCGGTCTACCAAATGAGTCACGAATCACCAATCATGGTATTATGATACGAGTCTATGAGATAAAAAAAATGCGCTCAAATATCAAAAATGTATCTTTGATACAACATATTAAGTCAAACACTACAATGTAAGATTTATTAAGACTATTATAGTGTTTTTTTTTATTTAGTGGTTCAATAAATCGGTAAATAAATACAGATTGTGTGTGGCCAAAAAAAATAAAATGATCTTTCGTTAAATTTGAGTAGTGTTGATTTTTTTATAATAGCTATAGTAAAATATTATTTCACTTTTACAATCAATAGTATATGTACTGTCGTTTTACACCTTTCTTCATTTTTTCCAGATGTGTTGAAACAGATGGGACCGTGGTTCATATTCGGTACATCGAAAAATAAACGCTTTTAATTTTGCGTCATATTCGGTTGTGGCGATGGACTGAATTACAACCCGTGATCTCTAAACAAGAGTTCTGTGAAGATGCCGGAGTAGTACTACCACATGCTTTCAAATTCGGAAGCAGAATACGTGTATTGAACTTAGGAAAAGTATAAAATAATTTTAATTGTCAATTAAAACAAAACATAAAGTTCGGATTGGATATTGCTAAAATACCGCCTACCCATGATATACATACACATCAATTTGCAATGATTATATTGGCATAATTTAAGATGTCGACTGAAGGTGCTTGGTGGAATTTCAATATTAAATTTGAATTGTTCAAACTATGTACATTCTCACAGATTTTTTCACTCGACTGACGCGGGTTTCACCTTCCAGCATCTTCAGGCGTTCAGCGTTGGCGACAAGGATGAACCTTCGCCAGCAATGGCTTTAAACTCAATGATACATTTATTTATTTTATAAACACGAAACATTCATTTACTAAGCGTCAGTTCAAGTTCATCCGTGCACTTGAACGCCTGAAGATACCGAAAGGCGAATCCCGGGTCGTTAGTGACAAAATCTGTGAGAATGTACATAGTTTGAACGATTCAAAAGATTATATTGGCCTTAAACTGCTCCAGGTGTCAACAAATAATTTATAAAATAAGTTTTTTTGTCATATTTTGATTTTATTATATTAAAAAATAAGCGACCCTTGGCCTATAGTTTGACTTGCCTGATATATGCAGCTAAAAACGCTTCAAATGGTAACAAATAACAAGCAATTTCTAAAATTGCTTACCATACACATTTTCAGAGGGTCTTTTGTGTGTGATAACGAAGGTGTTATTGTAGACTTTAAGGGAAATTCTATTTCATGATATAAAATGCCTGGTCTTGGCATGAAATAATTATCTCTTCACGAGTACAATGAGATTCTAACAGCCAAAAAAGTTATATGTCAAGAACTGGAATGAAAGTGACACTTTTCAGCTAGTTATATCCAACACCTCTCACAGGAAATGCATGACTCGCAGTAATTGGTATTTGATAACCCTGTCTTAAGATAAATTTATATTTTATTTCGAAAAATTATCACCAAAACCTGTTTATTTTTTATAGAAATAAATTATTAAAATATATTTGTTCTAGGGACCTCTAAAATAACATGAGGCACATTCCGATCAATAGAACATAAACTATGACAAAAACATTACAAAATTACATTGTCCCTTCAAATCAAGAATCTAAAGGAACAACTCAATGGAGTTCAAGAACTCTAACAACAAAATGGTGTACAATTTATGAATATATATATTAAATAACTTATTCAAATAAATATTTAATCTTTCTTAAAATAGGATTCTTTTAGATGCCGCAGTGCATTATTAGTATTTCGCTACCCGAACAACAGTAAATATTTTAGCATCGTACGGGAACAAAAAAATATGTTTTATTTAAATCGCTTTGATGCATAATAAAATGTTAATGAAGTATTATATGTCTTTAGTATTTAAAAAGAATCATCGGAAACACTCGAACCTGGCTATAGAAAAGGATAATTAATGAAGAAAATTACAATAGATTATTTTGGACTGTTTTATTGTTTATATTATGTTTTTTTTCATAATGACCAATTTTATAGTTCACATAACAGAAGTAAAACACGTAAGTCATTCCAAAATGTTTCTTGTTTGCTCTTTAAACTTCCTCTGTTGCGCAATCTATTGGCCTCAATTTACATTAATTATATTCAAATTACCTTTCTAATTGCTTATCTTATTACCTTAAAGATCATTATACAACATAATCAAATATCAAAAACATAACTATATATTAAATGTCTTTTGGGTCGTAAAAGATAAAAAAATCATTTTGTGCAGTCTGCTTCAATAAAAAAATAAATACAGAAACATTAACCTACAACATTTTATATTGGAAATGGTTTCAAGACCTTCATGGTTAGCTTTTTTAATAGTTAATTATATTGCATATTGATTTAGCAATACAATATATTCATAATAATTATATTTAAATAAAGTCATATATATTATCTATGTTAGATGTGAAGGTTCAATTTTCAATTAAATTCGAGGTATATTCAATTTATTAATAATCAAAACTTATTTGATAAAAAGTTAATTATTGATTTTTCAATATGACTAGCTGAAAGCTAAATGAACAAATCTTTAACGTTTAAAAAAAGATATCAGCAAAGCAATCTATCGAATAATATCTAACATAATATGTCACCATCTAAAAAGCATAATTGAAAAATTTATTGTCTTCCTTATGGCTTTACCATTGGCAGGTTGATTCTTCATGTTGAGATGAGAAATAATTCATATTCACCGTTTCTGAGGTATTTATAATGAATATAAACATTACTAAGAACTTTTTAAAATATCAACATAATATAATGTTTATAATAATAATAATATGTTATTACTTATTTATCAGCGAGAAAAATCTTTTTAAGAATTGGTCTTACGGTGGCGTAATGGTGAAACCTGTATTTATATGTATATACAGTCTCAACACACCAATGAAAATGTATGTCGATGAAACACTTTCAAGTAAAAAAATACTTGATATTACTTCATCATAGTAAGTAAAAACATGCAAGTATTTTGATCTACGATAATGGTAAAAGATTGACAGCAGTTATTTCGGCATCACGCCATTATCAAAAATATTGTAAATAAACTATACACGACGCGTAAAAACTGAATCAATTAAAATTGGTGTTATCAACAATTTAACAGGTAGATTAGAAGTATCAGTATTTATTAACCACTTGAATATCAAGCGGACACGGGTGTCCGGATCATATGCAAGCAAACACGGATGTGACAGGCATTTAAAAAATCAAATACTTGGTATTCTAATAGAATATAAGCAATATTGTTATGAATATGTGTAGTTCAATCTATACTGAGTCAATATAGGTTTTTAAAATATCGAATTCGAGTGTATATTAGGCTAAATTATTTTTCTCAAAAACACACAGTATTTCTGGGACGTATTTATGATTTATTTCCGCGGTATTCAAGCGGTTAATTTCGTTAACGTTTAAAAAAGATTTTTCTCAAACGTAGATACGTATTTTGCAAGCGATACCAGACGATATGCTCTACTTTGCGAGCGGACATGCTTAAAATAATTAGAAAGCAACTTCCGATAATTTATAACATATTTATTTCAATCACGATCGATTTTGACATCGGTTATGATTATCATTACAGCAACACAATCATGAAAAAATATTAATTTAATTTTTAAGGTAGTACATACGTAATCTCAATATGTGGTAGGACAGTTGATTGTGAGTCTTTATATGGAACAATCGGCAAGCAGACAAGCAACGGATATTGTTCAAAATCATGTAACGAGCCAATTTTGTGAATACGTGAAATGATTGTAAATTTAATGTTTTATCACATCAAATATAATATTATGAAATCATTGTAAGAAAAAAATCAAACATATATCTAAATGGGAGGTAAACTACGCCATGTTATGTCAAAAATGGCAGTATTTTTACTATACTAATTTGAACGGCAATACTTTTTCATGTTTAGTTAAAAATACTGATTTTTCTTTTATTATTTGTATTGTAGAATATTTGCACTACACTAAATGTGTGTTTCTGCTATATTACTGAAAAGAGTGTCAAGATTTAATTTGGCCAAAATTTACATAGTGTAGTTTACTTCCCATGTATAGAAATTTTCTCAAACAAAATTAGATCCCCCCCACTCACATTTCCCTTAATATTTGTTACCGCGTCCACCACTTATTCGAAAACATTTCTTCCCGAGGTGCTCTTACGAGGAATGGTTGTAAGCCAATGGCAAATATATATTAATATTAAGTAATGCAGATAGGAGAACGGTGTTAGAAAAGTAATTTTATTTTACATAGAACAATCATACCTTTTGTCAATATAAATCATTTGAAAAATCAGCGTATAAATGTAATCGAATAGCACGAAAGTCCAAACGCGTTTACTACTCATCCACGTATCCGAAAACGAATATTACTATTTTGAAAAGACAGCATGATTCATTGATGATGTCATCAGAAATTTCAAAGTCATTTCAGTTTTCATTCTGAGGTTCTGATTGTTTTATAAAATCCCTAATTATGATACCGGATATGGTTTCGAAGCGTCACATGATTGCCAACAATCTCAAGACGTGAACTTTTCAAAATAAGTAATTGTTTTTTTTTTTTAATTTATTCTGCCAATATGGCAGATAAATCATTAAATAATATTTTAATTGAATCAAAAAGATACATAATATATATTTCAAAAACAGAATATTTTTTGTTTTTTTTTACCATGTCCGCTCCCAATGTGAAGCATATGGACTCCTAATGGAGTTTATCTCAAAAGAAGTGTTTCTACGAGAACTACTTGTTACTCAGTTACTCAACCTCTCTTTTTCCAAAGAGAGTAGGAATAGAAGGAAAGAGCTAGGACAGGACTAGTGGTTAGCTAATCGCTCTCGATACGCCCCGTTCATAGGATAGGATGGGTGGGAAGAGGGAATTCAAGACATCACATACATCCATGCCTTTGAACAGAAATTCATAAATCGATTGAAAAATCAATTTATAAAACTGCCCGTACTAGGATTCGAGCCCGTGACCTCCGTAGTGGTAACCAACGACGTTGACCACTCGACCACACAGGCGGCATTATTAATTAGGTAATGTTTATAAATAAATACATATTTGATTCGTTTCGAATCTAGATAAAAATAAGTTATTTAATCAACTTCGTCTGAAATTGAATGATGTTTTTAAAAATAAGTGATTTTAGACATGTTCTTTTGCTTTCACACACAAATAAACATGAGTCACTACTGATTAGTTAATAGAGTGTGATTAAATATAGATCTGTGATCGCTGATAACAATATATCACAAAAAATCGATAAAGGTTCTAAAAACAACATGATGAAATGAAAAAAACTTGCTAATGGACTTTTTAAGAGCATCCTGTTGTCGTTCCGGATTCAAGGGGTCGTTTAGTAATATCAGTGGAGTGTCAATTTTTTTCGAAATATATATTTACAAATTTAATTTCGGTGGTACCATACATATTTTTAGTCAATAAATTATAATGATTCAGAGATACTTTTTCGCGTTAATATTTAAACGACAGTTCAGGCTTCGCTCAAGCATTGAATTTTTTTACCGACACAAAATTAAAATAAAAAAAACAGTAATGGATCCCTGGTTTGAACTTCTGAATATAATTACTAGTAAAATATAATTATATTGTTTAAATTAATTAGCGAAACACATTATCCTATAATAGCTTAAATAACAATGGTAACAAAAGTAACAAGTAACAAAATAGTACTAAATTTATTTTTTTATCCACGCCCGCTCCCAATGTGGAGCATATGGCTTCCTAATGGAGGTATCTCAACAGAAGTTTTTTCTACGAGAACTGTTTGTTACTCAGTCGCTCAAGCTTACTTTTTTTCAAATTGAGTAGTTTGGGTTGACTAATCGCTATTGCTACACCCAGTTATTAAAGGATCAGAAGGATAGGAGGAGAGGAAAAAATGTGAATTGACATCACAAACACCCAGTCTTCGATCACAACTTTTAATTGAATAATTCTCAAATTCACTATGATCTTACCGGGAATCGAATCCAGACCTGCGTGATCGGCAGAGCAAGCTCTATCCAACTGGGCCACAGCAGGCGACAATCACGAAATCATAGTTTTGAGTAATTTCTTCAATTTAACAACATTTTTTTTCTACATACAAAAAAACATTATACATTAATGTTTAGTTTTCACTCTTTCATATTGGATATTGAAAGGTTTTGAGAGATTAAAGCCAAGAAGATCATTTAATAAACAACAGAAAACGGCATTACGGCACATGGACTTAGCGTGATGTAAGAGGAAAACTGACTTAGACTATTTTTCCATCTATGAAATGGTTATTCGAGAATTTAAATATAGGAGAGAATCAAAAAAAGCAAAAAATGTGGGTTGGGCCGATCGACTTTTGAGCCTCTCAAATAGCCTTGTTGAATACTATTTTCTGATCAATTGAAAAAAACGTTCCAGATCATATTATAAATTAAGTAATACAAATTGTGTTTTATAAATATACTGCTTTTCGATCAAAAATTGACAGTTAACATGACTCAGATGTCATTATTATAGATTGATATTCCATGTGTGTTAGGCTGGAGCCGTCACTGCGTTGACTTTGGTTAAAAAGTGGTTTGGCAAGATGCGCGTAAGTCAAAATGCGTGATGTAGTTTCATTTCGTAACCCGTCTGGCCGACAAAAAACAACTCGCGTGTAATTTTAATTTGGCCGGCTTGTCCAAACTTTGTGACGAAAGGGTACCCGGATACTCACTTACTCGCCCGCCGAGGCGATCAATGATTCACGGGTTAACCAGGTATCAGTCGGTACTTTTTACCGCTGCAATAAGGATTACAAATTACTTAGGTGATCTGACGATTCCAGGAAGAACTTTTGTTCATCATTTTAATATGAATTGAGAAGATCGATTAGAAGGTACGAAGATACTGTTCAAAATTACGGAGGCATAATTAATTTAAAGATCAGTGATTAAAGAATAAAAAACACCACCAAAACTCAATGACTCGAATGAAATCAACTAATTGGGCAAAGCAAATAGAAGTATCCAAATCTTAAGGACAACACAATTCTAGATCTAATTTTTCTTCTTCTTTGACCACATTCGCTCGCTAAGTGGAGCATATGGCTGCCACACGACACCTCAATGTTTCCTTGTCTCCCGCCAATTGCTTTGCTTCCTCTCATGACATGCCAGCATCCTTCAGTTCCGCCGAGTACATCCTATGGATAGTACCCGACGGACGTCCGGAGCGCCGGAATCCCACCGGTTGAAAGAAGAGGCAGGCAGGATTGAGGCTTTGATCGGTTTGAAAGCCTAGATCTAATAGAGCACCTCAAGTAAATTAATTAAGTACTTGAGCTTAAGTCAGTCACTCTATTTCAGAAAGTCTGCTTTTCTTCAAGAGGGTTTTAAAAAAATGAACGGGTTTCGAAAAGGCTAGTAATTAGCTTATCGTTCTTCCGGGTCAGATAGGCCAAGAGTCGCTAAACACTTAACCCAAAACAGCCAAATATGAAAGCTCCTAAAAATACAAATAGCCAAATACTCCGTCAACCAAGAGAATGGTAGACCAGCAGCATAGATAATTAACCTATCAAACCGATCATATACGTAATGTATTTGAAGACGACTTTTAAGTTTAAGGAAACCAACGCAAACTCATAGTTTTTGCATTCATGATGATGATGGTTTAATAAGCACACGATGGTGTTAGACAATATTAAGCAAAAATAGAAAGTCAATTCTAATATTGGCCATTCTGCAGAGCAATAACCCTTCCGTGAGAGGTATGGGAACTCGTCGGCCACACGCGATAACTTGACGAATGGTGATTAAAGTCGATTCTCTTCAGGGCTTTCCGGCTCGAATCCCGGTCGCAGGCCTTCTACCTTAGAAATCTAAATTATTGTTCCAGACGCATGCATAATTTTTGATTTATTTACTATATTTCCCTACCGGATAAGATAATAATCATTCATAGGCGCAAAACGATTGATGAACAAGCAAATTACAAACGTTTATTGAGGAAGCTCATTAAATCTGTGCCCCCGGGGGGCATATTTCCATATCAAAGACATTATGGAAACGTTATGGGTGATCAATACAGTGGTTAATAAACTTTTTGGACACGGATAGCATAAAAATATGGTTGGCTCAGATAAAGAACATTTTTTTTTATAATATCATATTGTTTTCGATGGATCCAACAGTTATTTTGTGTAGGCTTTTTTCATCACTATTATGATAAATTTATTAAATTACCGGTTGTGTAACTAAATGAAACAGTTGCTTATTCGAAGAATAATTATTTTAATTGATTAATACATTGTACACGTTGCATTTATTTAAAATGTATTCGAACGATGTCTTATGTTTATCTATGATAGTAACATCATACTACATCACAAATCTTAAATGTATGCAAATAGCTAATCTACAGGTATGTTGTTCAACTTAACTTAGTTGGAGCAACAATTTTATTTCAGGGATATCAAATTCTTGCGGGCCATACAGTTACATTTTCATAAAAGCAGAAAAAACAGAAAGCTTTTCTATTACAAGGTGTCGATACAAAACGATGTAAATATTGCGACACCCCTGCAAGATTTTTTTATTTACATACATATCCGCTCCCAATGTGGAGCATATGTGCTAATAATGGAGGTATCTCAAAATATTTTTTCTACGATAACTGTTTGTAACTCAGTCGATCAATCTCTTTTTTTCAAAGAGAGTACGAATGTAAGTATGTAGAACTCTTCAATATATTATATTATTCTGAATAATGTTATTTATAATTGTATTAACTATTGACTAGCATATTTTAGAATATTTTTTATACACGAATTATGTTTATTAAGTATTCAATAAAAATTGATTAACAATTCTGTTAACAAATATGAGACGTGTTAAACTTAATATAAAATAAAATAACTTAGATTATTCCACGTATTGTGCTACAAACTGTGACACGTGTTTCGCCTCTTTCAGAGGTATCCTCAGACAACTACCGCAAAAGCTTGCTTAAGTACGTGTTAAACTTATTTGAGAAACATTTTCAAACAGATAAATATTAACAAAAATTATATCGTCCAATTGAATAAACCAGTAAACAACATTAATGGTTGTGATCTTTATTTATGATCGGACGTCAAGAGAATTATGCATACTAAAGAACACCCTATTTATAACACTATTAACTGAGAATAACAATTATTAAGACTGTACAATCAAATCATTTTAAAATAGTGGATACGTTCTACAAAAAACCGTGTAAAAAAAATATTTAAATAAATTATATGCACGCCGTTTTGTCTGCGCCATTTTGTCCTAACATCAATCGATTGCGTATCAATAAGGCTAACCGATGTCTGATTTAACCGCTTCAGTACCGTATGGCCACTGGTGGCCGCTACATACGAACGGCGTGAATACCGTAAGGCCACTGAAAACCACGAATGTAACTTGAAAATATTAAACTATATGTATCATTTTATAAGTAAACCTTTAATATTCATAAATTCAGTCCTATTTTTTAAAACTATTCAAAAATTTGGGTTTATAATTGACATAATTTTCCACTTATATTTATTAGTGTGATGATTTTTTAACTCTCGCGGCTCGGAGACTAGAAAAATACTTCTCTGTCAATGGGGGTCGTTTAGGGACCCCAGTGGTTTCCTCATTATTGGCCTTATTCTTATGAATTTCAAAAATCCGTGGTTTTTTAATAAATAATCATATTTTAAGTTGCGCGTAAAAAAAACGTCATTCCAGTACAAATATTAATTTGCAACTGACGCGTTCAGCGGCGTTCAGCCCAGTTATCTTACGAACGATCGCTGATAAGCGGGCGCTTATCTCGTTATCGCATTATCGTATTTATATAAACTACAAAAGGTCCAAAAAACTATTATATAAGAACACCTTAATTATAAACATTGTATCACCCATATTAAAATAGATATTTAAGAAAATGTGGGTAGTGGGGTCGCATTTCTTGAGCTTAGAACCGGAAAAGTTAATTGTATGTTATATGTGTTAAGCCTTTTAATTTTGTGTAATTATAATGTAACTTGTAAATCCTTTCCATTGTTAATAGTTGCTTAGACCTTTTATTTAAATTTAAATTTGTATAAATAGCACTGTTTATATATTTTTCTTATCAGTTGATAATGCTCGCGATGAGCGAAACCGGTCCTGATCCAATAAATTTTATGTAGAAAAAGTACTAAAAATATTTTATTATTTTTTTTATAATGCCATTTCACCAAGTATTGACAGTGAACACCTTAAAAGTATTCAAAAATTATTAAAAACATGCGGTAGGTATGTGAGTGAATGTTTTAAGCTTAAACATCGCGGTACTGAAAAGGTTAAAAATGACTTGTTCGTTCTTATGCTGACTTTGATAACAAGTATTAGATTGCATTATGGCGTTTTGTGGTCACGATATGTTTGTGAGTATAATTCAGGCCCGGTTGGTTTTGTCGTCTTTCGCCTCCGGGAAACCAGGCGAAGATTTTAAAGCGCTCTCAGGCGACACACTTCTCACGGCTTCACCTTGAAATATCATCTCAGAGTCAGAATGAGTGAACGGGCGTAAAAGAATACAAGAGACAGGCGCGCATTCACGAGGGGCGACCTTTTAAATTATCACGTACTTTTTTTTTTTTTAAAGTATATTATCAAACATTCGCATAAATTGCGTTATGGCCTTCGAACGTTGAACGACAAATCACGACAGGAAACAACATTATTTGCATTTTAATTACGGTTTTGGGATCAATTTTTATCTAAAAACGTGTGGCAATATTTTGAAAAAATAATACGAAATAGACGATGATAAACCAAAATATAGACAGAAAAAGTAAAAAAAATGTTTTACATGAATTTACTGTGTAACAGAGTAATCATTAAGATTTGTCACAAAAAAAAATATCGGGAGGTTTTAAAAGACGTACGTGACTTCCGATTAGTCGATTTCTGTTCGAATGCATGTATGTTTGTAATGTTTAAAAACTCCCTCCCTACTTTCTAACTACTAAAATAACGAAGCGTAGCGTGGACGATCATTTGACCGTTAGTCTTGTCTTAGCCCTATCTTTATATCCCTACTACTTTTGAGGAAAAGGTTGAGCAACTGAATAATAAACAGATCTTATAGAAATAACTTATGTTGATATACCTCTTTTAGGAGGCCATATTCTCCACATTAGGATTTTTCTTTTTAATCAACTGTAAATTTTTTTGGTTGATTATTTTTATGTCTCTCGTGGTCGCACCCTACCCCCTCTCATATCCACATCTAAACGTATTATTAATGAAAGCAGAGTTCTTCTCTACGCTGCAGAATATACTCCCCTTTTTTTCTTCCTCTCTCTCTCTCTTTCTGATACTTGCAATAATTAAAAGATTATAATTAACCTAAGACGCGTATATTATTAACTATACTTTCAATTTGAGAGCACTGGATACAATACAGTTGTCAAATGTATGTTATAAAAACAGCCGGTTCACAGCATTTTATTATGCAAAACAATGTTCAGTGATATGAATAGTGGGCGATAATTTACCGTGATTCAGTACTGGTACAGAGTCAGCCAAAGGCAGACTCACTCGCAGGTAGGCCTACATTCGGCGAGTTATGGACGGCGCGTGTCCCACATTCGGGTTCTCTTCTGCCTATCTCCTATCAATCGTGTTCATTCAACAGATAAGTATCGACACATGCATAAGCGATGGCGTTACTTGCGCCCCCGAAGGTATATACTTTGAAGATTCGTAACACGTGTCCCAACTAGTGATAAAACCAATGTAATGACAGTGGTATGAGTTTTGATTGTGTATTAGATCAAAAAATATTATTTAAAGTATCTCATGGTTCTAGTACAAGCAAAAGCTGCTTCTTAATTAAGACTCCTGTCAGACAGTTTTCCTCTTCATACATACAGCTTTCGACTTTTTAAAAATAACTTGTGATAAGAATGGCAAAACGTATTTAACATACGGAATACACTCTCTGGTGCAGAGTATAACGTCTTGGCGGAAGATGGAAAAAAGATGAGCACAACGTATTAAGTTGAAGAATTTAAATTAATCTATATAATAAAACAGAAGCAACAGTAATTATTTCGTTATAAGCATTTTTTTGAATCCGTGTCCGCTCCCAATGTGGAGCATATGGCTTCCTAATGGAGGTATTTCAACAGAAGTTTTTTCTACGATAACTGTTTCTCAGTCGCTCAACCTCACTTTTTTTAAATGAATAGTAGCGAACGAAGGGTAAGGCTAGAACAGAACTAATGGTTGACTAATCGCTATTGCTGCACCCAGTTATTAAAGTATCAGAAAGATGGGAGGAGAGGAAATAATGTGAATTGACATCACAAACACCCAGTCTTCGATCAAAACTTTGAATTGAATAATTCTCAAATTCACTGTGATCTTACCGGGAATCGAACCCAGACCTGCGTGATCGGCAGAGCAGGCTCTAACCAACTAAGCCACAGCAGGCGACAAGCTAACTTTACTCTTATTAGCATTTACAATTAAAAATATTAAATGGTCGCGATTCCACCATTAAAATCTGTAACAAGCATTACAAATAAGTGTATTTTTTTCCAAATAAACAAACTGCTGCAAAATATGGTAGATGAAACCTACCGAGTGAATGATTAAAATGGAATATGTCCGTTGGGACATCGTATAAACGCCTATACGACTTCACATTTCCATCATTATAATTTATTACTTATCAATATCAAAGAACCGAAAGATATTGAAAGTATAAAAAAAGCTCATCTATATTATGTATTCCAAAAGCTCCTGTGAAAGTTCACACTATTAACAAAATAACATATCTAACATAACGCTTTGATGTAACATTAAAATTTTAATGATTTTTTTCGTAACTTTCTAACGAAATATCGTTAATATAAGGTGCTCAATGTAATGGAAGGCTATTAGGAAGGCAAGCCCTTTTTACATTTTATTAAATTGATGTTGAGCTTTCTTCGCTTTGTATAAATTGAACTTTTTATAGGATTTCTAAAGTCGTCGTAAAACTTTGGTATTGAAGCTTAAATTGAATTGGTAGATATCGTCGATGACATTTTGATAAGAGTGGGCTGAGAACATTTATTGTGTACCCAAACTTTCGGGTAAGGAAAGCAAAATTTTAATTATGTTTATTTAGGTAAAAGTAATGCTTGTTTATGTCTTTAAATAAGTAAGCACAGATGAAATAAGAATAATTATACAAAATTCAAAGATACAGAATTTCCAAACAATTTCATTTGCTGAGCAGTCTTACTCACTTGGCGAAACCATTGCAAATCATATTAAGTACGAAATTTAAAAAATCCATACTATACATTTTAATTTGATTAACATAATTTTCTTTTTATATTGGTAGAGCTTCATTGTTTTCGTGTAAACATTGACATGACTCATAATTTATTTTTGAGCGAGTTTCATTTATTACGAGAATTTTTTAATTTTGTTCACGATGTTATACCCCAAGAATAAATCCCCACTAATAAAAGTCACTAAGATCAACAGCAGCTTGAATGAAACTCGAAGTACAACAAGGAGTTAGAATAAATAAAAGACCGCTCACTGTTACGGAAATGTTTTATTAGGAATTTACAATCATTAAATTTTTAATCACACACAAAATATCTAAAAAATAGAAATTAAATTATTACAATACAATTAATAATACCCAGCTTGCACAAACGATTTTATAGAAGTTATGAAATTTTTGTCTTGAAATTTTGAAAAGTCTGCGCGCGACAGAAAACAAAATTAACTGTAACTATCTTCGAGATGGAAAAATATTAGTTCTTTCATCTCTGACGTCTAGCTTTTGATACGTCATTCTGAGAATAACGTATCGCACAAAACCAGAAAAGAAAAAAAAACCACAAGTGACTCTAAATTAAAGTTCCAGCACCGGGAAGTGTCCCCCACACACGTTTCGTGTCCCAAAAAGCAAGGAAGAAAGAAACAAAAATCGCTTCGGGTATCGAAAAACAGTGTTGCCATTTAAAGTCATAAACAATCAATATTACCGGCTACATGATGAAAAAATTGAACACAATTAATTTAATTATTATTTTTAAATGTCTACCAGTTGTCATCACAAAAGGGGTAGTAGAAGCTTATGCTTATAAGTCATACCGTATCAACATATCAAAATGTTTGGTTTGACAAGAATTAGGCGAAGTGTATGCCGAGAGGTAAGCAACGCAGAGCAGGGCAGAACAGAATTGGCAGGTGCAGGCATGTATGACATATGCGTCACGTCAATGACATTATGACCTACAATAACTCTTTTAATGTCTTTGTAGAGTAGTCTGCATTTGTTTAGTATAAACAAAGTTCAGTTCCCATTAATTGAATATGTTTCTAGGTCATTTTCGCGGCGAAATCAAAGGAACACGTGCAAACCAGCACGCACCAAGCAGGAATCTATGCAAGCTCCACAACGGAGCGCAGCGAAGGGTAAACGAATGTCTGCGTCGCGCGTGTTTACATTGTAGCTTACGCTAGTCTGCGCTTCTTTATGTAATACAAAATGTGTACTACCCCGCACTGCAGCGTGGATGACGTGTAGTTTTGACGATTGCGTGATGTCGAAATAGCTACCATACATTTGTTATAACGCTTGTAGAACTAAATTTGAATATACTTTTCCGACAAGATAATGTACGGTACAGAAACCGCGTATATTTATTGAGAAAATGAGGGTTGAAAATAGTCCCGAGTATATCATCGACTAGACCTAATTATCTGAACATGATCAGACTGGTCCAATAATAAGTGCAACCAACATGGCGAGTTTTTTTGTTAATCTTATTATACCAAATCGGGAATGAATCCAGTACGGCCAGTATAGTACGCACAAACTGCCAGTCACTCGCTATCGTAACTGGCACACTTATCTTGACAGCCAGTGGCATTCGAACGAAAGGGTTTTTTCCGTATTATTTTTTTTCGATTGTAGAACTTTGTGTATACTTTTCACTAGGAAGTAGTGAGGTGTGAGACATACATAGTTTTGAGGTGAATTGGAATTCGTTCAGTAGAAAAAGACAAATGAAGTAAAAAAAATTAAAAAATATCCGATGATTTCAAAATAAAATAAAATATTTGACAAAAGAAAAAATTATTCAAATTTTCGTTTTTTTCTCAAGTCATGTGAGATTAACTATTTAGATGAGAATTTACATAATCATAAACATTTAAATCCACTAAAAAAAATCTTAGTTACTCTAGATCAGTGGTGGGGAACATGCGGCCTTTTGGCTACTCTGATGCGGCCTTTTGATTTTTTTTTTTAATAAATTGGATATTTTTTTAAATAAATACACCATTTTATAATGCAATATAATCACTTTGATCAAAAAAAATGTCAAAAGGTTTCTTATGACTGCGGCCTTAAGTTGAATCAGATAAAGGAATGTGGCATTTAGAAATGAAAAGGTTCCCCAACTCTGCTCTAGATATTGACTTTGCCGATACCTGAACCCAAAACCATCGAATCTTTAGTATAAAACTCTTTCCGCTAGACCGCGGAGGCCAATCCCAGCGCCAGCAATTTCAAGCCAAAACTGTGTTCTGACAATAATATATGAGATCTTTGTTTTCCCAACATTCACATTTTGTATTTCAAATGGAAAACATAATTAAGATCTTTACTAATATTATTGAAGTGACTAAGATGTTTGCAATTAAAATGTGCTTCTTTAAAGGAAAAAATAACGAATTTTTCGAAATAGTTATTACGAATGAAAAGTTTTAAATACAAAAGAGAAATGATAATTTAAATGAGAAAAGAAACGGATTCTATAAAAACAAAAAACAATTAAGTTTACAGAAGGGCAGAAAACGTTATTTTTTAAGTCCATTCCGAAATATTCTGTGTAAAAAACTGAATAAGTGAAAAAGACGAAGAAACAGATGGAATTTAATTTCAGTAAAAAGACAGAGGCAACTTTCTAATTATCACGGATGAAGAAAATATATCAGAGTATAGTCACCTTTTGTGACCTAGTTGGCAAAAGCGTTGTACTAGCGATCATTCTAGATTGGGTTCAAGTCCCAGTAAGGTCAATATCAAATCTATATATTTTTTTAATTTAAATTTAAGATTTTAGACATGGATTTTTTAATTTAAGATTTCGACTGAAAGTGCTTGGTAAAATTAAATTTGAATCGTTCAAATTATATACATTCACACAAGTTTTGTCACTAACGACCCAGGTTTTACCTTTCGTCATCTTCAGGCGTTCAAGTACACGGATGAACTTGAACTGATGCTCAGTAAATGAATATATCGTGTTTATATAAGAAATAAAGCCATTGCTGGCGAAAAGGATTAACACATGGAAATGCCTACAAATTTGAATAGTGAGTAATTTTAAGAATTTATTTATTTTTGTTTGTTGGAAAAGGTTTTACAATTATATTTACTTACATATAGGGTATAAAAGTGGGTGATTAGACAGATTTACGCAAAACGCCTGAAGATGCCGAAAGACGAAACCCGGGTGTACATAATTTGAACGATTCAAATTAAGACACGGGTGTTTGTTATTGTCTGTGAAATTAATTTACACATTGACTAGTTCACTTTAAGAGTGTCCATTTTTTTCTTTCGTGTGTACTGTAACTGGCTAAAATGGACAATGAAACGATTAAATAGAAAATCTATACATTGGCTGAATGCATCAGCTGTAACATCTACAATAAATAAAATAGGGAAAACGAATTGAATCAATGATTGCCACATTTCACAGAGCTCGGTGGTTCGAAACAAGCCGAATAGCAGCGCAATAAATTAAGTGCATGCCGGGTAATAGGTAAAAAGTCCACGGCTAATCGCAAAGAATCCATTTATCCAGCGGATTATAAAAAGTTACGGAATGTTAAATATGTAGCATTTTGCTAAGTGGGGCAGGTGTTTTTGTACAACCGTATTGTACCGTAGTCGAAAGTCAAATTTTATTACGCAACCGTTACGAGACCATCAATTAGTATTAGATGAGAATAAGTGTGATCAAAAATTTCCGGTGCACGAACAAACAAACAAAATGGCAAAAAGTCTCCAGCGGAACACCCAATTTAACACAAGAATGCTTTCTCGTCATTATTTAACATTTTCGACTAAAATTATTAAGCCAGGTATTAACTCTTTCGGAACAGGTCCAAATCATGTGAAGCTAACCCTTACAGCCGGCTTATTTTTTTAGAATAACAATTGTATTAAGTACTTTCTAAAAGAGCCATTCCGTGATTATTTGAAACACACATCATTATTCAATTTTTTACAATATTGTTGCCAGTATTTCTTGTTTTGAAGAGCCATATTAGAATATTTGCATGTTCCTAGTCCCACTCCTGTTTTTGCTTGGTGCACAACTTGCAGGTTTTTCAGGACTTTTTTGTTGGTGGTAATATTAGTATCAAACTATTTTTAGTAATGTTTTCTGATGCTCTGTTTTATGGATTGTCCAAATCTACAATTCGAAATGGACTCGGTGACTGCACCATATTGTGGTTTGCGCTTTGATAAATTTAAATTTTGATTGATATAATCAGTAACAATTTTTATGAAAATAATAATTAATGACTGTTTTTGAATGATTTGAGTATCTGCTATATAGTATATTTTATGATTCTTTTCTGAAAAATATTGATAAATGTGACAATCATGGCTCTGTTTGAAAGGCTAGAACATCACACGAAAACACGACCGCGGACGTGTTAAGAGGATTCATCATTTTCGTATGACATACTACGGCTTCGATTTCGTGGAAGAATGATGCATAATATCAGTAATTAATTATTTAATAAGCATATCATCAACAATATTGACAATAAAATACATCAAATCAAAAAATGAATGAAAAAACATTGAAATTAGTTATAAAAAGCAAGTAAATTCTTTTGTAATATCCAGTTCCTGAATATTATCATGTATCGAATTAAAGTCGTTGTTAGGTATCTATGTATTACTATACAGATCATCTTCTGCGTCACCGAGGAAATTAATGACACAGGCTTTCTTTAATGAGAATTCTACTAATTTCTACGAGATTTTTTCCAAGAATCTAACACTCTTCCTGCAATTTTATACTGTCAGGGATTGTCACGACTCCTCTATTTTTTATAACTGATTAAGGCAAGATTCTTAGAAGGACATGTTACTTTGCTAGATGCGAAAAATATAAAGCTCTTCACTAAGTGTACGGAGGACCCCAATAGGAGTACAACCTCTGTCTCCTATATTAAATTTAATATATATTTTACCAATATGAATAAACTGAAAACACTTCAATGTATACTTACTTATCTATATATATTTATTGAATTTTTCGCATATAAAATTTACTGGTGAATTTTTTAAAGCAGTATATATATGTCCTTTGACCTATGCATGCTTTTTTCATCGGTTATTTGCAAATGATATATATGTACTTGAATAACGTTTTAATTTGCCAATTATAAGCGCAATAATGGTTTATATTATCAGCAAAGGGAGAAACAAATAATTCAAGCAATTGCGGTTGATGCATTATGAAGTATTTAATAATTACATTATCTTAATAATAAAATTTACAATATGATTTATGATATGACCACATTTCGTAATTTTAATGCGCGAGTTCTTTTGGGACGAAATGTGACAATATTGAGAAAATACTTAATATCATGTGATGACTATGAATTATATTTAAAATGTGTTTAAAAGATAATATATAAGTATAACATAATAACAGTTTAATAACTAATAAGATCTGAAAATAATATTACAGATATTATGTATAGATTTTTAAAAAAAACAGCTACATACATGACTCTTCTTTTGCAAACGCAACATGTTGGTAGCATATTGTCTTGTGAATTTAATCGTGGTCATCATGAACTCGTATTATATAATATATCTTAGTCCAAACTAGGGTTTTCAATACCGGTATTACAAATACTGAAGGATTCCGGTATTTCAAATGATTTTTTATACCGGAATATTTTTTCTGACAATTAAAAAATAGTTTTCGCTGTAGCAATTATACGTCGGTAAAAATGTATGTTTTGTACCCGTTCGTCCAACATGGTTTCGATATGAGAATGGCTTTTTCTATAGAAAAAAATTTCTTCAAGAAAATACAATCAAGGAAACAATAATATACATCCGCTCCCAATGTGGAGCATATAGCCACCTAATAGAGGTATTTCAACAGAAATTTTGTTAGGAAAACTGCTTGTTACTTATCTTTTTTTAGAATAGGTAATAGGAATAGAAGGATAAGGCAGGACAGGACTAGTGGTTTACTAATCATTCTCGCTACGCCTAGTTGATTGGATTGGATGGATTGGAAAGATTGGGAGGAATGTTTAGACATCACAAACACACATGCCTTCGAACATAAATCGATTGAAAAAATGATGTTCGAACCCATAAGATCCGCCACGGAATCTTTGATATTATGATCTATTACAATTGTTAATTTTCAAGTCTATACAGTTTCATAAAATGATTTTTCATCCGATTTATAGATGTACGTTTTTAAGGCATGTCGCTTATGCTTATCTTAATACTCTCTCATCACATGATACTTAAAACAGGGCACAGAGAAATCAATTACCTACACACTATTCTTGTTCTAGCCTTGTCCTTATATCCCTACACTTTTTCAAAAAGAGATGTCGAGGATCTGAGTAATAACCTTTCTTGAGATACCCTCTATAAGAAGTCGTGTTTATTTATTTAATTAATTAATGAACATTGCATAAGGTTGGCAAATTATAAATTAAAAAAATAGTACAATCTAATATTAAAAGCAGTAGAAAAAAATAGCAAGGAAGTCAACTGAGTAAGCTCCTACGAACTCTACTTTAATACATTAAAAAAAAGATTCGTCGGAACTCACCCACGTCTACGTGGAATATGTCGACATCCGAAGAAATATTGTTGAACACCGTTAAAGTTCGTCCACAAAGCGTCCACTGATCGTTTTGTAACAAAATTTCCTGATATCGAAAATACCCTTTTGCTATGTGGGGCATATGGCCTTTAAGCCATCAAATAAAAGATCCAAACTTTCTGTTCTTTTGTTTATAGACTCTTTTATGTAAAATTCGGCACACCCGATTACGAAGTTGTAAAACTGGTTTTCGAATGTCACAAATTATGTCAAAAACCGATTTTTGAAAACCCACAAGCCCTAGTAATATCCATATACCCTCATATAGAGAAGTGTTATAAATGGTAACAAAAAACAGTATGTAATATGAATTATCCAAGTGCCGGTATTGATTTATTCATCCGGTATTTCTATCAAAATTGTTTATAAATATTATTCTTCTTTTTTGATATTTTTGGTAATACCGGTAATGATATTATATTCGCCCAGTTATATGCTAGAATCCCTAGTCCAAAGATATGAATCTTCCGTATATTACCTGTAACAGTACTGCTACATTACAATATGACTTAACCGTGAGAGTAAGTCGGATATACCGTTGATAATTGAGCCAGGAGTTACGCAATCGTCATCATCATCAGACGATGGTATTATGGATGCGACGTTAGCGACCGCTGGTGAAACTCTGGCGAACCGGATAGAGTAGTTTCGTGTCGAGTATGATATATTTGCCACTTAACCTCCATAGCGGTAGAGATGTCCAACAAATGGACAATGCACAAGTTGAGTATTTTCGATTGATTCAGGGGATACTTTCATAAAATTAAAAAAAAACAAACTTTACTTATGTTAAGTGTCGATATTTAAAAAATATTCAAAATAACATTTTGTTTTATGATTCACTGTTTCAAAATGGGAACTAAAATATTGATAACTAGCTGGTTTCCGGCAAGCGTTGCAATGCCACTCAAAGAAAGAAAATTGATTAAAGTGCATGTTTTCTTTTTCTGTCTGCTTGACGTTTGACGTTTGCTGCCGATTTTCTATGGTACGACACACGCGGCACTTACTGTAAGTTAATTACGTTTTAAAAATGAACTGTTTGGCAGACATACAAACATTGATTTTTATATGTAAAACCTACTGTAAGTTAATTTTACTATGCCTATAACTTTCCCGCAAGTGCAAACAAAAGTTTGTCAACGTTTTATTGCAATCGAATGAGCGGTGTGGCAACGCATAAAATACGAACAAACAAATATTCATTTTTATATCGACTGTGGAAAGGAAAAAGGACGTAACCCACACATAGAAAATTTTACAGGAGGCGCAAAAACGTGTTTTAATGCTTTTGGGCCATATGCAAATTATGAAATATACACAACCTTGAAGTGAACGGAGATTTCTAAGCTGGTGTTTAATTGACATAATCTAATATTAATAAAGAAATTATCTATGAAACACCTTTTTTCAGTCTTCTTTCATGGTTTCAATCTTCACAAGCTTCACTTTTTGGAAACTTAAAAAGTAAATTTATGTATTAATTCGACATTTGCACCTTACATCCTTTTCATAGAACGTGTATCAACGTGTTAATATTAACGTGTTAACATGGTGATTATCTAAAAAAAGATGTTTTGAAAAAAACTGTTAGTTACGTCCTTTTTCTTTTCCAACGTCGATATATTAGATATAAAACAATCAATAGCCGATAAATAGCCAATAAAATATCATAGTGAAGCAAATTTTGTTAAGATTATACGCTCTGCATTAAGAGGGGTCATTGTTAAAATGTCTTATTATACAGTCAGCTGCGGATTGCCCTACAAGCGAATGAGGCGCACGCTTGGGGCCTCTAAATTTTCAGGGCCAAAATTGGCGCCACTGCATACTACTAAGCGTAAAAAAATAATTAAAGTCGTGTTTTAAGCTATGGTCGGATACGGAGTATTGTTTCTTCACGACACCACAGCCCTGGTTTTATTTGGCCATACACTAGGTCTCATAAATAAAAATCAATGTTTGTATGTCTGCCACACCGTTCATGGAACTTGCGCGAAGGTTATAGGCGTAGTATAATTAAATTACAGTAGGTGGCGCGAGTGTCGTACCATAGATAATCGACAGAAAATTAAAACACAAACATTGTCTGTCTTTGAGTGGCATTGCAACGGCTAGTTATAATATAAAAATATCTGCCGAGATACTCGATACTTCGCATGACATCCTTATGGCCCTGGACGAGAGCGAGCATCCTGAATAAAGGTTGCACAATACGATTATTGATATTATTTATGATCATTCTGAGAATAGGTATCCATTACATTTAATGCCATCGATGGTAACAAAAGAAACGACTTACCATAAATTCTTATCCCCGCTAATAGTACCGTAACTCCCGCCGAGTGAGCAAAAGATGCAACCGCGTTATTCGCCTGACACTAACTGTGCCCAGCTGAAATCACGCCATCAGCACTGTATTCTGAAATAAGAGAGGAAAAAAAACATTTTAATAATTTAACCATGTCTACTAAAAATAAATTTGGTGAAGATAGACTCCTAATGGAACGTTTGAAATTATGATTAGATGTTGTTTGACGAAAGCTGGTTGTTAAGGGTGTTATTTAGAGATATAGAACTTTAAAATTAACAAAAACACACATTTAGTTTATTGGCTAGATAATTTTATAACATGTTTAAATATGGTTTCGGGCAAATGGGCGCGTAATCTCCCCATTTCCATTTCAACCACTTTTTGGAGCAGTTGGGGCTATATGTCTATTAAATGAATATTGGATTCCATGTAGCCTACTGTCCCTAGACTAGAATGTTTTAAATCACGTGGACATGGAGGCCAATTCACAGGTCCAAATGGATATTTTGCTTATTGACTTAGCCATTCAACCAAAAATGAATAAACACAAAACGAGCACTATCAATCGCTTGATAAAAATCTAAAACGATACGAGGTTATTCAAACAAATATTTTTATTTTATGTATATATTTATGTATATTGTCAACAGTTAAGCAAGCGTTGAGCGTAACCGATCCTGGTCTATAATAAATAATTTGGAATTAATACAAAAGAGTGCTTATTTTTCTTACAGTGTATGACTAAAAAAGACAACAGAACAATTACACTGAAGATGCAATTGAAATCAATAAACATAACAAATTAAAATCAATACTGCAAATTACCAGGAATTAATTCCATTTATAATGTTAAAGGTTATTTCTCAACACCTTGCATACCAAGTAAATCGTTGAGTTTATGAAATATTTCATCTCTTATAATGTGCACTTTATTTGTTGTGTTGTGTTTCTCTCACTACACATCGTTCTGTATTTATATCAAGACCTGTCCGTCGCATTTGGGTAAAGCCACAGTCAACATTCACATTATTGTCATTAATTAGATCTATCTCTTACACGCAGTTTTTTTTTTTATATATCAAATTTATGGAGCTTCAAGTACCAGGACGCGCCAGCGTCAAGGCTCTTCCAGTCTCCTTCATCGATAAAGTTTTTGAAAAATTGTAAATTGCATCCCCTTACCATCGTTTGCAGACGGAAGGGCGTGATCACTACAGAGATAAGAAGTTCACGGGAACTCCACATGCATTATTTTGCAAATCACATTCCATATGCTTCCTCCATACTATATCCGTACATGTACACACACATGCGCATACATACATACACACATACAGTATACAAATTGTTTTTAAACAAAGAGAGTCATTTTCGTGATGGTTCGTTCTAAAATTGACAATTTTAGACGACATAAGATCTATGGAGGGTCGTCGAGCAGACTGCTCTGGGTCTAAAACGATTCTCAGGCAGTGTCTCGTCATAGTTGTGGATATTAGAGATCGTTGGGTTAAAATGTTTTCCTTTTATTCATCTGTGAAAGCGAAGCCCGGGTTGTCAGTGACAAAACATATGGAAATGCACACAATTTGGTATTAAGAATATAACACCTTCAAACAAAATCTTAAATTATATATATTATATAGAGTAGTCAGTTTTAATGGATATAGGTAATAATTCAATATTTCCTGTTTTTTTAACCCTGCTTCAAATACACAGGCCGTGTTATATGAAGAATAATACTAATATGAAAACCTGTTATGAAGCACTTAAGCTAATATGATAGTTCGCCTTGTTCGGATCGTCGAAGCTAAATTAGAACATTTAAGATAATATAATTTTAAATTTATGGTAATGTTATAGATAAAGTAATCTACGAGACTATTATTTTTACCATGATGTGAAGGAAACGAGGCGCCTATTTACAAAAAGCAATATAATGATATTTTATCAAAATCGAGAAAAAAAAATAAGAGCTAATGAAAAAATATTTCAATCTTATATATTCACGGATTTAAATATTTTTACTCTTTTATACTCGATTTTATTTTTCTTATCTTTATTTAACTGTATGGTTTGTCAGTTTATAAACAATGTTCTTTTGTTTTTAATTTAAGATAGAATACAATAAGAAAAAAGTTTTTTGCTTGAAACATAAAAAACACTGTTTTCGGCAAAAATTTAAATGTATACATATCACTTTTTGTAACTCAAATGAATTGTCTACTTTTGCTAATCACTTAATTTCAGAAAGACGCGTGTTCAATCAGGAACAAGGGATACAAATGTTGCACCCAAATACGGACGCTCATAAACTCTTTTTCCAGGTTTTTTTTTGAAATAAACAGAGCGCAATTGAACAGTCTTCCGATTTTAAATAATCAGCTACACATGCCTGGCTCTCCACTTTTACACCCTATATAAATATAATCATAAAACCTTTTCCGACAAACAAAAAAATATATAATTCTTAAAACTACTTAACATTCAAATCTGTGGGCATTCCTTTTCGCCAGCAATGGCTTTAAACTCAATGATACATTTATTTCTAATATAAACACGAAATATTCATTAACTAAGCGTCAGTTCAAGTTCATCCGTGCACTTGAACGCCTGTAGATGCCGAATGGCGAAACCCGGGTCGTTAGTGACAAAATTTGAATGAATATTAAAGTGTAGTTGATTATGAAAAATTGCGAACAATTTTACTCTTGTGTTTCGTAGCTTTTTCATGTTTTGTACCAACCCCTATGGGAGGATTACATCCCATTTAAATCCTACTTAAAACGTCGCAAAGCAATTAAAGTATCTTTTTTTAATATAAAATGATGGACGTATAAGCTCAGAATAATAACGAACGTGCTTTTTTTAAGTATTTCTAAAAATAATCTCTTTTTCAGCATTTTGTTGCAATATTTTTTCTACATACGTTGCTATGTACAATTTTAAATACTTTTGATTTTATCTTTCAAAAATGAATTGCCAATTAGATATTTATTTTCTAATTATAATGTAGAAATAAGGCTATTTTGGCTTTACGGTATCGTCAGACCTATACTTAAGCCTTATTTAGTTTTGAAATTGAACCGATCAAATTATGTACATTCACACAAGTTTTGTCACTAACGACCCTCGTTCCGCATTTCGAAATCTTCAGGCGTTCAAGTGCACGGATGGAATGATAGTCAGCTAAGTAGATATGTCCGGTAAATGCTAAAATTCATTTTCAACGATCGTCAGTTAACAAGTTTTCGCATTGAAGTCTTCATCTATCAACGATTGTTTTTTTACTCAAAATCTATGAGAAAAAAATTAGATACATCTCTGGTGCTTTTTTTGAGGTTAAGTTTTTCAAATTAGAAACGCTTTTCCAGCGACAGCCAAATCGTGTCGCTTATTGTATGGTATGTTGCGCCGTCTTGCTAAAACCACAGCTCATCCAAATAAATGCCATTCAATCAAGAAAGGAAAATGTCGTTACTTATGAATTTATAGCTCTGTCCATTGAATATAACGTTCGGCCGGCATCATTTCTGAAGAAATTGCAAGCGTTGTTCTGGCGTAAGTCTATTCATGGTGAAATGGCAAACCAAACTGAGCGCAAATCAGCTGACATCTGTCAAATTGGCTGTCGCTGGAAAAATTCTTACTAATTCGAAAAACAAACCTCTAAAAAACACTGTTATATACAAATCATAGAATGTCAAAATAAATTTGCAAGCGTTATCTATATGTAAATCTATTTATATTTTTATGGCAAACTAAACTGAGCGAAAAAAAGCTATCAGCTGTCAAATTTACTGTCGATAGAAAAAGTGTTACTAATTAGAAAAAACAACCTTTACAAACATCGACCATCTAATTCATTACGAGCACATCTGTTGTAAGTGCACCTTAAGTGTTTAACGAGACACTGTTGTGATATTAATATGAAGATTATCGTATAATATCACACAATAAAAGTCATAGAAGATATCTCTACCAGGAGATGACGTGTTATTACCTGACTGTGATCTTTGTGATGGTTAAAAATAATTGATTTTGATTTCGCAGCAATGCCATTTGAAGAACTGGTTTTATCATACTGAGAGCATTAGCTGAGCAATATTGGCGAATAACTATTAATCGCGGTGCATTTATGTCTTTTTATTATCACGTTTTCCTGCGCCTGATTGAATGATTTTATCGAATAGTATATTGAATCTTGGATGAAGAACTTTGTTGGTAATATCTTAACACGAATTCAGGGGAACAAACCCATTAGATTGCGTTGATTAACAGATGAAATTGGAATTATACGGATTTTGATATATTTTAATAATATATTTTAAATTAGAATTATAATCAATATAATGTTCAAACATAATTTTCTTTATATTTAGTTAAGAAAATAGTCAGTGACATAATATCGACTGTGGAAAGAAAAAAGGACGTAACCCACAGTTTTTTCAAAACAGGTTTTTTTAGATAATCACAATGTATCAAACTTGACACACGTTCTAACAAAATGATACAAGCTGCAAATGCCGAATTAGTATGTAAATTTAGTTTTTATGTTTGAAAAATATGACATTGTAAAAAATTAAAAACAAGAAAAAAGACTGAAATAAAGGTTTTTCCTAGACAATTTCTTTCATAAATATTAGATTATGTCAATTAAACACCAGTTTAGAAGTCTCCGTGCACTTCAGGGTTGTGTATAATTCATAATTTGCATATGGCCCAAAATCATCAAAACACGTTTTTTGCGCCTCCTGTAAAATTTGATACGTGTGGGTTACGTCTTTTTTCCTTTCCACAGTCGATATACATCCCACTTTTCAACGACACAAACCGAAAAGTGCTGGCGTTTAAGTGTGAATACCAAATCTACTGCCTGGTCAGTATTTATCATAATTTATACGAGTAAATATTTAGAATAATTAAAAAGCATATGTAGTAATTATGTATGCACTATCTACATAGGTGACTCGGTTTTAATCTTATATTGAGAATAACAAATATTGTTGAAAACTCTAAATGAGATGCGTGTTTTTTATTTTGTTTTTATATTTTTATTTTTTTAAATTTAATAAAAATATTTGACATTACAGCTTATGCCAATGCGTCAAATAAGTTGAAAGATTATACGAGATATACTCGATGAGAATATTTGTAAGTCACATGAGATTAACTCGAGGAGAATTAACTTCACAAACACCTATGTCTTAGATCTCAAATTAAAATTGAAAAAATCCAATTTGACATTGACATAACCGGGAATTGTACCCAGACCCACCTGATCGGTAGAGCAAGCTCTAACCAACTAGACCACAGCGGGCGACAACATTAAAGATAAATAAAAATTCATCGGACCATTTATCACACCATCAACTTTTTAGTCTAACCATGGGGTAATAAATAAATAGCTATCAAATATATTAGATTATAATTCTTTTAGAATTAAATCTTTTATATACTTATCGTAGTTGCAAATACTGTTTCTACAATCCCACGGAGCTGAATACGCATCAAGTACTTGTATAAGTGGGTACTGGGTACATAAGACCATTATTTTCTTCCGTTTAGACTCTTAGAGCACTTGAATCCCATATTGTTAATTAAGTACGCATTAGTGGAATAACGGTGTTAAAGAGTTATTTTGAAATGCCTATTTTTATCGACAGCTGGTGGGCGCAGCGGAAAATACATACCGGAACCATTCGTGTAAGTGCATCGCTTTGTTTCACTAAACTATCTATCATATATGATTATATTGAGGCCCCAAGGCAAGAACATGTTAACTACTATTTCAAAAACGCATAAGAGACTTACAGTAGAACCCCCAATTACACTACCCCGAATTACGCGCTGGTTTGAAATATTCGCCGCAAATCCTCCAATTTCACGTTCGCATTCCATTGTCGTTACTACGAGACGGTCGTCTGTGCCGCGCATACAATCAAATGTTGGCTAGCGTCTGTGTATTCAACACGTGCCATGCAATACACGCATAGCTGAGCGGATATTTACTACTACAAAAACGAACTATTTTGTCCATATTTTTTTTTTGCAAAACTAAGGAAAATCTTAGTCTTGCATTTTCCGCGGAAAAAAACAATTTTGTATGAGATTCACACCCCCAATTACACTACCCCTAATTACACGGTTCCGACTATAGTGTAAATGGGGGTTTTACTGTATTTCGAAATTCAATGTATACCTACATAATATTTGACTTTTGAATACATATATAGATTGTTCTATCATGTTAGCTTTCAATGTGAATCATTTGTTCACATGTGGAGATTCTCGATTTAAGCTTATTTACGATAATTGATGGTAAATCAGTAACTTAACATCCCTCTATAAAAGCCATACTAAACCTTGTTTTCCTCCGGGCCGCATTCCGTTTTTTGCTACTCTACGTGGGCCGCAACATATTTACAGTAAACTGTAAATATAACACATACTATACTGCATACAAATGTATGTATTATGATGTCAAAGTAAAACTACTTTATTTTATGTAAATATATACATTTGTATACATTTAAAGGCATCTTAATGGCTCATAATTCAAAATGTTTGGTGACTAGAATTATTTTGGGCCGCACATAGTAACAAAGTACATTTAGTAACAATCTATTGGTTCGTTAAGTATTGCATATAATTGCATAAGATTGATAAAAAAATCACTCCTTCCGAGAACAGCGAGAATTGTTTTGAGATTAATCGAGCCCCGTGTTAATATACTGGCAGCCCACCGCTGAATAAAGCCGATACAATGTACGACAGTACGACATTGTTTGTTGGCTTAATTTCATTTAAACAACCTTTAGTACTTTACTATGGTCACCCTATGAAACAATTTGGGCTCTCGAGGTTTGCAAACAGTACCACTTGCAGTCATACTACTTGAACCAATTGAAATATAAGCGTTCCTGCCAATTCTTGCGCATTATATTTTCGTTCTCGGAAACAATTTCCACTCCGTGATTTGGATCCCTTGCAATCATTCCAATAATCGCAGTGTTTTTTTTTTAAGTATATGTTGTCCATCTAAAAGAAATGTTAAAAAGATGAGTATGATACAGATATGGCAAATGAAAATTTTAAATTTATTGTTTTTTATTTTTTGAATAACTAGCTGCTAAGTCAATAGACAGAGTCAGGGGTGGGCTGAAGGGGGTTTGGAGGGGCTCGCGCGAGCAACATGTTAAATTTTAGTAGGGCCGGCGAGCCCCTTGTTAATTTAAAAGAAAACAATATTCTCAGATCAAATTAGTATATAACTGCAATTTTTGACTTATATATTATCTATCACAGCTTCGGTAGTACATTTTTAACTATTTAGATTGATAAGTTTACGGTAAATTGCATATTGTTACATGCTATAAGTGTAATAAGTAACAATCGATTGCTGTTTTCGCACACTAACAATTCTTTTTTTATCCATGTCCGCTCTCAATGTGGAGTATATGGCCTCCTAATGGAGGTATCAAAGCAGAAGTTTTTCTACGAGAACTGTTTGTTAGTCAGTCGCTCAACCTCTATGTTTTCGAAAGAGTAGTAGGGATAGAAGGATACGGCTAGAACAGAACTAGCGGTTGAATAATCGCTCTCGTTACACCCGGTTATTGTTGATCGGAAGAGGAATGCCTTCGAATAGGAATCGATAACTACATCGAAAAAATGCTGTTCGTACTGGGACTCTAACCCGTGAGATCCGGCACGGAAGTCCACAACACTTAGGACCAGGCAATGCTACACAGTGAGAATGCAAATGACTCACGGAAAATTCAATATAAATCGAACCGCGAGCTGTGTTTCCTTGATGCAATGATACGGCTCAAGCGAACGAATCAGAGAGAAAATTCGACTTAAAGCCTTCGATTTGCTTTGGATTGTACCCATGTTTTAACGGATTATCAGCAGGGCCGGCACCACCATACAGGCGAAATAGGCAACCGCCTATGGCGCAAACCATAAGGGGGCGCATAAATGGAGTATGAAAATTATTTTTATGTACTCAAATAATAAAAAAAATAACAGTTTGTAGTTATGTATTTTCGTTGTAGTTATGTATCGTATTCTATATGATTCGAAAAAGAGAGGTTGAGCTACCAAGTAACAAGCAGTTCACGAAGAAAAACTTTTGCCATATGTTCCACATTAGGAGCGGATATTGATATATATGTATAAAAAAATCTAATAATCGTGAATTATTATTTTTTTTGTTATTTCGAAAAAAAATGGGATGATTTGTTAAAGAAAGGCGCGCCAATAACCTTTGCCTAAGGCGCCAAATAGCCTCGCGCCGGCACTGATTATCAGGATAAAGTTCATGTCCACCCTATTTTTTAAATATATATTTTTACCCACACATTTTCTCGTTTTTGTTTTTTTTCGTTTCTTTGATGTTAAAATGTTTCATAACAATCAAAAAGTGCAGTTATATTATTTAAATGAAAAATCGTGTAGAATGACAATAAGATCGAGTCATATACGTCTGACCCGAACTCACAAAACAGTTACGATTATACCGAAAAGAGTCATTTGCAGTCACAGAGACTATATTATCATCAGAGGTCGACAACCATTGATTTTTTTTTCAGTACAATAATAAAACAATTACAACTCCTACAATTACTCCAACAGTCGATTTTTTATCCAAAATCCTATAAGTTCGGGATTTGCTCAAGATTTCTCAATCCTGAAATCCCGGGATCGCGACCATGTGAGTCCTGGGATTTCGGGATCAAAAAATTGGACGGGAACCCAACTCCCGGGATTGGATACCCTACTCATAATAGATAACATGATACAATATTTTTACGAATTACGGCAGTAAGTATGCAAGTTGAATTCTGAAAAAATCAAGAAAACGATACAAATTGCTTACTAAAGACGAATTTATAGGAATTGGTTTCTCACAGATTCTCGTTGAATGTTAGCAGTTTATTTGAGATTGTGATCCTTTTTATTTTGACTAAATTAACTATCCTGAATTCTGCTTGTCTCTCCTACCAACCTGATGGATTCCGCTGTCGTGGAAGGCCACTGATGACCATTTATCTATAGCAGTTATTCCCAAACTTATTATGCTCACGGACCCCTTCATGGAGAAAAATTTGACCACGGACCCCCAAGTGAAATAACTCCCAAGGAAAATAACACCCCCAAATTAATTTTGACCGGCCACGGACCCCCTGAGCGGTCTCAGGGACCCCTGGGGGTCTGTAGGAACCACTTTGGGAACCATTGATCTATAGGATGTACTCGGTGGAGCTACGGGACGCTGGAATGATATGGGAGGAAGCAAGAAGACTGGCGGGGGACAGAGAATCTTGGAGGAATCATGTGGTGGCCATATACTTCGACTAAGGAGCGGATATGGAGTAAAAAATAAAAAAATACACTACTGTTTTTTTGCGTAAATTTTTTAATTTGTTTTAACTAACACATCTATTCAAAGTGATCGAAGTTAATAAAAGGTTTGCGATCGCTGTTTTTGTAAGATCACGTACGTACCAAAACGTTTTTTCACCTATTCACGGGTCAGCTATTTCGCACGTGATTTTTTTTTTTGCTGTCCCCAAAACGGAATTATATCTGCGCAGGCCATTATCCTAATATCACGTCTGCAAAATGCAAAAGAAAAAAAGTATTATGATATTCGTTGAAGAATGCCAGGTATGCTTTCAAAGCAGGAGGCAATAAGACCGAAAAGTAAGCAAGGCCGCTTAGATAATAAGTGCTTTATGCCAGACAGATTGAAAGGTATTAAAAAAAGTACATTATAAAATTGATAAGCTCACTTATCGATATTAAATATTGCAAGATTTGTTTTAGAAAAAAACTAAAAATGTTGTTTGTTCTAAATCTATGCAACACAATAACTGGCAATGATTTAAATATTTTAATACCGGTCTTTACTCACATTGATTTGATTCTACATACTATACAACAGGGTTTCCCAAACCTGTTGTACAATGGAACACTCCGCAAATTTGGAAATGTTACCGAAACACAGGTTATTTATTAGGTCGGGTAATTCACAATAGTAAAAATATGTCATTGAATCACTTAGTTAATTATTTTGAAAATAATTTACATACAAATATGATTGAATAAATCTCTTATTGATTCAAAATATCGTCCAGTACCAAGATATTTGACGTTTTAAACATGAGTGGAGATTTACCATTACTCGTTTTTTAATATGAAGTAAAAGATGCTTAAATGTGTTGCAGCGTATATTATCACGACGGTAAGGGGATGCAATTTACAATTTTTCAAAATCTTTATCGATGAAGGAGACTGGAAGAACCTTGACGCTGACGCGTCCTGGTACTTGAAGCTCCATAAATTTGATATCCAAATAAAAAAAAAATCATTCCAAACACCTATTTAGGTCTCACGGAACACCAGTGTTCCGCGAGTTTGGGAAACCCTGCTATACAGCATGAACGAGTATTAAATATATTTGAAAGAGACGTTGTCGTTTTTTTCAATACGACAACCTCTTTATCGATTGCGAACGATTTAGTTTTTTCGATTAACTCGTTTGCGTAATAATTAAGGGTTCGATTACTTTATTGAAAGATTCGATATAGTGTTTTTTCAATCGATTTATGAGAGTTTACAGCAAGAATGTCTGTGATATTTTCATGCTATTCCACCTACTGTATCAGATCCTAAAAATAGGAAATGGGATCAAGTAGCTCACTTCAAGTATGTATATTTCTAACTTTCATTTGTCTCTTCTTACACCCATTCGGAAATCAAAATTTAATCCAGTCACAGAGAACACTGGTCAAAGGAATTTGAAGGGTTTTACGGATCTGTAGAAAAGTGGAGAGAATGTCCTTACCAATATGCAAACATATTTATTTTTTTATTCTAACACCGCAAGATGAAATAGAGAAAACTTTTGTTTAAAAAAATCTCTAATAATAATTGTGCAGGAAATTAAATAACAAAATTACGTATATATAAAGACGTAGGATTAAAACGAATGGAAGTGAATCATACCATTCATCCAGATTATCAACGAAAATCATAAATTATACACAAAAAAGTTATATTTATTAATTTATAAATTGTCTCTCATTATTCTCTATGTAAGTTATTTTATTCGACTTTACTTACAAAAAATACAAACAATGTTTTTTTTGAATCCGTAAAACGACTACAATATTAATTATTACTCACTCAAAGAAAGATACACAGCGGATATTTCCATTATTTTCTGAATAAAAAATAACCGTTGAAATTCTTGAAGAGATAAACATAATTACTGTTAAGCGAAAAAGTATGAATTTTTAAAAGGGGTAATCTTTGTTTGGAGGAGGGTTGCTATTTTATTACAGCCCCTGGCAATAAGTGCACTTTACAAGCCACTCTAATTATTCAAAGCTTTACTGTGTAAATTTAAATATGGTGCATTTCTACTAGAAATAATAAATGTTGAGGTAAGAAAATAATGGATTAGATAATAAGAAAGATAATCTTATCTTCCAGGTATACAATACTTGGGAGTTATTAAAAACGTTTGTGTATTTGAGACAAGTTACTTTATGCATAGTTCACATAAAACTATCTCATATACTTTTTTTCTGTGAAAATAAAAGAAATTTCATACAGAACGTTGACACCATATGAAACGAAAACATTTCAGAATTAAAAAAATAAAATAGAAAAAACAATAATTTGATTTACATATTGACTGTGAACAGAAAAAGACGTAACACATACATATCAAGTTGTTAAATGATGGCACAACAAAATTTTGCGAATGATTTTAGGCCATATGCAAATTAAGAATTACACGACTTTGACGTGCACGGAGGCTTCTAAACTGGTGTTTAATTAACATAATCTAATATTATTAAAGAAATTGCATAGGAAAAACTTTGATTTCAGTCTTTTTTATTTTTTAAATGTTTTACAAAGTCATCTTTTCAAACATAAAAGCTAAATTTATATACTAATCGGCATTTTCAGCTTTCATCCGTTTGATAGAACGTGTATCAAGTTTGATACATTGTAATTATAAAAAACACCTGTTTTGAAAATACCGTGGTTACGTCATTTTCGTTTCCACAGTCGATATCTTAACAGAAAAAATAATACACAAAATTCGTTGTTAAATAATATGTCCAACACAATTTTGCGAATGGTTTTGTTTGTGCACATATATAAAAAAAAAACAGCGGTAGGCTGCCAATCCGTTACTAAGGGGTTTGTTTAATCTTGTACGATTATTAAGGCAATCAAATATTACTTAATACACATGTATAATGTAACAATGAGCAATGGAAAGTAAAATAAGTATCAATACCAAACTGAAACGTGTACTAATCTTTCTTAGATTGTAATATTGGCGAAGAAAGACGAAACGCCATACTTAAGCTGTCGTAGATAATATAAATTTTAGGCTCGAAATTGCAGTTAAGTACAGATTTGATCTGAGAATATTGTTTATTTTTAATTGAATAAAGTGTTCTCCACCCCACCCCTAGATAAAAGTTAAGAACTCCGGAATGGCAAACTAGGGCTCCGTAGAAGATGAGAAAATTTGATCATCGAACTTCAAGAAAGTAAAACGAAGATTCCCAAAAATATTTTTTGGGTAATACTCTTTTGTTGAATTATTAAAATAAATTTACAATAAAATAAACGCACGGCTTGAGTTTAGTTTGCCACGGAATTACAAAAATCAACCCATACGTCAAAAGTAACGTGACCATAACAAAATGGTATATAGATCGTCGGAAGTGCATAGAGTGGTCAATAATAGTAATGTGCATACGTTTTATTAATTAAAATTGCAATTGTTTTTATTATCACATCAAAATGAATAATATATAATACAATCGCATTCCTCGTGAGTTTACGTCAAACGCCGACTACTAGGGCTTGTCGATAGTAACAAATAAAAACAATTAAATATTTTAGTTTAATAGTTAGTCTAAGTAAAATATTATATTTAATTGTATTTTGTCTGGGATACAGTTCACGAATACATATATCAAACTCAAAATCACTGAAAGTCGAATTTTACGAATAAGATTCTACAAACAAACAATTTTGATAATCTATTAGATTCTTTTAAAAACTATAAGACCAACATCATTACCCAGCGAAAGACTGATTTCTATTTCAGGAAATTTCGTTAGCAAAACTATATTTACTGTGTGATCAGTACAAGTTTTGTGCTTATACCGTATGCAAAATTTTATTATTAAGTATTTTTTATACGATAAAAAAACATTTATTCCTTGTTTCAATTGAATTACCCTTCTTTGTGAAACTTTCAAAACACGGTTTTATGAAATATTGAAATTCTAATACCGGCTTTTTAAGAAGTCGGTTGATGTATAAGCCCTGCCAGATAGTATTATGATATTGTGAGAGTCGCAATTTAGTGAATCACAGCTCATACGGCACGCCATTTGCAGAGATAACATTTTAATAAATGGCCTATGATGATGACAGTAATTATTAGACGCGTAAGTAAAGACTGTAATCTCGTATAGGGTTACCATGTGTAATTAATTATCTCTAAGCAAAAACATAACAACTTGAGATGTGCTGTGTCAGAAACAGGGTCGCAGAAACAATTAAAATATTCAGGAGAAGTGTGAAGAAATTTTCATGCAAGCTTTAAAGATGATTACAAAAATTTATGAGAACACTTTTCTTTTTCATTTTAACACATGTTCTCTGAGTTCTTTCTTGAAGTGTATCATACGGATTTATTGTAAAGATTTTTCCAGGAAAAGTATTTGACTAAAACTAATATTATAAGTATATTTATTATACATTACTAATGTATCAGATTTTATGCGGTTTCCAATAAGCCAATAAGTAAATCCAAAAAAGAACAAAATTATTGAGTCTTATAAGAATTACATCGATGTTTGAAATAACATCAATATTGAACCATTTTTAAATCCTCTGAAAAAAATAGTTGAAAAGAACATCTTAGAAAAAATCGAGAAGGAATATGGTGTAAAATTATCTTGAAGTAGAATTTCTTCGCTTGATTAAATTAAGCGAGCAACCGAAAAAAAAAGTTATTGCTATGATCCATGAAGCCATTAATCTTTCTAGATATTGAAATATCTCTATATCGAAAGAAGTGCAGAAGTAAAAATATGTTTTTTTTTTTGTTTAAAACTATTACAACTCATATATTTTTTTAATAATATGAAAGCACATTCCGTCTAGTCTGATAAAAAAAGTAATTTTATATAATTCTGAAATATAACTAACATTGCTCTAATATCCACTTAATAACTGCCGCATTTGCTATACAGAACTATGTAAACTTTCACTATTATAACAAATTAAATTTTAAATATTTAAAACAATGTACATTGTTACATTGTTGGAGCATTATTTTATAGCATTGTGTAATTATTGTAATCCATTTCATTATATTTGAGGTTGTCTGATAAAGTCTGATCAGACATTTATGTGTTCTCGATAGTGGATTAGGATGGTCACCCTTTTTTACATTTTATTAAAGTGACTCATCAAACACAATAAAATTGTAGAGGAAAATATAACACATTCACGCTCACTGGCTAAAGCAAAAAAAAAACATGGAACATGATTCACTCGAGAAAAAATAAAACCAAAATCTTCCTTGCGTGATTCGAAGTCGAGATATTTACTTCAAACAGGTCATACAATTCAACATATTTCAGGTACGTGTGATAAAAAATACTCAATTGGTGGAGTGAAAAGGATTGTTAAATAATATTAAGCGTAACAGTGAAAGTGGGTCCTGCTTTTTGGTCCACTTATTTCATTCCATTGTACGGTGTTCAATAGCATATACTTAGAGACAGATTATCCCATAAGCGCAAGAGGCGCGCGCTTGGGGCCTCCAAATCTCAGGGGCCTCAAAAATAGCATAAATTATATAAATCTTCATATTTTAATTTCAGTTTTCAATATTCATTATTATTCTACGAAGAGTTTTGCAACACTTTTATGTTATTCGAAAAACAGAGCCTCCAAAATTTATTGCGTCTAAGGCCTCCAAAGTGCTTAATCCGCCACTGCATATACTGCATACATATCTATTATTTGTTCTTCTTCTTGGCGCTACAGTCTGGGGTAAACCTTAGCCGCTTCAATCTATCTCTACTCTCTTTGAAAAAAGAGAGGTGAACAATAGATTAACAAGCAGTTCTCGTAGAAACACCTGTTTATAAATATAAACTCCATTAGAAGTCAATACGCTCCAAATTTGGGAGCGGACTGTAAAACATTTGGAAATGTTAAACTAAAATTCACCGATATTTTTTGACCGTACTATAAATAATTATGATTTATCGATATCTGCATTTTATTGAATAGTGTACGAAATACGTCCTAATTGCAATACTATCAATACAAACCATTTACATAGAATCAAAAAATATTTTTGTTGTAAGAATTAATTTATTATGAATTACGATGGAATGCAAATGAAATTCGGTTGCAGTTGACAAAACCATCGATTACTTTGAGTCATCGGAGAGTCAAGAGTTTATTAAGGCCACAGATCGAGATATCTCGAGTTGTCGTAAATTTACCTTGTTACCGTGCCGGGAGAAAGTGTGTCCGAATGCCCAATAAATTATTATCTCGCCAGAAAGTGTATTATTTAACGCGACATGATAAAAATATTACTACTTTGTGACGGTTGCCAAACGAAATTACGTCATTTGCAAAATCACATATCGTTTTCCTCGGCGTGTATTTAATTCTGTCTGATATACATAAAACAGTTTGATATTTTTCACTGTTTATCCTTGGTAAAATGTCATCTTAATATAACGTTAAATTTAGATTGGTTAGTCTTATCTCAAATTATCTTTAATGTTAGTTTTATTTGAGAATATATTATAATATAATTCATTCAACTCTTTTTATACTCGATAGATACTTTTAAAAAAATCGTATAATAAAAATTAAAGATTGGTTTCCTGAACAATATTTTTTCGATCGTTTTCTGTTCGAAGGCATATATAATATAATGTGATTTGCAAATGAATGCATATGGAGTCCCGGTGAACTGGCTTCAATGAGAATTTCTAACTTCTGTAGCGATCACGCCCTTCCATCAATAACGATGGAAAGGTAATACAAACTTCCAAAACATTAGCGATGAAGGTGACTTCAAGAACTTTACCGTAATTTTCCCTGGTACGTAAAACTCCATAAATTTGATATAAAAATAAGCTTACAACTTTTCATAATCTATACCTATCCTTCTATCCCTTATCTCATGGATGTCCAAGCGTTAGATCGCGATCGACCGGTCCATCCCTAAGCAAAAATTTGGTCGATCCCGAAAGCTTCTGCGAATTTCGAAAAAATATATAATTTAAATATAAAATATATAAAAATACTAAAATTTAAATATTTTTTAAGCATATACCTATCTAATGATATGTATTTCGCATTTAAAATAAACATCTCTAAGTTTGAAGAAGGGAAAAAACCCTTAATAAAGTTTCTTATGAGAATAATTTTAGAAGTCGATCGCGAGAAAACTTAAGATTGAAAAGTCGATCCCAGGACAAAAAATCCCTCTGAAAAATGGTGTTTTATCATCAGATATCACAGAGCGATTTCAATTGAGAGCTAACAAGGCAATAAAAGGTATTCAGATATAATACTTTATTCGCTAACGAGTTATCGTACATAAACGCATTATAACGTCATTACTTACTAACAATCAATGATGTTATATGACGTCTTTACATAAAAATATAATTCCGGTATACACACGATATATCCATACATAGATCTTTATTGAAAACGATATGAAATGCATTATTGCATTGAAATATGACATCAATCTAATTAGAATAATTTCCATTTGCAAGCTGGTCTATTGGTCGATTGACAATAATTAACTTCAATGCGGTAGTAGAATTGTATCGATTTAAATCTGATAAAATGTATTCTTGATAGTGTTATTAATTTATTATTAATTTGTTTTTGACGATTTATAGGAAAAAGTCAAAAGTGTTTTTTAAGTACTTTTGACCAGGATCTATTGAAAAATGTTCACTTATAGGGTGTTCATCGTCAATAGCTCTGTTTTTCTGCGTACTTCTGACGGTTTGCAAACTGTTTTCTAGTTAGAATAGAATTGAAAGCTTTTAGATTATAATAAGAAAACAGTTTGCAAACCTTCAGAAGTATGCAGAAGAACAGAGCTAATACTTGGTGGAAAGGCATTATATTAATAAAAACACAATAGGTATTCCTTTGTACTTTATTGTACAGGTGGTATTCCGGCGCCCCGGACATCCATCGGGTACTTTCCATATTATGTACTCGGCGGAACTGAGGGATGCTGGCAAATGTTCCCGCTAAGGTTTGCGCGTGTGCGCGCGCACATCTCCTAAAATGTGCCCGCACACATTTTTCCATCCCCACACAAGGCCGCACATAGAAATATTGTAAAAATAAGTTTGTTTCACCAAATATTTATATATGCGCACATTTTTTATTTTGTTGAACATTTATTGCTCACAGAAGTTGATGGTCCGCACACACAATATAAAAATTAGATGGAACGTTGATGCTGGCATGTCATGGGAGGAAGCAAAGCAATTGGCGGGAGACAAGAGACACGGAAGTGCCGCGTGGCGGCCATATGCTCCACATAGGGAGCAAATATGGTCAAAGAAGAAGAAGACTTTATTTAAAAAGGAATATTGTGTTATTTTAAAAATGTGTTATTGTGCTGCAGTCTGCGTGGTCCTGTGGTACAACTTCGTTGGCTTCGTTTACGTATTCCATCACTTTTTGTACACGGTTTTTGTGGAACAATGTAAAAAGACTTGAGTGTAGAATATGCAGTGGCGGATAAAGCACATGGCCAAATTTGGAGGCCCTGTTTTTCGGATAACATAAAAACGTCAGAAAATTCCTAGTAAAATAGTTAATATATATAAAAATATGAACAAAAGGTAAATGGGTTATTATATTATATAAGCTTTTTTGAGGGCCCTAAGATTCGGAGGCCCCAAGCGTGCGCCTCATTTGCTTATAGGATAATCCGCCACTGAGAATATGTAAAAAGTGCCTTAAGCTTAGCTATCCCTGCGGCAAACAGACGACACTGAATGCAGCAGCAGCTGGTAAGCGAAAGTGAGTTTTTAGATTGCAAAAAAATAAACAAAGTGTCATCTCAGGTCATCGTGTTTACGACACAGTGTCGCGGTGGCCGTCGCGTCGAAATGGCTCTAGCGCTCTAGCATTGGTTCACGAATATTCGACCGTGAACCTCGAACAAGGTTATTTCACATGTGCAATTAATAAACTGCAAGCGTCAAACGAATCCCAGATACTGGACGAAGGTCTCGTCTTCACCTATCGGACTCTCCCGTCACCACATTGGCATAGCAAAACTCTTCGATCATCATTAGGGCTTAATCCTTCTTTTATGGGTTGCATTCGCACTGGAAGATTCTTCGCATTTCAATCATTCGCAAAATACGAATAATATGTAGCTGATATATATTGATATATACAGTAATACCACCCTCAATCAATGAAATGCAAATATTATGTAAATTTGGCTGGGTCACTTTGAACCCCATCGCTCCTCGATCCTATTTTCGACGTTTCGGTACTCGAGTGTTAAAAAAAAAAACCAGACCGGTTTTCGAATTCTAATATATTTTAAAACTGGGTTTAAACCGATTTAACAGGGCTGTGTAAAACAACTCTGACTCCGACTCCAGCTTTACAATAATTAACGACTCCGATTCCGAAGAAATTTTTCAATAATTTCATTTTAACTTATATAAATATGTATGTATACCATCAGATCATCTTTAGTCAGCCAAGCATGAAAAGTCAACACTTTCGACTATTTTGTTTGAATACACATCATTAAATATATTTTAGAAAAATTATTCAAACAAATTATTTTTGACGCATTCATTAATGACTATTAAAATACATTCATATTTTATCTCGTTTTATTTATTAATCAATGCAGTTTCAAGTTTTAAAAAAGTACGTTTATATAATATTAAATAATATTTTAAAAATCGAATAATAATTCTTATATTTGATACCGGGTAACCAAGATTTACAAAAAAAACCCCCAGAGTACATTGTCTCAGTCAATAAAATTTATGATTAGTTTTTGTTTGTTTCGACATGCCCTCGTACGACATACAAGCATGTATTACATTTTAGCTACAAAGGTATAATAAATATCACTTATAGTTCCGTTTTAAAAAAAATGGGAAACAAATATGGTTTCTTCGATATAAATTATGTGTAGTAAATTATAATCTTATAATTTATTTAAAACTTTTAGCCTTAAACTTGGCATTCTCTATGATTATTTTTTTTACAATCTTTTATTGCTAGTCTATTTGTTCCTTGCCAGAAACGTAAATCTTAAAATTATAAATTATTATTTTACTGAATAATAATTTATATATCTATTGATATTAATTGATTTATGAAAATGTACTATAATTTGTCACAAAGAAGATATATAATAATAGTAGTTTAATATTACTAATAATAGTTTTCTATCTATACAATTTAAGCGATACTAAATATAGAAACGTTTCATAAAAAGTTTACCTTTGATAAGCGACCTTTGTGTAAATCTTGTAGTAAAATTATTTATACTTTATTGTAAATATCGTGTGAAGTATAAAAACATGAATAATAAAGGTAGGTAGTAATATATTTTATACCTTTTTTATTATAAGAAAATCCATTTATAAAAAGGTTCAGATAACTATAAAACTTTGAGCTATTTATGTACTTCAAGGATTTAAAATATATTACCGTCAGATAAGTTGATATGCTGCTGATTAGCGACTCATATAATTAATTCAGCCACAGATTTTGAACTCCGACCCAGTCTGCTTTCGTGCATTGATATTAGCAGAATAAAATTGAAAAATAGTGAATATTTTCCATCAAATGGGTCACTGACAAATTACAACAGAAGAAAATTAAAAAATAAAACGTAATTGATGTTTTTTCAGAGGTATAGGACTTTAAAATGAAATACAACACACAAAAATCGACGCACTTGCCAATTGCCATGGTATTGGCTTTATTAGAAAAATAATTTTATGACAATATGATTTTGAACATATGGGCGGGCTGGTTTGAAAAAAAACACACTTTTTGGAGAAGCTGGGGCCGTATGTCAGCAATAACACAGCGAATGTTGGTTTCCAAGCAGTCTATCGTCTCTGGTTTATCAGAATAGACTAGCGACACATATTCTCATGAAACATAATCCAAAGATGATAAATCACACGATCTTGGAGGCCAATTCACAGGTCCATTGGGCGAAATAATGCGCTCGTTGAATATTTCCGTCAATAAATTAATTGTGGCGCGATATTTTGCGTGGTCTTTTTTAAGCCACAGCTTTGTAACGCTGTAGCCGGCATCATTTTTGAAGAAAGATGGACTAATGATTCCACCAGCAACACATAAAGTACGCCAAACAGTTGCTTTTTGTGGATGTAACGGCGTCTCAATAATGGTTTGTACATTTTATTCACTCAAAATGCGGCAATGTTGCTTACTAATGCATATGGAGTCCCCGTGAACTGGCTTCACTAAAGGTTTTTTACTTCTGTAGCGATCACGTCCTTCCGTCTTCAACGATGGTAAGTGAATACAACTTTTCAAAATATTAACGATGAAGGAGACTCGAAAAACTTTGACGCTAACGTTTCCTGTTACTTAAAGCTCCATAAATTTGATATTCAAAAAATAGACGTAGGCCAAACTAAAAACGAATCTCTTCACTGAACCAAAATTTTGTGAAACTGAAAAACACTATGTTCTAAATAAATTTACAAGCGTTGTTCTGGCATAAGTATATTCATGGTAAAATGGCAAACGAAACTGAGCACAAATCAACTGTCAGCTGTCGAATAGGCAGTCGCTGGAAAAAATGACACTGAATCAACCTCTTAAAAAACAAAAAAACAGTATTTTAAATACATGATACGACAACTGACAACTGTCCGTTGACCTGTGCAAACTAAACGTTAAATTTGCATACAAAAGAGAAATTAATACGGACTGTTAACGTAATTTGCCATTTTTATTTAATTGGTTGTGACATTTTTTTAAATTGGTGTCGTTTTTATTGACAAAATAACTAGAAAAACCTGAAAGACGTCGAGTATTCCCATAGCACGGGTTTTCCCTTAATAATGACTGTACTAATTTATTATCCAAGTTCCAAAAAAATGTTAAGGAGAAAGTGAAAGCATGTGAAAATTAATATTACTTTTAACACAATTATTATAAACTCTCAAACTTCCATGTGCTCTCTTAAAAATACACTATTACCTATGTTAAGCTCAATCAAATACAGTTACTGTAAGCAGTGGCGGATATATTTTTTTTCCATGTCCGCTCCCAATATGGAGCATATGGACTCCTAATGGAGTTTATCTCAACATAAATGTTTCTACGAGAACTGCTTGTTACTCAGTTGCTCAACCTCTCTTTTTCCAAAGAGAGTAGGAATAGAAGGAAAGGGCTAGGACAGGACTAGTGGTAAGCTAATCGCTCTCGATACGCCTGTTCATAGGATAGGATGGGTGGGTGGGGGGAAGTGAAGACATCATATATATCCATGCCTACGAACAGAAATTCATAAATCAATTGAAAAATCAATTTATAAAACTGCCCGTACTGGGATTTGAACCCGTGCCCTCCGTAGCGGTAGCCAACGATGTTGACCACTCGACCACACAGGCGGCATATTTGATATTGAAAACTGAAATTAAAATGTAAAGGTTTATATAATATATGCTATTTTTGAGGCCCCAAGATTCGGAGGCCCCGAGCACGCGCCTCTTACGCTTATAGGGTAATCCGCCACTGACTGTAAGTAATAAATAATTTAGTTGGTTTTTATTTAAATCCATTTAGCTTGGTCGGTATATTTTAAGTAAAATATATTACATTCTTACACTCGCTTTGATTTTCTACCGAATAGATCATCAATATAAAATTTCTCTGTGTATTTTTAATAGTCAAATTATCCAGAGCTGTTAGACATGTTGGCGTCGCAAAATTCGTATATTTATAATTTATTTGGAACAGAATCAAAGTAATAACAGTTAACATCCGTTCTAAGCGTCGTGCCAAAAGTCATTAAGTAACTAACAAGTAGGTGAAATATTGAAATGACATATTAAAATATATATATAGAACGCGTGGATAAGTGGAGAAGTGGTCAAGTGATCTAAAAATTAGATCACAAAACACTTCATATCTTCGATGGATTCGGTAACTTGTGGAAAATAATCTTCAATAATTAATAATAATAAAAAAATGACTTTTTAATCCCACTGTATTACACGTGTTTCGCATCTTTAGTCTAAATGACAAGGAAGCACGAGTCACAGTTTGCAACACAATTATTGAACAAAGTTATCAAATTTAATTGTATATTTGTACATAACAATTGCCTGGCCAGCAGTCAAGTGGTCCACGTCGTCCTTTTTGGTAGTGGTGTACGCGACACTGAATCACAGTATGGCCACTTTCATTTATTGATTATTTAAACCATGTATGGGTTCGTGTTTTAAAGGAATGTACATTGGAGATGTATTCGTCATTATATCCGTCTCTTCTTACTCTTTTTAAAAAACTGAATAACAACCAGTTCTCATTAAAACAACTTCTGTTAAAATGTTTCCGCAGGAGTACATATTATAGGGCCCATACATCAAGGAACAAAGATCTCGGGACATGATCCCGAACATCTATTTAACGTTCCAGAACATGTTCCTAATTACACGAGGGGTTACAGAAACGTCACCCGTTGAGGTTATGTTGGTCAGTGTTGCGTGCGAACGAACGTTATTTGATTTTATTGCATGCAAACAATGCGAGAAAATTTAATTACTAATGTTTATAAGCTTTCTACAATGAAAATACAATTATTTTATCGCTCACGATGACAGCTTATGCTTATACCATAGATAATTCCAATATACCTTATTATTGTCTATGGTTTATTTTGACAGATGTCACATAGGGGGACATTTCAATGTCAAAAATAGATCTCTAAAATGACGCCCTATGAGTTGATGTCGACGAGTGCAGCCTACTCGGTATCTATAATTATAATTGGATGTATTCCACAATACGTCATAGCTTTGGTATGAAGTCATGACGTAATATACTTTGACAGTTCGTTTACACCTACGCGCACATGCACGTTCCCCGGGTTCTTCGTTTGCGCTCGGTTTTAGTCCGTGAATATGGGAACCTATCTCGGGTCACGTGAAATGTTCCGCGTGAACACGTGAACTTTGTGTTCCAGGACATGTTCTGGAACCATTTGTTCCTTGATGTATGCCCATCTTTATGATTCAAATAGGTTGTAGAAGTGGTTGAATTAATATATAATTATGAAACAAAAAGTAATGATCCAACATTAAAATATTAAATGGACGATGTATTTGTTTACCGGTGCAGATGTTCCAAACATAAATTTATGGCGTATTTTAATATATTATTCGTCAGTTGACATTGAGTTAGTGTACAACAGCGAAATGGTAGTAGGTACATAACGTTATTATGAATGGACGAGTGGAAGTCTTTTTGGGTCTGGCACAACGGTCGCAGACGGTCCACAAATAAATCTGAAGGCCGACCGACACAATTCCTACACAGCAGTCACTCAATGAAAAAATCTACCTTTAATAAATTTGATAACGCGTTAACATCTCTTATTTGCTAGTATTTGAATTGGTAAACTTTCGAGTAACTTACTGAAAGGCTCTCTGTTAACCGTTATTTTTCTCTCTTAAACTTTAGTTAAAGCTCATTGATTGAATTGGCATTCACCACTTCAAAATGAAAAAATATCAAAGTATTTTATATATGTTTGATAGCCATTTCAATTTATGTTCTCATTAGAACTATGTTGATGCTTATCACATTTAGGGTATTCACTATCAATACTTGGTGGAAAGGCATTATAATATTCCTTTGTACTTTATTTCCAATTTATTTAAAAAGGTCAGAACCGGTTTCGCTTATGGCGAGCATTGTCAACTGTTTCGGAATATTGTGTATAATAAGACTCAAGTTTCAATATATTACATTTAGTTGTATAAGAATGATAGGGATTGATTAATATCCATTAAAGCTGATGCCATCGTCAGAATTATTTGATGATTTTACTTTATAAATATATACTACTGAAATAGAAATCATCTTCATAATCTGAAATCCTAAATTTTATTGAAAATTTGATGATGACGTGAGCTTAAAAAGTTATAACTATAATTCTATTCTTGAAGAACTAAGTACTTTATATATTTTTTATTTTATCTTCTTTATCTGTGGTGATAAATCAATTTATAAGAAATGACTTTAAGAAACACAATCATTTTGACGAATGATTTTACTTTCATTAAACACAAATGATTTATGACCGGTCTGGTTTGGTTTTTGTCAATATCCGTTTTGACGAAACTCGAATGCGATTTAAGTTTGAATCAAATATGTTGAAACAAGACAGAATGACATATATAAATGATTATTTTACTGATACGTATCTGTGAATTATATTAAACCATATTAGTTAATTTTGCTGTCCGTCAATAGTGAAGACTATCTTTGGGCGATTAGTTGTCTGTGTTTCCACACAAAAGATTGAAGCAATAAAAAAAGATTTACCATGATTCAAATGCCAAGGAGATCGGATACATGCAAACGATTCATATATCCAATCGCAAGGCTTCCTCACTGTCAGAGATGAACTTTGCGCTGTTCATTTTGCGACGGCGAGCAAGTACATGTGCGGTGGAAAACCTGAAAGATTGCTAGAAAATTTTACTGGAAACATTATGCAGTGAAATATCAAAATCGGGGATGAATTATTATTCAATTTCTTTATTTCCAAAGTATAATATTGAGAACATATTTGCGGATTATATTATATAATGAAAATCCATTTCCAAAAAAAAACGGTATTTATAAACTGTAGTTTAAATGTCTAGCTGAATACATTGGCACATCAGCAATAATTTTGTTTTTTTAACCAGGAATTAATGAAACAAATTATCTAAGAGTTGAGTATTGAAATAAAAATATAGAAATATAAATGGTAACGGTTTTTAAATGAATAATGAATTTATAATTTCTTAACATCAATAAAAACTATAATAAAAAATATTGTATTTTTAGTACAACCCACACCTTATATTTTAGGCGTTCAGGAATTTTATTTTATATCTACATTCAACGCTTTTAGGGTGTTCACTGTCAATACTTGGCGGAAAGAAAAATTAAGAAAAACACAATATTCCTTTTTACTTATTTCTACTTTTATTTACCAAGATCAGGACCGGATTCGCTCATGACGAGCATTATCAACTGATTATATACATATGCTAGATAAAGTGTTACTTTTAGTTATACAAGTGGAATAAAAAATACATAGCTTTTAATTTGTACGTCGTTTAACACGAAATGCACTTCCTTAAAAAAAATACAATGAATTATGCATAACTTACTTTTATTGAGACCAACGAATAACAAGAAAAATTTCGCCAAAGAAAGTCTTAACTAGATTTTCATTCAAGTAATATACTCAGATTCGTATAGAAATGAACTTTCAGTGAACTCACCGCAACCTTTTCTTTTCTTTCAATCTCAATTCTTATGCCAACGTCATCCTTCTGCGGTAATTTTGTGCTTTCGGAAAGGAAAGTTAACAGAAATAAGATTGTCTTTTTGGTGTCACAAAATGGAGTCGGATATTGACTGCCGATCTCTGGGGGATTTCCCTCGGAGTTTTCCTTTTTTTTCTCGCAGGTGTCCTCAAGCATTTGTTCTTAAATATGTTTACAGAATTATGCGATTTTCACTGGTATAATTGATTTGTATTTAGCTTAATTGGGAATGATTGTCTCAAAAAGTTTTTCTACAACTTAAGGTTATCGTGTTGACGAATGTGCTGAATCGAAGTCATGACTGGATTATAAGGTTTTTTCGATAATTTAGAACTTGGACTGAAGGCGCTTGATGGAAATTGAATGTCAAATTTGAATTATTTCAATAATGCCAGTTCAAGTGCATTCGTGCACATGATAAAACCAGAAGATTCCGAAAGGTGAAACCCGGGTCGTTATCGACAATATTTATGTAAGTGTACAGAATAAAAATGATTCAAATTTGTTTCGATAAATTCAGTATGACCGGTTTCACCCGGCTTTTCAACTAACGATTATGTTTAGTTTACCTCTTAGGGATTCACTGTCAATACATGGTGGAAATGTATTATTATATTAAGAAAAACACAATATTCCTTAGTGCTTATATCGACTTTTATTTACCGCTCATGGCGAGCATTATCAACTGATTTTACAGTGTTACTTATACAAAACAAATTTAAATAAAAAAAGTGTAATAAACAATGAAACCGGTCCTGATTTTAGTGGATAGAAGTTAAAATAAGTACAAAGGAATATTGTGTTTATGCTCAGTGCAGATTTTAATTTCTTAAATTTAAATTTCTCAATTTCTTCGTTATAATTTATGTTTTATAACGTCTTTCCATCAAAGATTTACACTAAACATTAATTAATTATAAAAGTGTAATAATAAATACTGAATTTCATTATCTTTATAAACATCAGCTAATAAAGCTCACTATGAGCGGAAACGGTTCAGCTCTTGATGAAAAAATGTGGAATTAGATCTGAATCTGAGCCCATGACATAGATTAATCCTTTTCACCAGCAATGGCTCTATTTCATATATAAACACGATATATTCATTTACTAAACGTCAGTTCAAGTTCATCCGTGCACTTGAAAAGCGAAACTCGGGTCGTTAGGGACAAAACTTGTGTGAATGTACACAATTTGAACGATTCAAATTTAATATTGAAATTCCACCGAGCACCTTCAGTCGAAATCTTAAATTATAATTATAGATCTGTTTATTTAATTAAAATAGAAAAACAAATAATTCGATTACAATTAAAATTTTAAATAAAATATTTTTATTATAATACGCATTGTCTTTGTATATGTAAGTAAGTCTGAGCGTGTTTACAACAGTTTCACTATCCGCATTCAACTGGATGAACGAGAAAATAACAATACGAACAATAGTTTTGAAACAATTCTGCTGTTGAGAATTCCGGTTCGTTGAGAGTCCAGCGTAGCAGGAATTGGGAAAATCATTCCTGCTGCATTCCAGCGGTTTTTGTTTCTGTTATTGATTTTCCCGACGGGGTAACGACTGTGGGGTCCCACGGGGGGCTAATAAACCGAACGTGGGGCTAGCCGCGTCTACAAACACTGCTCAGCCAAACACGCGAGCAACACGTTCACCGGTTCCTTACAAATCGGACTCCTTTTCTTCCCCTTATACAAACACCATACCAGAGTTAACTTACAGGGCTGTTTTGAAAGACCATACATGCATGATGGGTTAAGCGAGGTAAAATAAAATTGTATAAAACATTTCAAGTTTGTGTAATTCTATTCTGATGCATGTGGCATATTACCACGTGATTCGTAAAATTGCAAGTATCTTCATATTTCGTGATTATTATCCAGTGGCTCGATCTTTACTTTCCGGAAGAGGAAAGTGGAATCATATTGGAATGAAAAAATCGCTTATGGTTAAGAAACCGATCGCCCTGCATGTCTTGTTTTATTCGGGTTAGTGGAAGTTGATGTATCTCAACAGAAGTTTTTTCTACGAGAACTCAGTCGCTCAACCTCACTTTTTTTCATAGTGAGTAGTAGGGAAAGAAGGATAAGGCTAGAACAGGACTAGTGGTTGACTAATCGCTATTGCTACATCCAGTTATTAAAGGATCAGAAGGATGGGAGAAGAAGAAATAATGTGAATTGACATCGCAAACATCCAGTTTTCGATCACAACTTTGAATTGAATAATTCTCAAAATCACTGTGATCTTACCGGAAATCGAACCCAGACCTGAGTGATCGGTAGAGCAAGCTCTCACCAACTGAGCCACAGCAGGCAAGTATTTTAGTTCTTCAAATACTATAGCCATCTCGGCTTACGCTTTCGTCTGAATGTTTAAGCTTATATTAACTTATATTAACTATATAACTGGCCTAGAAGAGATGAACAATATACCCTCTTACTCTCATTTATATAGCAGAATAGTCAAATCCTATACATGGATTGACTATTCAACTTATGAAACTTTGCTTTGGAGAATTAGAAACCAAAAACACTCAATATTGTCTACTTAACTAAAGAATCGACAAAATTGCATTTTAGAAAAAAAGATTTGTGTACCCATTTTGTGTTTATATATTTTAATTAAACGTTAAAATCGTTTTAAAAACAAAAAACAGAAGATGGACGTGGCTAAGTGTAAGTCAACTCATCGGCTGGCACGCGTCCACCTGTGTTATAAAGTTCTAATCATGCGAAGTTAATTGTTTCCAATCAGTGACTCTAGGATCGAAACATATTTATATACGGGACGTTGATAATTATTTTGTATTAAGTACTTTCGTTCGCTATGTCGAGGTTTTACTATTCCAATATATTTTCTAGTTAGTTAATTTTCTGGTATGCACTTTGGCCTTATTATATTGCTAATATTTCACATGTTTTAGCGTGTGGCTCCACTTTAAATTCTCAAATACGTTTACCAGAATTTCTGCGCTGTAGGTATTCATAAAGTATGTTGGACGTTGGCATCCCTCTGCACTGAAACGAACTAAATATTTATCGCTTAGTTAGTAAACAGCGGAGCGTTAACTACCAAAGGGGAAATCCCGGGAAAGAAGCTGTCAGTTTCCGTTAAAAGTTTAAGTACTATTTCCAAACACGCCAAGGTAATAATTGAATATAAGCGGTCGTATACGCTTTATGTATGTACATGTCTTATGGTCATTAAAGTAAAAATAATGATTATATAATACATTCATTTCTATTCATACACACGGTACTCGATTGAAACGTTTTTGTTATCGTTCTAATGTTCGATTTCAAGCGGATTTCCGTATACACCCGATTCCATTGTTTCGCCGTGCAACAAAATAAATAAAAATTATATTATAATGCCGGCCATCCATTAAGGAACAAATGGTTCCAGACCATGTCTTGGAACACAAAATTCACGTGTTCACGCCGTATCGTGGAACATTTCACGTGACCCGAGATAGGTTCCCATTAGAGGTCTGCACGGGCCAAAATTTTACAAAACTACCCGGTCCGAGCCCGAAAAACTCACGCCCGACCCGGCCCGGGCCCGAGTCTAATGCCGCACTTGTTACCCGAACCCGACCCGAAACACCGAGAAATTTGAAATCCTCGATTTGGTATACTTTTTCTCCAGATTATCTCCGAAAGTCCTTTTTTTTTTTTTTAGCTCACCGAGGAATTTGAAATCCTCGATTTGGTATATTTTTCCCAACATTATATCCCAAATTCCAAGGCCCGGCCCGGCCCGAGCCCGACTCTCGATTGCGCTTACCCGCCCGAGCCCGGCCCACGGGCCGGGTCGGGTTAGAGCCCGTGGGCCAGGCCCGGGCCCGTGCAGACCTCTAGTTCCTAGGTTCACCGTCTAAAATCGTTCACAAACGAGGAACCTGGGAACATGAATGCGCGCGCAGCTGTAGACGAGCTGTCAAAGTATATTTCGTCATGACTTCATACCAAACATATGACTTATTGTGGAATACATCTAATAATAATCATAAAAACCGAATACTACTGAGAATATATACGTAGGCAACACTCGTCGACATCAACTCATCGGACGTCATTTTAGAGATCTGTTTTCGACTTTGAAATGTCTCCCTATGTGAAAAATGACAAAATAAACCACAGACCATAATAAGTTATATTGGTATTAC
>CM062840.1:22936960-22984446 GCA_031772345.1 Himalopsyche anomala
GATCGAATGGCTGATGATCCCATGTGGGCACATCTATGCTAGTGGATGTCCTCATAGCAAATTATGGGAAATGTCAAACACAGCAAGTCCATCTGCTGGCCTCCCCGCGGCGATCATCGGGCAATGCAGTTTCGACTGTAGCTAACAGCAGGGGGCAAAGGGCGAACCTTCCGGCGCCTTAAAACCGGTCTACTGGCTAAGGGAAGGAAATCCCTGACAGAAAAACCAGGTTGAGCCAACCTGCAGAGCCCTTGTGACTCAGGCCTCGGAAGCGCAGGGTTAATCACCCTGCCTTCTTAAAACTGTATGATTACGATAACACCATCGCAGATGCCTCGGACACCTAGCTCTGCCCAACGACAACTTGGCAAGAAAACGGACACGATACTCTCCAACAACCACTCTATGCGCATAGGCGCATACAACGTGCGTACTATGTGCACCCCAGGAAAGGACCTACACGCCACTCGTATCATGCAAACATACAAACTTGACGTTTTAGGGCTGAGCGAGGTACGTTGGAAAGGCACTGGGAAAAAGTTGTTGGAGGGCGGATACACACTCATATATTCAGGCCAGGAGCGATATCACCGCCAGGGAGTGGCTGTATTGATGTCGGGGAGGGCAGCCCGATGCCTTGTCAAATGGGAACCCATCTCAGAACGACTGATACGAGCCACCTTTCGGACGACTGATAGCTCGGTAACTGTCCTCCAGTGCTATGCCCCCACCGAGGATGCCGACACACATGCAAAAGAAAAAATTTTTATAACTCTCTCCATGCGGCAATCTCCACAATCCCTCACAGAGACCGCATAATCGTAATGGGGGATCTCAATGCGAGAGTGGGAGTTGATCCATTGCTTGGCCCCGCAGTGATGGGAAGGCATGGCCTCGGTGTAGCCAACGACAACGGTGAGAGACTCATCGAGCTCGCCACTATGAATGAGCTTACCGTTGGTGGTACAATATTCCCCCACAGAGACATCCACAAATATACGTGGACCTCTCCTGACGGTTGCACAAAGGCACAAATTGACCACTTTCTCTACAGCACGTCTCACCGAAAGGAACTTCTCGACGTCCGAACCTACAGGGGTGCCGATATATACAGCGATCATGAGCTGCTGGTCGGTAAAGTCCGTCTCAGACTCAGACGCCCAGTAAGGCATCCAACACAAAAGAGAATCGACATCGAGAGGCTACAATCTCCTCGAATTCGGCTAGACTTTGACGTCGCTGTGAGAAAGAACATCGTCGACTGTGCTAATGACCGGCAAAGTCCACGCCGCGACCCCATTGAATTAGAATGGTCCAGCATAAAGAATGCAGTCGCGTCAGCCGCACATGGGGTGCTTGGAGTCAGAAAAAGTACCCAGCCAAAGTGGATGTCTGACAATACGTGGAAAAATATTGAAGAGAGAGCCCGGCGTAAAGCACTGAGGGACAGTGAAACAAACCCAAATCGAGTCGAGGAACGTCGGAATAACTATCAACTCCAGGATAAGGTAGTCAAAAAGTCTGTGCGACTCGATAAACGCCGATTCCTGGACAAGAAAATTGAAGCAGCAGAGGCGGCATCACGTAGGAATGACACAAGGAGACTTTACAAAATTACACGTGAAATTTGCGGCAGACGGATGCCAACCGCGGGGCCTATCCGTAGTCCCAGCGGAAAAATAGAATCGAACGTAGAGCGTGTCAAAAAGATCTGGAGAGATCATTTCTGCGGGGTGCTTAACCGCCCCCCTCCCTCGGACCCATTTGATATACCCAATGAAGCCACAATTACGGAAATTCCTCGAGCGTTAAACATTCCTGACTATGCGCCGACACATGCTGAGATTTCCTCGGCTGTGCGGCGCTTAAAAAACGGGAAGGCGCCAGGCATGGATGGTATACATCCAGAGCTCCTAAAGTACGGCCTGGAGGCGCTTCTGCACCCCCTGCACCAGCTTCTTAGTATGGTGTGGGCGCAAGAGCGCTGTCCGAGGGACTGGGTTAATGGCGAGGTAGTCACAATCCACAAAAAAGGTGACCCACTGTGCTGTGACAATTACCGTGGCATAACGCTGCTCAGCGTGCCTGGCAAGGTTCTGGCACATATAGTATTGGCGAGAATAAGGATTCCAATTATGAATATCCTCAGGGAAAATCAGGCCGGGTTCTTACCTGGCCGATCCTGCGCGGACCAAATACACAATCTTAGGTGCCTTCTTCAGCAAAGCAACGAATACAACAGCTCGCTGGCATGTTGCTTTGTAGACTACGAGAAGGCCTTTGATAGTCCGCACCGGTCCTCTATATGGAACATATTAAAATTGTACGGAATCCCAACCAAGATTGTTGCCATCATCAAATGCTTGCACGAGGGGAGCGAATGCTGCATAAGAATCGGTGATATAACCACTGAATGGTTTGGGGTCTCAACCGGGGTCAGACAGGGCTGCGTCTTAGCTCCGTTCCTGTTCATTATAATCTTCGACTTCATTCTGAGGAAGTCAATTCCACCTGACCGAGGTGTGACCGTTGCCCCCAATCTAAAGCTATGCGACCTCGAGTATGCAGACGACGCTGTTATATTTGACAAATCTGTCGAGGGTATTCAAGATACAATGGATAAACTGCAGAGCAACTCGTATCGCATCGGTCTTAAAATCAATGCGAGTAAAACCAATGTACTCTGCAACAGTGCCTGTCCGGACCCACACTACCCTTTGACGAGCGCCGGTCAAAACATCGAAAGAGTCGACGGTTTCAGGTACTTGGGGGTACACATCACGGGGGATGGCAATCCGTGTAAAGAGCTCGCGATCCGATTAGGGATAGCTGGAGCAACCTTTAACTCAATGCGGAAAGTCTGGGATTCACGGCTGTACTCGGTCAGAACCAAGTGCCTCCTGTTCAACGCATGTATCTTGACAGTGCTGCTTTACGGTTGCGAATCATGGCACCTTACGAAAGCGCAGAGTAACCGTATACTGTGTTTCGAAAACAGATGCCTGCGGCGAATGCTTGGAGTGAAATGGTCTGACTTTGTCAGGAATACGGAGATTAGAGAGCGGACTAACCAGCCTCTAATTACGTCCAAAATAAAGAAGCGGCGGTGGTCCTGGCTTGGACACGTGTTAAGGATGCCTCAAGAGAGCCTGAACCCTGCCTGTCTGTTCTTCCAACCGGATGGGTACCGGCGTCGTGGAAGGCCACTGATGACCATTCTCAGGATGTACTCAGCGGAGTTGCGGGACGCTGGGATGACCTGGGAGGAAGCAAGGAGACTGGCTGGAGATAGAGAGTCATGGAGGAACTTCGTGGTGACCATATGCTCCGCATAGGGAGCGGATATGGAATAATAAAAATAATGGTATAAAAATTAGCTGTCATAGTGAATGATAAAATAATCGTATTTAAATTGTTAAAAGCTTATGAACATTAGTAATTAAATTGACTCGCATTGTTTGCATCCAATTAAATCAAATAACGATCGTTCGGACACAGGCACTGTACAACATAACCTCAACGGGTGACATTTCTGTGACCCCTTGTGCGTTCAAGAACATGCTCTGGAACATAGTTCCTGAGAAATTACGTTGATTGTTCCGGGAACAAATTTCCTTAATGTATGGGCCCTTTAATAGAGAACAGGACAAAATGTAAGATACGTTTTATTTTTAAGCAATATTCTGTAAATTTCGTATACCTAACCTCTATTATAAAATACTGATATTTTTTTTGAATAACTTTCGATAACAGTTTCAAAATAATGACTAGCTATCTAGTATTGCTCTCTACGAGATCACGAGTCATCACCTTGTGCAGCTGTTCATATGAGATTGCCAATGACGTTCAAACTGGTAACTGGACGTGGAAATCAATGCCAGGAGACTGGAGGCTGACTCATATAAGGAAAACCACGAGGGACATCATTTGTACTACCTGTAGCCGTAATCAAGTGCGCATGACATAAAGGCGTTTAACGTGACATAAATGCGATGTCGTCATAGTAACACAAACAATTTTGGAGTTGGATAGCCACCCAAAATTGAAGATTATTAATAAATCTCGTAAGCATCACATCGCAAGGATATATAATATATGAGGCGTCCAGTACCAAACACGGCCAAGACATATTTTTGCTGATGTGTACTTTTTAATTTATTCTTATTGAGAACTTTCACGTATACAATTCAATATATGAGGACCTCAATTTCAAAACCTACCTAAAGACCATTTTTTATTTTTTCAAATTTCGATGCCAACTTGTTCTCTATTTCAATATCTACACAATCAATAAATATTCGATTTTAAAACCTCTCTAAATACAGAGAAACTGCATTTACAAAATCATGTTTAGTTTCAAAACCTACTCAAATCCAAAAAGCCCACAGCAGTGTTTTTGCACTTAGACAACAATTTTGGTTTTTGGAGTTAAGTAGGTTTTGAATCTAAGGCGCTCATATGTTCCAGTTTAAAAATCTTACAAAGTGTATGAAAATCAACTTTATGATAAGTCAAAAGCATCTTGTTATCATATTGAATAAGCCAGTGGTTTCCAACCTTTCTGTTACTACGCCCCTTTTAAAGAAAAATATATCTTTGCGCCTCCTCATTATTCATTTCATATATAATAGTAACAAATACACGTTTTGAAGGGAGAATAAGTATTTTGGACTGTTCGCGCCTCCCAGGTTGGAAATCGCTGGAATAAGCCATTGAAATCCAATCAGTCGCAGGACAGGAAAAAGTAGTCCAATTCTGCTCTCGTGAAAACGAAATGAAACTGACTTAGCCGTGTTTGATACTTGACGCATCAATGTTTCTCGACTCGAAGGATATGGGCGAAAAAATCATCATTCAAATATATTTATATTTAAAAAAATATTTGGTATAGAACTATTGCTAATGCAACAAATATTTTGCAGTTGAAAGATCTTACGAGATAAACTCGATGAGAATTTTTTGGAAGTCACTCGACATCAACTTGAGGAGAATTGACATAATCACAGCGGGTGACGTATATAATATACATTATATTGTATAACATGAAATTCCCCTTACGATTTTTTAAAAAATGAGTAAATAATATATGTATAATTATGATGTATGAAGATAGTATGAGTGTAAACAATAATGTGCATAATATTTATTGGGCAACACTTATATGAATATAATATATAGACATACGACCAAATCAAGGACAACAGATACTTCGACTGGCAAGGGGAAAAAAAGTTTCTGAAATGCGGTACTGATGATTCACTTACGCCTCAGGCTTACGAAGACTATTCGCTTGTTACTTTATAAAGTAAACATGACACATTCATTTTCCACACATAAAACAAGTTAAGCTGTTGTTTTTTTAAATCATCAATGAACCAGGTGCTTCGATTTGTTAAGATTTTATGAAGCTAAGGTTGGGCTACATTACAAGTCAGGTTTGCCAATTAAAGCACTTTATATATTTTTAATATTGACCGTAAAATTAATTTAATTTAATAACTTGAACGAATCGGCTGAGAAATATCTTCATCGCTTTTTGATCAAAACGTTAGTGACACAGTTTTAGCTTAGAAGGCAATATTTTTGGTTCCGTGGTTGAATGGTAAACGTGGTTGGCTTTCGGACACAGCTTACAAAGCTCACACGTTCGAATCTCAGAACGGAAAGTTTCATAAATAGATTTTTCAATCGATTCATAGATTTATGTAAGACTGCATCTATGTACGCTCCCAATGTGAAGCATATGGCCTTCTAATGGAGGTATCTCAACAGAAGTTTTGTAAACGATAACTGATTGTTATTCAACCTCTCTTTTTTTCGAAGAGAGTTGGGATAGAAAGGATATGGCTAAGGCAGAACTAAGGTCTAAGGTTAACTAATCGCTCTCGCTATGCCTCGTTATTTTAGGATTGGAAATATGGGAGGGAATTTTAAGACATCCATTGAAATTAATGAAAAAATACTGTTTGAACTGGGATTCTAACCCATGAGATTCGTTACGGTAACCGACGACATTGATACTGCGCTACGAACTCATAATGAATGCCAGATTTTTTTCAAATTTCCCCTAACCCAATCCTAAAAGTAGGGCATATTGAGAGCGATTAGCTTGCCACTAGTCTTGTATTAGTTCAATAAACTATTTTTTGCTCTATCAGAAAAAGAGAGATTTTCTAAGTAACAAGCATTTGGAACTGGGAGCAGACTTGATTACAAAAAATCTAGCGTTCTCTTTTATGCTGGTAAATTTAAGCGAACAAAAATCCATTTAAACATTGTTCTGTGGATCAGTGCTCCGCAACCGGTGTGCCGCGAGGCGATGCTGAGTGTGCCGCGGCGCGAATCTCTAATAAACGAAAAAAAACAAATAGTTTGGTCGATACTACAAAATATTTCTGAAGACACTATCATAGAAGCAGAAATAATTATTTTTTGGTTGAAAGAATATGTTATATGTACACTCTGCGCAAGAATGTTTCGCGCACCTTGCGAAAATTCAGTTTTATATTTTAAAATGTCGTTTAAGAGTACAGATGAATTATTTCTTTATAAATATCATTCCAAATTTGTCTAAGCATGTACCCAAATCTTAAATATAAGTGTATTTACCGTTTTTAACATTTGGAACAGCTAATAATGAGCTTATGATATCCAGGGTAGTAGAATTAACAATTCGTTGTATTCATTAAATGTTTTTAAATTTAAAGTTACGGGTATTATATATACTACATTAGGAGTACATGTGCTCTACATTGGTAGTGGACATGGTAATAAAATATCCACATGGTTCTTTTGTGGTTTGTATCATATATAAACACAAACTAATGTAATTTCTGTATTAATACATAGAAATTACAAAAAATCTTCAAAATTTCGCGGCACACCACAAGTAAAAATGTGCACAATATTTTTACTTGTGGTGTGCCGCGAAATTTTGAAGAACACGTTGGTGTGCCGTGGAAGATAAAATGTTGCGGAGCACTGCTGTGGACGATGGGTGGCTGGAAAAGCTAGCTCAAAAGCACCACTATGTTCACTACAGTGAAAAATCTATCGACTGGTTAATTTGCGCTATTTTAAATAACATGTGATTATAATACATTCACAATAGTTTGTCGAACTGCATTGAAACATATGTAAATTAATCAACGCGGAGTACAGTAAGAGTTTATTGAGCTACCTGCTAACTGCGAATTGTTATTCAGAAGCCGTATCAATATCACAAAGAAAATAATGCATAACTGATTTAATATGTCAACTGATTGAAGTAAGAAAAAGAACAATATGCTTGTTTCCGTGCCATGTGAAGATAGATTAATTTTACCAAGTATTGTAAGTAATAACTAAGGGTTTCTTAAAATAATAATATACAATCAAAAATAATTGATTTAAATATTTTTTTGTGAGGAATTCAGAGATAAGGGAGCGTACAAGACAGCGTCCCGTCACGTCAGTAGTTATGGAGAGACGTTGGAATTGGCTGGGTCACGAGCTGCGGATGCCTCCGGAAAGCCTCAATCCTGCCAGCTTTTTCTTTCAACCGGTGGGATTCTGGCGTCCCGGGTCGGGTACTATCCATAGGATGTACTCGGCGGAACTGAGGGATCCTGGCATGTCATGGGAGGAAACAAAGCAATTGGCGAGAGACAGGAAAACATGGAGGTGCCGCGTGGCGGCCATTTGCTCCACATAGGGAGCGGACATATCCAAAGAAGAAGAATAATTAAAAAAGATCATCAATTAAGGAACCTGTCAATATTGATACAACTTTTGGCAGAACAGAAATATTTTAATTCGTCGCAAAAATTGTTATTAAAATATGTGATTCGATATTCGGTTATGGTCTATTTTCAATACCTAAATGCAGGTATTTTTGCAATTTCAAAAAACGGTATTTCGCTATTGAAATAACATCATGTATGTGGGGATTGATTCCGGTTTCGGTAATACCAGTATTGACTACGGTTACCAGGTTTCTTGCAAGTCAATCCGGGACATTTGTCCGATTTGCTGACGTTTGAATCTAAAAACCCAAGAATTTACTGATTTACCCAAAATATCAGTGACTCGTTTTTTTTAGCTCTTCCGAGACTTTGGAATCCAAAAACTCAGGAATTAGTTAGTTAAATAATTTTCTCTACATTTCAGGGACAATTTAGTACTTATCCGGGATACGGGACAGCGATTAGTATTGACATCCCTATATGATATGTATTTGAATACATAAATACTTCTATTCCCTATGTGTAATACGTTTATTCAGTATTAAGTGTTTGTAATAGAAAATCGCTTTTCCTGAAAAAGTTCACAATGGATATAGACAGTTTCGAAAAAGAATACTACAATTATCATTACTGATTTGTAAATCTGCAAGACATTTGTGTATAGGGTAGAAATTAAATAATGTCCACTTAATTTACGTTGTTTTATTCTTTTGAGATGAGCTGGCTAGAGTATGAAGCTATGATTGATCGAACCACGTGATTAATAGTTTGGTTAAGTTAGATTGAGTTGGATTAAGCTCGCGAACGACGTTTATTCATGGTGAGCAAGTCTTGCTTTTGAATCTTTTAAAGCAAAGCACTAGATACTGAAGTAATGGTTAAGTTGAGTTAGGTTAGGCGCGGCTATCAATATAGCAATATAAACAATTTAAATGATGAGCTTGATCGGTTTTTGGAACATACTGGTGAATTCATACAGATATTTTCAATGCTCAGAACGGACCAAGAGCCACGTAGTAAAAAGTTATGGTTAGGTTAGATTAAGCTCGTCTTGTCGCCTGTGTGTATTTTTTGTCGCCTGTGTGGTCGAGTGGTCAACGTCGTTGGCTACCGCTACGGAGGTCACGGGTTCAAATCCCAGTTTTCAGTTTTATTAATTGATTTTTCAATCGATTTATGTATTTCTGTTCAAAGGCATAGATGTAGGTGATGTCTTGAATTCCCCCCTCCCACCCATCCTATCATATGAACGGGGCGTATCGAGAGCGACTAGCTTACCACTAGTTCTGTCCTAGCCCTTTCCTTCTATTACTACTCTCTTCGGAAAAAGAGAGGTTGAGCAACTGAGTAACAAGCAGTTCTCGTAGAAACACTTCTGTTGAGATAAACTCCACTAGGAGTCCATATGCTCCACATTGGGAGCGGACATGGTAAAAAAAAAAGCTCGTCTTAATAGTTATCATTGATTTGAACATGTTCAGATGCTCAAAACGGTGCTGGTATAGCCATTTGATAGATTGAAGAAGTGATGTCAATTTAGGCAAAGTGCGCAAGCATCTCTTGTTGATGACAAGATTTCTAATAAGCTTGAACATTTTGTATACGAAATTGAAACAATAGATTATTAATGTCTAATTTAAAACAGTAAATTTCCTAATTTAAGATTTCGACTGAAGGTGCTTGGTGGAATTTCAGTATTAAATTTGAATCGTTAAAATTATGTACACTCCCACAGGTTTTGTCACTAACGACCCGGGTTTCGCCTTTCGGCATCTTCAGGCGTTCAAGTGCACGGATGAACTTGAACGCCTGAAAATGCCGAAAGGCGAAACCCGGGTCGTTAGTGACAAAATCTGTGGGAGTGTACATAATTTTAACGATTCAAATTTAGTAAATTTCCTATCATCGCCAAACGCCACCTGGCTCTCAAGCAATGGATTCGCGACCGCTTCTCTAGTCCAACAAATTGAGACATTTAGTACCTATAATGTTCGATAAGGTGCGAATTATTATTTAATTGACTTCTTACTGGAATATTTTGCTTAAAAGCTGTGACTAAAGTTGTACCAGTTGTACCTTTTTTGAAATTCTCGAATCGAATGCGACAAAGTGTGCATTTTTTGTAATTCCGCACGCTCCGAGGCAATAATATAATATCTATTGCGGTCAGTTTCCAATATCCAATTTGGCATTTGATAGCAGCGACGTAATAATTAATAATAGCGATTGCCTGAACCTAGGTATGCGCGCCGCTATAAACGATTCCGATTCAATAATAATACGAAATAGGTACACCTTTCACAAAATGCTGGCAGCAGGTGCCTCGGCAGGCGAGCGACGCCTCTCAAGGGCGTCTGCACGGCTCGCTCGCCTCCCTACCTGCCTCGGCTTACCTCCGCGGAGATCACACCGCGATCAGGTGATTCTTCGAGAATCGCATCCGATATACAATCACCGCAAGTAACTTTACACTATCATTATGTGACTTGTGACTTCGATTTAAATTTTAAAAAAATCAGAGAAAACGTGCTTGAAATTGTGAAAAAAAAAACAGCATAATACAATAATATTGTGTTTACTTTAATATTGTTTACTTTTATTCTTTTCTGATATATGATACGATGTAATAAAATAAATCATAATATTAAATATTTTATTTAAAAAACTGAACCGGTTTATAACTTATTGATGGTAGTGTGATCACTCAGCTATTTTTTACACTGTTTTTGTATACACGATTTGAAATATTATGAAAGTGAAGTTGCTTACGGCAAATCGTCCAATGGGCGATTGGACGAGCGTTGCTACTAGCGCCACGGTCATTGAATGAATCACTATTATTGCGCGCCCAAAGGAAGAAGGTTCCCACATCCAGGCATTTGTATGTTTCGTGTCAAAAAAAGTTTTTATTTAAAAAAATGTTCACGGTATTTCCGCCTAACCGATATTCTTTTGGTTATTAAATAATTTTAAATAATCTAAAAGTTGCAACTATTTTTTATTATTTGTACAATTCGATACATTGTGATCTGCTCTGAAGAGAGTAAAGGAAAGGATAATATTTTTGGAAAGAACATTTAGATAAATAATTGCTATGGTACATTTCATAGCGACTGTGGAAAGGAAAAAGGACGTAACCCTCAATTTTCCAAAACAGCTTTTTTTTCGATAATCACAATGTATACAACTTGACACACATTCTATCAAAAGGATGGAAGCTGAAAATGCCGAATTAGTATCTAAATTTAACTTTTAAGTTTGAAAAAGATGACCTTGTAAAAAATTAAAACGAAGAAAAAATACTGAAATAAAGGTTTTTCCTAGATAATTTCTTAATTAATATTAGATTATGTCAATTAAACACCAGTTTAGAAGTCTCCGTGCACTTCAAGGTTGTGTATAATTATTAATTTGCATATGGCCCAAAATTATCAAAACACGTTTTTGCGCCCTTTGTAAATTTTGATATGTGTGGGTTACGTCCTTTTTCCTTTCTACAGTCGATATAATACACTTATTGTAAGGAAAACACTATTTTTTTTTTAATTGAAAGAGGTGAGTATTTTTTATTTGAATTTAAAAAAGTGAAAACTAACAACATTCATCATAAAGCCTTGGTTCCTCTTGGAATCCTACATCCACTGCACTTCGGTGGATCCCTACCTTTATATAAACAAACCGAGTGGTATGTAATCAGATGATGCGTTATTTGTAATAATAATGACTCATTATAAGAGTCTGCTTTTCCACACATAACATGAATGTTGAAAAAAAAGGATTATTAATTTCATTTTTTTTTTATTCTGACCGAAATATTTATAAAATTTGACCGTACAATAGATTTTATTCTGACCGTATATTAATTTTATTCTGACCGTATATTAATTTTATTCTGACCGTTTATTAATTTTATTCTGACCGTTTATTAATTTTATTCTGACCGTTTATTATTTTTATTCTGACCGTTAGTATTTTTATTCTGACCGTTAACATTTTTATTCTGACCAAAAATTGAATTTTATTATGACCAAAAGTTGATTTAAATTCTGACCAGAAATTGATTTAAATTCTGACCATTTATTTTGTTGCCTTTTTCTATTATCGAGTCGAGTGGTTAACCTTTATACGTCCAGCGGTTCCGTACGGTACCGTTGACTATGGTTCATTTCGCTATCGGATTACACTGATTTATTATAATATTATTCAAGATATGAATATTAGGTTACATAAATAATGTCTTTGAGATACTGATCCATAATTTTATTTTCGGATTCGATACATATTTTTGTCATACGAGTAATATAAACATCTGCGTTACAAGGTCCGACTCTTAACCGGATGGCTGCCACAAGCGTCTTAAGGCGCGAACATTTCCGTGAACGGTACGCCAATCATACATAAAATGACGTCTTTGGACGCACACTTTGAACGGGATTTTACTAACGTAAATCAATTATGTTAAACATACAACTGTGTCGAACACACAACGACATCTATTGGGAATATCGTCCTATACTCACAATTGAAACAGTTTTCGTTTTTACTACTTGAAATGTAATTTGAAATAAGTCTGTCTCCGAGTATGAAGATGGCGCAAAATTCAGGGGTGGCAGTCATATTATCTATAGAAGACTATTAATTTTCTGAAACTTAGTGTGTGTACATTTTAAAAATTAAACTCAAATAAACAATTACTTTTGAAATAATATTTAGTTCGCGTATTTTCTATGACAAAATTTGTGACAACCCTGATGTGTCATAAACATTTTAACATTGTTATTATGTATAAATGGCGGCACAATCGCATCGTCATCGGCGCACTCTTCATATATTTGGTAAGTTTTAACAAATAAACTTTAAAACATTTTCAAAAACGATAAATTAAAAAATATATATAATTGCAATTAAACTCGTGGCGTGCGAGGTACCGCCATACATACACCTGCTGGCAGTTAAAAGGTTAAGGAATAATATGTCCGTTTTGTAATTTTAGGCAGAACGTAATAAATCAGTTCCGACGCAAATAAAGCTTTTGTAAACAATAAACAATCTTTTATTTTGATAATGCTTTTTTTTACTCAGCCAGGATGACTAGTTTTAGAGATATATTTTTTTTAACGGATGCGTTTGTCGCGAATATTTCGCGAAAAAATGCTCAGGCAGTGTGCTACTCCTTTTGTGCACAGCGAGCGAGCAGATAAAGGTTAAAGTCGTTGGCTTCGATTTTGATGTTCGCTGGTTTGAATCTCTTTTTCCAATGGGTTTAGAGATTTCTGTACACATGAAAGGTTAGCAGTAATGTCCATAAACCTCTTCTACCACCTATCCGATCTGAAAAATATTCGCGGCGAGATCTATTAACCAACCACAAGTCCTCTTCATTCCCTATCCTTCTATTCTTACTCTCTTTATAAAAGAGTTTTTGCAGTTACCTGCTTATTACTAGCATCTGTTGAAATTTAGTTGGAGACAATAATGCTCCACATTAGGAGATTAAAAAAACTTATCGAAACAGGTGTGGCTGTTTCACAATACAGTGTGATAGAATATGTACTACTTGCAAATACAGTCCTATGGCGCAGCGGTTAGCAGTGTTGGCTTCCCTACCGGATCTCACGGGTACGAGTTATTTACGAACCTTTTTACCATTACGAACAGCATTTTTTCGATCGATTTATCGATTTCTGTTCGAAGGCTTTTGTGATGTCTAAAAATTCCTTCCCACCTTTAATAACTGGACCTAGCGAGAGCGATTAGTTAACCACTAGTCCTACCCTAGCCGTATCCGTCTATTCCTACTACATTATTTGGAAAACAGTTGCAAAAATGCATTTTTCCACTGATGCCTTTATTATTTGCATCTCCATTAGGGCTTGTAGTTTTTCGACAACCGGTTTTTTGGCTAAATTTGCGAATTCTAAAACCGGTTTTAAATACATTTTTTATTATTTAAATAACGTTAATATTTTGATTGTTTATCTGAATCTTTTATTTGATGCCTTAAGGACCATATTCCCTCATCATTTACCCAGGGTATTTTCGATATCAGGAAATTTTGTTAGAAAAATTAGATCATTACTAAGATCAGTGCTAAGTAAAAACAAAATAAAAAAGATTTTTCAACTTTTTTCGTTATTTCAATTGAATTATTAATATTTTGTAAAACTTAGAAAACCGGATAAAACCGGTTTTATAACAATATTGACGTTCGAAAACCGGTTTTTTCAAAAGTCGGTTTTTGTTTAAGCCCTAATCTCCATATATAATATAAAATAAGTTGAAAGATGAGTTTGTTTCGTATTATATTATACATTTAATTGGAACATGCAAAAGCCACATAAAATAGTTGTTACTGTGTCTATACGTGAAAACTAATGAAACTTTAGTTTAATGGTCAAATAGTTAGGCGTAAAATACAAATCGCAGGTGTACGTCTCTTAATTAAAACGAATTGTCTGAAATGTACACATTACGTTACGTAACAGGAGATTCAGTGTACCGAAAGAAAAAGGAGGTAGGCTGCCTGCAGGGATTAACAAATTATGTAGGTGGCGGTTAATTCCATGTTTTCGTATTTCGGCATTATTAACGAAATAAATAATATTTCTCAGGTTTAACGTTACCGTTTTATGACGTGTTAAGGCTTTAATAATATGACGTTATGAATATGAGGATGTTAATAATTTTGAAACATGAATAAAATTAAGTCATCCTAAAATTAGCCACGTACGTTGAGAAGGTCAAGATTAAATTTAGTAGATATACTATTTTGATTGGTATTAGAATATCAGAAAAAAAAAATTATTTCACTAATTATACAACTTGGTGTTTTAAAGTGTTAAGTGTGTTTGATTAGCATTTTCTATCTAATTAGGTACTTATATGATTATATTTTTAAGTTTTTAATTTATTTAGTTTCTTATTTCATTGTGAAAATTTGCTTTCTCTTTAATAGCAGCACAATAACCCACCAAAGAATACAACTTTTTTTAAAATATAATAGTATGTCGGTTCTATGGCACACTCAGGCACAGTGGTCAACGTCGTTGGCTTCAATTCCGTACCTCACTGGGTCAAATCCCAGTACGAACAGTATTTTTTAAAACGATTTTTCTATTTCTGTTCCCCTCCACCATTCCAATCCTAAAATAACATGGCGTAGCGAGAGTGATTAACCATCCACTAGTCGTGTCTTGCCCATCCTTTCTGTCCTTACTACTCTCTCCAAAAAAGAAAGGATGAGTGACGTGAGTATCAGTGAATCAGTTCTCGTAGAAAACTCATGTTGAGATACTTTCATTAGGATGCCATATGCTCCACATTGGGAGCGGACATGGATGAAAAAAACCAATTAATAGGACTTCATTTGTAGACTCTTCAATAGAAAAGATATGGACCTGTTTAGCTTGGTTAATCTTAAATAAACTCATCATTTATTAATGGTGAAAATAAGTAGCAATGGTAGAAATAACTCACTATTTATTAATGTTTGAATCGCGCTACCGATTAAATTTGTATTGACTTGGTAGAACTTCAGTATATCAATGTACAAAACATTATACAATCTTGTTGAACTAAATAACACCAAGAATTATGTAATATTGCCGTGACGCTGGGATGATGCCGAAATTACAACTATATTACGAAATTCCTTATTATTTAGAAGTTTTCAATATTTTTTTGTCATAACTTTGAAAAGATGTCGAGGAGATATTTTTTTACTCTGACATATTAAAAACGAAAAAACGATTAAGTATCAGTGAGGAAAATAAAAAAAGAGTAAGTATATAACTCAAAATATTTTTTATAAATGATTGTATTATGAAATATCTATGTAGACACGTCACATACCAGCTAGTTTGCATGGCATTTCAAAAACAATTGACAGATCCTGTCGAATCAAAATAGTCTATGACTAAATACGATGCTGTCAATATTACATAGTAAGAATGGTGGCATTTCGAAAAACCCAACGCGTGCCGTCAATTATTATTTTTATTTGGGTGTCTCAAACCCAGCCCACTAACTACCAATTAAGAAATAAATGTAAAAAAAATATCGAACTATTTTTATACTCACACCTGCTGGCTTGGCGTATCCTTCTCCAAACAGGTGTGACTGTTTAGCGTGAATTTTGGACTTCCTTATTTTTTAAACACCCACTAGTCTGGGCTAGTTTTACCCCATTAAAATTACACGGTTCGAGAAGCGCTAGCAGGCGTGATGCACCAGTGAAATTAGGGTTAGATATAATATTTACATGACTGCACCAACTGCTAGCATTAATTCAGAATGTACATAACTGCTGCTGTGAATAAGTTGGGATTCTGTTTTTGCAGAAAATTAATTTACGTGAGGTGACAGTGTCGTATAGAATGAAACCTGTAATAGTTTCCAAATGTTGCTCTAATGTCAAATGTCTTCCAAAAAATACCTGTACGGATTTGTGTGTTTAATTTATCGTTTTTCTTAATTTAACACATAGTAAATTTACAAGTGAAAACAGTAAAAGAATTTTTTTCAAGACAACAATCAAATATTTAATATTTTTTTATAAAAACTGTCTTAAAGCTAACTGAAAAAAATACAAACAAATAGTATAATATTTAAATAAAGATTTTTGTCGAAAAAATAAACAAAATCTAAAACAATCCACTGTAAATTTTTGGTGGAAAGACATAATATCAAAGAGAAAAAAAGAAAACTTTTTCTATTAATTCCACAGATAATATAAACCTATTTTTATCAGTTGATAATTTTCGTGATGAGCAAAACCAGTTTATGCATAATGTGGAATAACATAGTGCACAAGACGTGTTCTATTTTTAAAATTTACAATGTCATAATGAATCCGCACTCGTTTTTTCTTCTATATTTCTATCACTTTATTTTTTGCACAGTAATCCCTGGAACGTATCTTCCATGCAAAAATAAAATCATATGAATTATCTATTCACAGCTGGCATGTCAAACTCGTTCGCTACTTAGGTCCAAATTAAGTATTGTACATCAAGTCGCGGGCCGCATTACAAGAAAACCTAAACTTATAGTAACCATTTAAAATTATATATTTATAAAATAAAAATCGATGCTAATATTACACAAGAATGTTGCAAATGAAATAAAATATACAAAAGCTTTTTGAAGAAACTTAAATCATTTATCTTTTCTTCTTCTTTAGCCAAATTCGCTCCCTATGTGGAGCATCTCCATGTTTCCCTGTCTCCCGCCAATTGCTTTGCTTCCTCCCATGACATGCCAGCATCCCTCAGTTTCGCCAAGTACATCCTATGGATAGTAACCGACGGACGTCCGGGGCGCCGGAACCCCACCGGTCGGAAGAAGAGGCAGGAAGGATTGAGGCTTTCCGGAAGCATCCGCAGCACGTAACCCAGCCAGTTCCAACGTCTCTCCATAACCACTGACGTGACGGGGCGCCGTCTTGTACGCTCCCTTATCTCTGAATTCCTCACAAAATCAAATCCGGCGCAAGCATCTGTTCTCGAATCTCAGTATACGGTTTTTCTGAGTCTTCGTCAGGTGCCATGATTCGCAACCGTAAAGCAGTACCGTCAGAATGCAAGCGTTGAACAAGTGGCATTTGGTTTTAATCGAGTACAGCGGTGTGTCCCAGACAGTCCGCATTGAGTTGAATGTGGCTCCAGCCATTCTTAAACGAATGGCGAGTTCCTTTTTCTCTTTTACCGAATCTTTAAGTTGAGTTTTTTTGAAATGCAGTTATTTTAAAATTTGAAAGTAGATGTTGGTCAATAAATCTTGATTATCGCATTTTTCCATAAATAAAAGTTATTTTTAGCACAAATACGTTCTGCCGAACATAGCTAATATGCATATCCATTAATGTATTATTAAAAACCGTGTCTTTAAAATTTTATATTATAATATTACTGATTACTTATCGTGCAGGGACGCGTATGCTTAGAGATGTAAAAATGCGAAAAAATGATTAAATAGAAATCTAAGTTGTAATACTTAATGACTGTTTAATTGTCCTAAGGTATGGGCTTTTGTATTTTTTTCATTTAACAATGTTTCGAAAATTAATTACTTACCAATTCGTTTAGAGAAAAAATTGACATTCAATTTTTTAGTTAAATCACATCACATTAAACGATGTAAAATGTATCATTTATTTTTCGCGATAGATTATAAATTATGTGATTGATGATAATTTGGTTGTTTATGCCACACATTTTAAACTGAAAATAAATCAATTTGATTAAAAGTTATTTTATCGCTGGATTACAGGATTACTTTAAACTTTGAAGTTTTCCTTGTCATTAAGGCATACGAATCACATGTGGATAGAAAAGAGACAAAATATGATATCGTACATTTCGGTGCGTTCTGTAAAGAAGGATATATTATGTGTGGGAGACTTTTGTTTTAATGGTTATCAAACTGTGGGATGGGGTACATAATTTCGATTAATTTATTATGCCTGCTTATATGGAATCAGCAATAAAAAGTAATTGCTCAGAATAGTAACGTCAATGAATGTAAAACTTTTTATAAAAAATGTTCATGTATACAGCCTTGCATTGTCTTTCTCTCAATATAAAAAATAAACCGATAAGATAAAAATGCGTGGATGATAGCCAAGTCCAAATAGGCTGTTAATCCTTTATTTTGTAAGAATGTTAGAATAAGGTAATAATTTGTCATTTAAATGAAAAAACACGATATTACCTATTATAGTTGTGTGTCAGCTGTTGCAATAAGTCATTGGATGAACGATTTATGAATAAAAAAAGGATGGAGTATTAATAAAGTGTTTGTACGAGAACTGCTTGTTACTCAGTTGCTCAACCTCTCTTTTTTCGAAGAGAGTGCGAATAGAAGAAAAGGATAGGACAAGACTAGTGGTCAGATAATAGTTATCACGATTCACCGTTTATATATGATATAATTTAGGGGGAGGAATTCACAAACCACAGATATTCACGCTTCAAGCAGAAATCCATAAATTGGTTAAAATGATTTTTAGTACTAGTTTAGTAGTAATTGATTCCCAGTAAGAGAATTTTCTTAAATTAATATTTAAGAAAATTCCCGCACTGGGATTCGAACCCTTGAGCTCCTTAACCGAATCCAACTAAGTTTACCACTCGACCACGGACGGGGTATAGAAAAGTACCAAGATAATAATATTTCAGATATTAAATAAAAGTTGAGAATCGTTGGTTTTTCATTCCCTGAAGTATTTAATTTGCTGCATCAGGTGTGTGTGCGAGGAAGAAGCATACACAATTTTAAATTACTTTACATGTATGAGAGAACGAGACAGTAATCCCAAAAGCATACAATATTCACAAAGGTTTTTGGAAAACAGGTAAGTCAAATAAAGGGGCCTTGTTCAAACAATGAAACTCAAAAAGTTCCGTACTGTCATGAAGTGGGAAAGATGTTTCGTTTTTGACATAAATATAAGGAAATGATTTTGTTGTACATTTACTATTAAATTAAAAAAACTATTTATTTCCTATAAAACGATTGGGGTAGAGTCCATAGAAAACAATTTAATACGGATTTTATTAAAATAGAATAACTACATTATCACTTTTTTTTTACCATGTCCGCTCCCAATATGGAACATATGGACTCCTAATGGAGTTTATCTCAACAGAAATGTTTCTACGAGAACTGTTTGTTACTCAGTTGCTCAACCTCTGTTTTTCCAAAGAGAGTAGGAATATAATTTCTAAAACTGCCCGTACTGGGATTCAAACCCGTGCTCTCCGTAGCGGTAGCCAACGACGTTGACCACTCGACCATACAGGCGGCATAAATTATCATAGTTGATTGTAAATCCGTTTTGTTTAATATTGGTTTTAATGAAAAAAGTCATGCCAGATTAGTTGTGACAATAAACGAGGTTATGCCAAAATAGCTATGAAGTTGAGTAAAGTTTGAATTAATTTAATTAGGAGTTATTTCAAGGAAACGGCGATTCAATCAGTTAATATTGTTGCATAACATTTTATTCTTTATTTTAATTACATAAATAATATATTGATTGAATTGGCATTTACTTTGAAGAACTCCAATTACAGAAAGATTACAAATAGCAATGTATATAAGTTCTACATTTTTTAAAAAAAAATGTTGATAGCTATTTCGGATTTCCGTCATCGTCAGAACTATCAACTAAATGTAACCCTATAGCTATCAACAAACTTGTAGAATGTATCCTGGCATATTCTTAATTCAAATTTATTTATGTTATCTGTTAAGAATTACAAATAATAAGTAAAATCGTACAATATCTATTGCTTTAGATATATTTTTTTATAAATCTCATAGAAAAACGCATTTTCAACGTAACGCCGGTTTGAATCAGTTATAAATTGTAAGTTTAATAGTAATTCATAAAAAAAAAAAAATTAAAACACTGAAAATACCATTCAATGGATTCAATTGGTGTGTACTTGGTAGAATTATGATAAATTACGACTATTCCTTGCTTTTTTTAAAATCACGATTATGAAAAGATTCACTCGATGTTTAGAATAACTTGCAGGGTTCATTCTAAAATTTAAATATTCTAAATAAATACAAAACCAGCAAACAAATATTTTTCTGAATTGAGGATTTCTTACTGACGATGGTTGATGGATTTTCAATACCAAATTTGAATCGTTAAAATTACCTCAAATGCCTGAATATGCTGAATAGCTAAACTCGGGTCGTTAGTAACAAAACGCATCGAAATGTACAAAAAATTATCAATTTAAAAAATATCTTCTGAGTATTTCGTTGTAAGTCCAAATCGTAATATTTTTTTTCTATCTCATAAAATTATTATAAAAAATATATGATAATAATACCATAAAAATAAAATGAAAGCTATTGGGCTTACGTTTTACTCGTATACATTTCAGAGTCAAGGGTACGATTCCCGAGCAGAACTTTTAAATACTTTTTTTTTATCGGTCGTAAAATTTATATTTTAAGATATGTACACCACAATTTAAAACTTCCTGTCCATCTCTATCTGATCTTGTGAGCGATTAGTTAATCGTTTTTTCGATCGAGAAGTTGATTACTTAATTAAAATATATTCTCGCTACGATGCTCCATTAACAAACCCATTAGAGCGGATATATAATTTTTCATAATAGTTTAAAATATATATTATTATTGACATATTTGGCCTTTTAATTTAAAAGTTGAAAGGTCACTGATTGAAATATACCGGTGCATCGGACTGAGGGGGGGAAGTAGACACTTGCTACTTGCACGGGTGAGTAAGGGAAAAAACGTACGTTTTTATAAAGATTAAAGGGTAGATAGACCCTTTCTGATGGCAAGGGGAGATAGAATACCTACACAGAATTTTTGAAGCGGCCAGTCTGAAATATTTTACCTCCAGATTGGAAAATTTCAAAGAAGATACGATCTGCTAGTTCCGTAAGTAATCATTCTTTAGTCTATTATAGAAGTATATATGCGCAGGTACAGCGTGTATAAAGATAAAGGCACCACGATACTCAAATAAGCGAGGATTTAAAGGTAAACTTTTAATTGAAAGTAAAATATGGCCAGTTAAGAAATATACCGGTCTTCTATAAAATCATTTTTAATCACAATAAAACCACTAGTTTTTAAAACAGTCGCCAGCCACTACTCAAGAGCATTCATCTTCAGATCACTTATCAGTCAAGAATAAAAGTAATACATACATATTGTAAAAATCAAATATCACTACCGAATGGTTACAACTAGGGTTTCCAATCCCGGGATACCGGATCCCACAATGCCGGGATTTCGAGATTGAGAAATTTTAAGCAAATCGGTTCGGAAAATAGGTTTTTGGATTATACACAATTTTATGTTGAATGTTCAATCCCGGAATTGAAAAATAGTCAATCCCGAAATCCCGGGATCACAAAAAGGCTCCGGGATTGGATACCCTAGTTACAACTACATAGTTCGGAACGATAATGCAGGCATGATAGACAATTTTTCGACTTCTCTATAACTTATTTATAAAGTTTAAAAAAGTTAACATGTTTGAATAAATCAGATTGCTTGTTGAAATAGTACGAACAGTCTTACAATTTTAGTCTAAAATATATTTAATACTTTGTGAAACTATTTCATTGCATATTAATCGGGATTAGGGTCTCCAATCCCGGGATCCCAAACAATTTTGTGATCCCGAGATCGCGGGATTGTGATAGTACTAATTCAGCAAGCCAAAAAAAATTGAAATCCGCCAAAGAGCTCAAAAAAAGGTTCAAAGATTTTTCATTTTTTAAAATGCGTCAATTCCTAGATTTTTGTAATCTGCTAGCGAACAAAAAAATTTGCCTAAAAAAAATGGTGTTTCACTTTCTTTTGTACATTATTTTTTAATCTCTCAATTTCTGTCTTTTTCCCAGTGATCGATCCCGGGATCTCGAAAACCCACATCGCGAATGTCTCCAAGAATTTATGGTGAATGATTAATCCCGCGATCAAAATTATTGAGAATGCCAAAATCCCGGGATCACATAAAAGGTTCAAGATTGGCCGCCCTACTCGGGATCTTATACTACGGCTAAATAAACAATTTAACTTAGATCGAGTTATAGCGATCGAGCGTTGGAATTTGGCAAGATTTATATTATACTTATAAATTATAAGTAAACACAAAATTTTAGGATCTCTCATGGTTATATTTCTTAGAAAGTGTGCGATAAGTAATTACAAACTCGCTTCCAAGCTTTGTTATAAATTTTACAATAATATTATTCCTGCTAATAACTTTGAATGTTCAAGTATAAGATTGTAATGTTTTCAGAAAATTCGGTGGTAACTGTGGAAATTCACTTTTAATATTATATTCAAATTGATAACTTTATCATCTGCGCTAAAATATTTGTGACGCGTGTTTGATTGATTCGGACATTGCTTCTCAAAGGGGCGAAACACTTAGTTACAAATTGTAGCACTATCACACAGTTATCAAATTTAATATTATATCATATTATGATAATATATCACATTTAATGTGCCCACTGTCAATTCTTCGTGGAAAGGCATTCTTAAAAAATAAAGCATTACTTGTAATAATTCCACATTCGTATATTATAATCAGGACCGGTTTCGATTTCCACGAGCAATATCAACTGATAAAAGTTCATATTAATACATGATTATTTATAATAAACCAGTTAAAGGTTAAAAAGGGTATAACAAACGAATGGTAAAATAAATATGAAATTATAAAACATATACTATTATAAAATGTTTGTAACACCTTACTTGGTTTAGGATAAATACACCTGTGTTAAAGATATATATATATCAATTGATAATGCTCGTGTTGAGCGAAACCGGCACTAACCTTAATAAATAAATGTTTAATTAGCACAAGAGTGTTTCATTTTTTAATAAGATAGTATTCGTATCTTACTTACCCTCTCCCTGCGTACAGTAGAAAAGGAAAAAAACCCGAATTTTATTTTGTAATTTATAGTATAACTTAAGAATTATAATCATTTTTTAGTTGATTCGTAATCTTTTCGATGTTTTGTCTGATAATGCTTTTCTCAATCAAGCGAAACACGAGTCACATTTTGTTACACAACAAATTGAATAACAAAGTTATCAGATTTAACATTATAGATATATTTATTCATTGTATGCATGTTATCATTTTTACATCGCAAAAACAAACTGGTAAGGTTAACTGAAGCAAATGTTCGATTTGTGATTTAGACATTTATATCCTATATCTGTCTTGTATGTATAAGTATTTCTATTTATCCATCGATACTTATTCGAAAAGATCAACAAATATGCTTTTGATTTGCTTTTCTTGGAATAAACAAAATGATTGATGTGATTTATTTCGCTTTATCAAGCATCCTCACATTTGTTTGTGCAATATTTTGTTATGTTATAAACAGTAGGTAGGCACCTATAATACCGACTCACCTTGGAATAATAAAAAAGTGCTGTGCATTCACCCATAGAAAAGGTTTTTTTATCACGTTGGTATTTATTATTAAGTTGTTGGTATATTGTAAAAAAAATCAACTCACATAAAATGCCAGGCTTATTAGAATGGATTAAAGCGACGGCATACTTAACAAATCTTCTAGCTCAATTTGGTCTGCTTTTTATAATATTGAAATAATGTTCAATGCTGAATTCAATATAATTTGCGTAATAAATGACTTGGCGTAGACGAATTTCTTCTCTGGCACCATTTTTCTATACTATAAATGAAAGACTAACTAACAACTGGTTATCGTTAAACAACCAAAGCTGTGGAGTCGGAATAGGAAGTCAAAGATGAGAATTGTGGAGTCGGGAAAAATCTTACACGACTTCGACCCATTTTTTTAAAACTATTTCGTAATGTGTATTCAAACCACAATAGTACATAGCGTTGTCATCTCATGGTAGGCTGACTAAATTTGATCTGATGGCATACATAGATATAAATGATCGATTCGGAGTGTAAGTCGTTTTTTTTACCGGATTCAGCCCTATAAAGAAACCTGAGGTATAATGGTAAGAACTTCACCCTAAAGGGTTCTAAAATCGTTTCAACATCTAATACAGATATATGGTATTTGGTGTTTGTGATATTTTTCCACTGTGTTAGTTTTAAGTGACTTTAAAAATCCAATTCAAACTTCCGATTCCTAATGGCAACATCTTCATTCCTGGTGTTTAGATTTTTAATAAAAAGTTTATATGTTGAACATTAGTCATATTTAAAAAAAATAAAAACCAATGCTTCCTGAATCATGTCATGATGTTGCTATACTAGTCGTTTGTTCATGTATTTATATTTTGATGATTGGCTTAGAAAGTGATGACATTGTACATATAAAAAAACAAAGTATCTATGTATTTAAAAGGTTTACTGCTTCTACAACACAAAAATATATTTTTTCGTGAATACAATATACGTGAAATTATTAAAATAGTCAAGGATAGTATAACATTCATTAATCTACACAAAAATATAATTGAAATTACCATAATCCAACATCTATATATGTATATAAAAATGAATGTTTGTTTGCCCCGTATGCGTTCCTATACAGTTCATCCGATTATGATAAATCTTTGATGAGTGGTTGTGCCGATGCCCATCTTGGTTTCTGTATTAGTAGAGCCAGCGGTGGGCTGCCAATACGTTAACAATGGGATCACTTTATATCAAAGCAATCTCGGTGTTCTGGGTAAAGCAGTGAGTTTTTTATCACTGCTATGCAATTCATCAAAAGCACATCAATAAACACAATTAAAACAATAACACTTTCTTTCTTTCAGTGGCATTGCCACGCATGCCGGATACTCACTAGTTTAGTAATAAAATGTTAGTAAATGTTTCAACCAAAAAAATATATACACATTGACAAGTTTTCTAACAGAGAATAAAGCTGAATTTGTTTTAAACATTAACTTATTATGTTTAGAGATCAATTAATTTCACAAATATATCACCAACACGTGAGAGTACTGCCTCACTGCTTGATTTTTGGCATATATCTAAAGACATGTATTGGTTTAGCGAGTTAAGCATAACTGTCTTAAACTTAGTAAGTATCTAATATATGGTATTTTGTTTTGTATTTGTGTTTTAAGTATTATTTTATAAACACATTTTATTTAGTAGACACAACCATACCAAAAAAAATATATATTTTTTTTTTAATAGCTGACAATTTAACCAATACAAATATCATTTTATCGAAAGAATCTGAATGCGAGTTGAAAAAACCGCTGTTTTTTTTGGCTAGTAACCGGACATGTCCAAATTTTCGACTCCCCCTAGTATGTGAATTATTAAGGAGACGTTGATTTATATCTCTATATTAATGAAATATGGCTATTAATAATCGGCAAATTATGTAGACAATATAATACTTATGTGTAACAACATTTAAATCGACAAAAGTGGTCGATTTTTACAAACATAATATATCAACAGTATTTTATGGATAATGATAAGAATTTGTCATGGTATTTTGTGAGGATATCATTCTCGAATAAAGTGAGTTTTATTATATCTTGATTAAAGTTATATTCACTATCATCGAAACAAAATCATAATTTGGAATTAAATATTCCATTAATTAATACGATAGTTTTTCTTCTCCTTATTTTCTGTATTCAAATTTTGTTACAATCTATCATTATTATTTATTCATATTAGTTAATGTCTATCACATGTTAATGGATACATTGTGTAATATTTTTAATTTTTAATATATTACCTTTGAAATCTTCTTTTTGACCTTAAAAAACAACTATATTTCAAATACTTTCGATAGATTCGGCGGTGACTTTGTGGAAGTTTATTTTAATATTTAAAAAACTTAAATTATTCCACGTATTGTGCTACAAACTGTGACACGTGTTTAGCCTTTTTCAGTGTCATCCTCAGACAATCTTACTTTCACAAATGCTTGTTTAAGTACGAATGATTTTAATTTTACTATTCTTATATATTATAAAAATAAAATAAAAACGGGAGGCAAGGAGGCGACAAACAAATAATAATGGTAATACAAATGATATTTACTTGAAGAAATGATTAACTAATGAGTTGCATCAATTAGGAAGGGTTAAACCTTAAAGGAAGGTTAAAAAGCAAAGCTTTTCTATCATCCCTTCCTTGCATCCCGTTTTTATTTTATTTTTATTTTTATAACATATCAGAATAGTAAAATTAAAATCATTTATACTTAAACAAGCACTTGTGAAAGTTAGATTGTATGAGGATGCCTCTGAAAGAGGCGAAACACGTGTCACAGTTTGTAGCACAGTACGAGGAATAATCTAAGTTATTTTATATATTTCAAGTAAGTTAGTATGTATACGATCAATTCTGATAGTGTGTCAAAAAGAAAACATTATTTCACATATGAAATGGGATATATTTCATAAAATTTTCAATTTTAGAGGCGCCATATCGCTTCTAATATCCCATAATTTTATTACTGAAAATTAATTCGATTTGCTAGCGGCTACAAAGCCACAAATTATCAAAAAAGGTGGACAATATTTCGAAAGCGGCGTTCATTCCAGCGGTCAACATTGTAACGAAATTAAAATCCCGAATAATGGTTGTATTGGGCTTTTAATAAATAAATAAATGAGAGTTGTGTATGCGGGGCACGCGCACCATGTAGCTGCCACGCCTGCGTTCGCAAGAATTTCGAGAATAGGTTGCTTACGGCTTCTGGCGGTCTGAACCAAACTAAACCTGCACGGCCAGATTGATATGTTGAATTATACTAATTGAATATATAAATTCTGTCTGTGAAGCGAATAGATATATTATTCGACTTATTTGAAGCTAAGGAATGATGAGAAGGAGGCAAAAATATAGGTACAAAAACAGTTGTCTCAAAACCTGTCAAATGACACTGGCGTGCAGGCACGCAAATAGCACGGCAAGGATACAAATTATTTTTTATGGTATATTTTTTATTAAACTTCGTCGTATTTATAACCAATCAAATTAAGAGGTGTCACTTGGGTTCTCACAATATTCTCTATCACAAATGTTGCCGGATTACGATGAGTTAGAAAGGAAAATGAACATAAGCATATCAGTCCAATTGATTTTTCAATTGATTTATGAATTTCTGTTCGAAGGCATGGATGTAGGTGATGTATTGAATTCCCCCTTCCCACCCATCCTATCCTATGAACGGGGTGTATCGAGAGCGATTAGCTAACCACTAGTCCTGTCCTAGCCCATCCTTCTATTCATACTCTCTTTGGAAAAAGAAAAGTTGAGCAACTGAGTAACAAGCAGTTCTCGTAGAAACACTTTTGTTGAGATAAACTCCATTAGGAATCCATATGCTCCACATTGGGAGCGAACATGGTAAAAAAACAATATAGTATCAGATACTGTGGGATGTAATTGTTAGAATATTCAAAAGAAACGGAGAAAAAACAATGTATAAAATTTCAATATGGGTAAAATTAGATTGTCCCTTTCATTCGAAATATAAATTAAATTATTAATATCATAAATTTAGAGTTTGAATCAAGAATAGTTATATTAGCGTTTGTATTATTTCATGCTTTGCAAGTGCATGGAGAAAAACTGATAAACTTGCTGTGTAAAGACATAAACAAATATTATGTAATATTAATTAAATATCAAAAATAATTGTCAAGGCAGAGTGGTTAAAACGACCTTAGTCAGACCCTAAGCCCTGTAGCAAACACAGTGAAAAGACACAGGATAAAACAAAGCAAAAAGGTTTATCTTAACTGGCCTCTGTTTTTATAAACTTTTGTAGGAGTAGAATAGAATCAACATTTAAGAATGGACTGATACAGGTTTAGTTCAAATAGATAAAATGTGAACTAAAATACAAAATGCATACGATACTTGTTTATAGTTCTTGAAATTTAGGTTAATATTATTGGTATTATCACGATTTGTATAGTATTATCTAAAATTGGGTTAGTTTTAATCTAGTTAAGAAAAAAAATCGCTGATACATTGTATGATACAATGTAGAGGTCTGAACGGGACCGAGCATGGCCCGGCCCGTGGGCCGGGTTTGAGCAGGTAAGCGCAATTGAGATTCGGGCTGGGGCCGAGCCCGGGCAAGGAATTTATTTCTGCAGAAAAATATTTCCAGACTATGTTCGTGTCATAAGTCAGCCATGATGATTTAAATTATTACCAGTTCTATAGAGACTTGTAAATTTGTAAAAAACGGTTTTTTTCGGGCTGAGGAGTATTAATTTGGGTTTCGGGTCGGGTTTGGGTAACAAGTGTGGTATTAGACTCGGGCCCGGGCTGGGTCGGGCCTGAGTCTTTCGGGATCGAACCGGGTAATTTTGTAAAATTTCGGCCCGTGCAGACCTCTATATCCCAGAGACTCGATATGCATATCAATACGTAGATTAGATTGCTTGAAATAGTAATAACGATGTTTAAAAGTTTAATGAATAGATGTGATGATATGTCCACTAGGGCATCCAATCCCGGGATCCCGTTCAATTTTCTGATCCCGAAATTCCGGGATTGACACGGTCGCGATCCCGGGATTTCGGGATCGAGAAATTTTGAGTAAATTTCGAAAAGTAAGACGAAATTGGCAAATTCTCGATTCGAAAAAAAAAAAAAGAGGTTTCGTGAGAATTCGGAGAAAAAGTATACCAAATCGGAGATTTCAAATTCCTCGGTAAATTTATCTCAATCCCGGAATCCCGGGATTCCGGGATTGAAAATTTATCAATCCCGAAATCCCGGGATTGGAAAAAGGCTCCGGGATTGGATACCCTAATGTCCACGTTGGTCAATGTTGAATTAATATTGTAAGGTTTGGTATTTTTTCCTAAAAGTATATCTTCATTTCATATTTGAGGTTTGTTACAAAAAACTAATGACGATATTATATTACAGACAAAAAGTACACAAAATCTACATTTCGTAGTTTGACATTATATAACATCAATTAAGCGATAAATTAATTATTGTACATCCTTGATAAAATAATAAATTTATAGCTACCATTTTAATACTAGAATACCAAATTTCCGTTTTCTATTTTAGAAAATTGCGTTTAACCCAGCATCCTGTTTTTACCCCACTATAGTATAGTAATAGTATTTTCAATTTATAACATCACAAGGCTTCGATATTAATTATCAAGATTTAGATTCGCGATCATTTCGTTTTTTATAATTATTTTTTTACAGTTGTTACTATCATAACCAAATAGATTAATTTATCTTAACCCTTCAATTACTAAAGTATACTCTAGTCATCGGCATTCTGGGCAGGGCTTTAACAAAGCCTTTTGGCATCTAGATTGTATGCCAAAATTTTGGTATTTCATATTTTTCTTAAACTATCTAACGTCGTTTTGGCGCATCTCATGCTCCTCCAGCACCTCGGCGCACAGTGCTCTTCGCCCTATTCGCCATACCTTAGTTACAATCCTGACCTTGGGGATCCCGGAAACTTTATTGCCTATTTAAAGAATCTACAACTTTCTTTTACATTACAACTTTTTCTGAAATTTGCAATAATGGGTAAATTGGTCACTCGTGTGTCATGGCAGTGTTGGTGTGCAGTCCTTACTACTTGATTATCATTCTATCAAATATCGCTACTTTAAAACAACTGTGGGATAAATCAAAAATAGTAGTTTTGAGATAACTGAATTTTAAGTACTGTGTTGTACTTTTTAAATAGTTAATTAGGTTTTTATTTAGTTTCTTTTACGGTTTATGATAAAGCATAATAGTAGGTTTTGTATATACTATTTATTCTATAAATCTAGCTGTTGGTTTGATGTTACAGGGCAATATCAATAATTGTAATTTTAAGAAATCAATAATTGTAAAATACACAGGCATATTTACAACATATAACACCATTTTTAGATACACTAAAGTAAGGTGAGTATTCCAATTTTCTTTCGCACCTGTTTATCATCGTTGAACTCAACTCATAACCATTTATATAACGATTGAAAGAAAAAAATGTTAATCATCATCCCATGAGTTTTACGAGTTCTATATATTCTATACAATATTGTATCTATACAGTTTATCATTCAGCAAAATTGAAATACAGAGCCTTTCGTAATAATCAAACCATTCGGGGTACCAGAGATTGCTGACCACTGACTACTCATACCACTTAAAAACGGTAGCTCAATAAAATTGAGAAACATGGGTAATACAGGGTTAAGATCGAATGTAATCCTTTTCATAATTTACAATATCCATTCAAGTTACTTGCTTCTCGATAATGTAAAAAGATTCTTGTGTCATAACTATTGTACTACTATACAAGAGGAATGAGTAGCCAATAGTTTATTTTGACGTTGTAGGGCTACAACATCTTTGATAACAATTATATTTTGACAAAAAAAACAAAATATTTAAAAAACAATATTAATTCTAATATTTAAAACCGGGCTACCAAGCTAAATAAATTTGCTTTCGAGTGTCGCAAATTTATCTAAAAACCAGGTTTTATAAAACCGACAATTACAATACAATTACCGTACAATTTTTGTAATTTCGTAAATTCTTGGGATTTTACCTAAAGACCTAAAAAAAGACCCACGTTGGTAATTTTGGGAGATCCCCAAATTTTTGGACTTCATGAATTGGTAGGAAATTGTTTCCGGCCAAAAATTTCCTAGTCAATGTTTACTGCGGCCTTCATGTCGAATCAGAAAAATGAATGCGGCTTTTTGAGAATAAAAGGCTACACACCCCTGATATAAACCATATACCGCAATTACTGTTGATCTGAGAACATTTTTTTACTTCAACAAGGGGCTCGCGCGAGTCTCTCCAGCCCACTTCTGCGACAAGCCCTAGATAATAGTCGAACGAACACCGCAAAATTTACAATGATGTTAAAGTAATTAATTCGTTCTCAATCAGTAATTAATAAACTAAAACAAAATGTGGCCGTAATAAAAGCAGTTTTGCCACAGCGCAATGCACCGATGTTCATAATTCTGCAATTCATTTTTGTCATTACATTTTTTAATAAACTCGTGTAAGTACGTTTGAATGACATAATGTCGAATGTATGATCATTAAATTGCGTCACTTTTCATTAAACGAATGACAACCAACTGATATCTCTAATAGGAATCCGGTTATCATGGAAATCGAATTGAAATCGACTAGTAATGTTGGCTAGTTTTGTTGAAAACTACTCTTTACGCGCATAGAATTTATATGGATAATCGAGCGTATAATGTGTAATATGCTGTTACATTAGTGACCATTACCTTTTCAATATGGCGCACATAATACACAATATTTTCAGTTGTACTTATATAGAGCTGATTTATAAAGCAGCATAGTGAGATTTTTTTTTTAAATAATTTGTAAATTGGTACTTTTTATTCAGGGAGAGAGCAACAAGGCAAATTATTTGACGAACTGAAAGTCAATCAAATTTATAACATTAATTGTTTTTTTTTAATTAAAAAAATATTTGGCATTACAGCTAATGCCAATGCGCCAAATATTTTAAAGTTGAAAGATCATACGAGAAAAACTCGATGAGAGTTTTTGTACTGTAAATCACTCGAGATAAACTCGAGGTAAATTGACATCACAAACACCCTTGTCTTAGGTCACAATTTTTTTAATTGAAAAATCTAAATTTGACATTGACCTTGCCGGTGATCGAACCCAGACCCACCTGATAGGTAGAGCAAGCTCTAAATAACTATACCACAGCTGGCGAAAATTGTTATTCCACGTGTTCTACAAAATATCACACGCGTTTCGCTTACTTGAGAAACATCATCAGACAGAAAATCGTAATATTTTAAAAGAAATTAAAAATATGTTGAATTGAATAATTCAAAATTTCATTTTTTTTAAATTTTTAATATATAAATGTTTTGAACAGTTTGAAAATTGTGGATGATCAAAAATCAATGATAAAAAAATTAAAGTATAAGAAGATTTCTAAAATTAATTTATTAAATAGCACTTGCAAGAATTGAACTCGTTTCCAACAGCATTTCTTAATTTATTTTGAACTTTAAGGAGAAAAGAGTGGATTGTGGAGCAGTGAAAACTGATACTCTCGACTCCTACTACAGGATTTACAACTACTCCCACTCCGACTTAAAGAGGTTTTTAAATCTGATAAAATCACTTTTAATGTGTTCACTGTCAATACTTCAACTTCAAATGAACAAAACCTCGTGACAACCCCTTCAAACATTCGTGATAAACAGAAAACTGGTCCTGATATTAATAAATAAATGTGTAATTGGAACAAAAGAGGGTTTAATTTTTTCTACTGAAATGTATATGTTTGTGTATTAATTTATATAAAAAATCGGAATCATATATATTTTTCGCAGGAAAACACTTCCAATAGTGTGTCTCGTTAGTTACGCCATCGATTAGTATGGCAACACCGTATTATATTCCTACATTAACAACAATACGATTTTGACACGATGCATGCATGGTAGATGTTAAGTGTTCGGTATATTTGGAGGTGGGCCAGTCCATTTGACAGACTGTTGGACGTCAAGAGCATTTTTGTTGGCTGTCTGCCATTACTCCACTATGATACGCACTCTTAGACATTATTGTTTTGTGTCCTTTGCTTTGATGTACCTAATCGCGGCAGACGTCAACGCTTGGTTCGTCATTGTATCTGTAACTATTCTGGAACGATATTTGCGTGACCATATCGTCTGGCCATAGGCATTGTATACTGGTCAACTGCTGTAATTCGTGTCCTATCTTTATGTTTAAATCCTTGCTTGACTCACTTGACGTCTCTTTTTCGGACGGCTCTAGGACAGGATTGTTAGTTATCGCTACGTACCATTTTTGGGATCGAATAGATACAATATCATTTTAAGGCAATGCATACATCCATGTCTTCGAATAGAAAATGAAAAAACAGGAGACTGCAACCAAAAGGACATTGCTAAAGGTTCGGCTACATGCGTGTGACATGATATTAACCTATAAGTACTTATCTACTAAAATTGTTGGATCGATTACTAATTTTATTTCTAGCTACAGAATAAATCTCTTCCCCGCATTCAACTGAAGTACTGTCTTACTAAAGATTCATAAAAATAAGTCATTGATTAAGAGAAACTAATAATACAAAAGTCTTCGTCGGTAGATTTAAAGCTTGGAGATTTTACTTTGACATGCCTGAGTGACTCGGAGACAAGCGCACACATCTTCTTCCAAAAGATTGCGTGGAGAATCTGCTCTTCACTTTCTCTCGGGATATTTACTAATAATTTATTAATTGGCTGATCAATTCGAAACGACAGTTACTGATTAACTTTTATAATACGTATCTAAGTTCGGGAAATATGCTGATAAGGCAAAAGCTGAAGTTTTCTCTATTTGACATATTCCTTATTATTTTCATGTCAATCTTTCTATTAAATATCTATAGGGTTGATTTTTTTTAACCATGTCCGCTCCCAATATGGAGCATATGGACTCCTAATGGAGTTTATCTCAACAGAAATGTTTCTACGAGAACTGCTTGTTACTCGATTGCCCAACTTATCTTTTTCCAAAGAGAGTACGAATAGAAAGAAAAGGCTAGGACAGGACTAGTGGTAAGCTAATCGCTCTCGATACGCCCCGTTCATAGGATAGGATGGGTGGGAGGGGGGAATTCAAAACATCACATACATCCATGCCTTTGAACAGAAATTTAAAAATCTATTGAAAAATCAATTTATAAAACTGCCCGTACTGGGATTTGAACCCGTGTCCTCCGTAGCGGTAGCCAACGATGTTAACCACACGACCACACAGGCGGCGACGAAGAATTTTATCATCAGCTAAAATCTCGTTCGTTTACCTTTATTATCATATGAAATACGTTTCTACAATGCAGGTTCGTACTTATTGCTTCGAAGACTATGAAGAATATTAGCTGTGACCTGACAAACCTGGACTGACCACCGTCCACCAATAAAAGAACGCGCCAGGTATAGAGCTACGAGATTCCAGTGTCAGTCATGAGATGTATTAGCTTGACGAACATAATTTAAGAATGTATATTTGCGAAGACAAATTGTAATTCTGTCTGTTGTGGGGGTTGCGATCCACCAAATTTTGAGCATTACCGGTTTCAAGAGAAAAACGTTATTGAAACGTAAATAGTTTTCTATGCAACTGTATACTTATTTTAAAGGTTGGAGGAATTTCAATGGATTCGGCGGTGACTTTGTGGAAATTCGTTTATAATAATAAATTACATTTTATAATTTTGTTACTTCACAAATTATGGCACGTGCTTCGACTTTTCAAAATGCATTTTTAGACTAGCTCTATCGTAAAAAATATATTTATGACGTAGACATTGAGTATAATTCTTAACTTATAAATGACAAAAATAATAATTGAATTATTTGAATGCTATAAATAAAAAATCATTTTAATTCTAGAGTTAACAACAAATAGCAATATATATTTAAAAAGCTTTCAAACTTTTACACATAGGTTAGGAACGATTTCGCTAATCACGGGCATTTTCATCAGTTGAAAATGTTCGTGATGAGCGAAATCGGTTCTGATCCTGATACATAATTGTAGACAATTAGAAAATAGTGTTTTATTATAGAAACAAATAAGACAACAAGTAAAATAAGGAAAATCATAAACAAAATTGTTTCCATGGTAACGACTTCAACAAATATTTTAATGAATTTGAAAAAATACTTAAAACAAATATCTTAGTGTAAACTTTGGACCCCGGATCGCAAGACGGAAGTTGAAAGTGTAATAATTACGTAGAAAACTAAGTCAATACAGATCGGACGTGCGTACCAAATCCAAAGCGGTATAAATAGTTAATTTCGACGATTTAAAAGATAATAACTAAATTGACCCAATTATTATACATGAACCGGTTGTAGAAAAGCCCGAATAACTACATATCTGAAAGTGATTCACTAAAATTTCTTCACAGCCCAGCAATAATTAATTACAAATTAAATGTCGACAAACTAACGTTGCCGAAATGCGTATCCAAAAATCATATTTAATTGATTAGATTTATGGCAATTTTAGCGGCGAAGAGAAAGCTGTCAAGTCAGTTTAATCAGTAAAGGATGTTACTGCAATTCCATGAAAGTCAAGAAATCGTTTTCAAAACATCCATTTAAAACTGATTTTAGTATAAAATCAAAAATAATGTTACATGGCACGCGTCGGCAACCATCTGTATGAGTGCCGTTACGTGACATAAAATGTGTGACAATTTCATGCATTTAGCTTGCGTGAATTTTTTTAAAAATAAAATACAGCGAAAATCAATTCTTCCTGCACCCAAATAAGACACTGAAACTGTATTTGTAGCCGGTGAACAATAAGTACGGCAAAAACTTGTAATCATATTATATGTCCAATCTAATTTAAATTATTTTTAATTCAAATCGGTTTAAATTGTGGTCTCCTAATCGAAGTATTTCAACAGAAGTTTTGTTCTACGAGAACTGTTTGTTTTTCTCTCCTTTTCGAAGAGAGTAGTAAAGAAAGAGTTAGGTCACGACTAGTGGTCAACTAAACGCTATCGCTACGCCCTGTTATTTAAAGATAGGAAGGATGGGACGGAATTTTCGGACATCACAAACACTTATGCTTTCGAACAGAAATCGATAAATCGATTGAAAAAATATTATTCGTACTGGGACTCGAATCCGTGAGCTGCCCTACGAACCCGTCAATTTGAATATTGTTAATTTTTACTAATAAACCAATTTTTTTTTTAATTTGTTTTTTTTTACTGACAACGACCGAAAAGATTGAAAACGTTACAAATAGTTTTTTTTTAATAATAATTAGATTTCAGTTAAACAAAAGAACCCCACACCGCACATGGAAACCATGTGGGTATACCGTACCAATCGATTGTAAAGAAAATAGTGCTACAAATAAAAAATAAATGTTTAAAAATAACGATAGTTAGTTTCTTTATTTACAAGTAGTCAAATCTGACAGAAAAAACAGTTCACCTTCACTATATCGGTATTTGAACTACGAATACTGTTAATAAGTAGAATGGAGATGCATTTGAAACGATTGCTGTTGTGTTAACTAAAAGTTGTATGAATGAAATAATACAAATATAATATTTAAATTATAATCAAGAACTTCCGTGTATTTTTTAAATTCATTTTTTAAAAAATAAATTTATTTTCAAAGACCAGATGCCCAATTCTTGAAATCGGAAATTGAAGCCGTAAGCGAGAATTTGTCTTTTTCCGGTTACCAAATTGGTACATTTTCTAGTTGACGTTTTTCAACAATACTTACTTATATGGTATGAATTCGTACCTTAATAGCTCCTGCGGATGCACATAGACTTTGCCTAGGTATCTTAATGTATGTATAAAATTTATATTTAATTCAATAATTGGTTGCTTTAATCAGTTTAATTTATTAAACAAAAATTGTCTTCTTTTAAACATATTTTAAGTCTCTTTGTATTAATTATAACTACGTAACGCCTTTCGCCTAATAATACAAGTACATATAAAATAGTTAATTCATATTGTTATAATACAATATATTAATCATTACTTGAAGAACGTATTATCTTTATATTTACATTCTCCAATAATCGAGTTTTGAAAAAATCTCAAAAAACCACAGGAACACAACATAAGTATATATAAATATAAATTACCATGATTTTTTATCGCAAGTCAAAAGCAGAACTTTCGTAAGTTGCGAAATATACTATAACGCCATGAAAAATACTGATAGCCGATTAGTTCTTTCTAACTATATTATAATAAAAATTTGAGCTTACAAACTCATAGTGATATTTGATAGTTGTCTTAGCAGTGTTTAAAGTAAATTTTAATACCCAAATATTTTTTGATAATATATGCAGTGATACATTTAGAATTTTTTGTGCGTACTTATCTCAAAAATATCAAACGTGGATATTATGAGTTTTGATACCAACCTCTTCATTTAGGAATGTATGCTCACACTTCACAGTATGAAGCATGGAGCTCATAATAGATCATTCATTTCTATAATATGTGGTTTATAGTTTTTCTTTCAAAGTCAACCGTTCAGATTTATTTTCTCGTCGAAAGGACTTTGTTTTAGGTGTTTTAAAAGATCGTTTTTAAGACCGAATGGGAAAGGACGATTTCATCACAAAAATTCAGTCTAGTTCTACTATCAGTGGCGGATTATCCCATAAGCGCAAGAGGCGCGGGCTTGGGGCCTCCAAATTTTAGGGACCTCAAAAATAGCATAAATTATATAAATCCTTATATTTTAATTTGAGTTTTCAATATTCATTATTATTCTACGAAGAGTTTTGCAACACTTTTATGTTATTCGAAAAACAGAGCCTCCAAAATGTATTGCGCCTAGGGCCTCCAAAGTGCTTAATCCGCCATTGTCTACTATTATATTCATTCAACGATCTGAGCATTTATTGACGTTAGAATATAGGTTCCCAACCTTTTTCGGTTGGCGACCTCTTTTTACAAAAGCCATGTGACCCGCGACCCCGGTGGAATTGAAAAAGGCATTTTTTAATAAGTTATTCGTTTATTTTTTAGCTCTTCCGAGAATTTTCAAATCCAAAATCCCAGGAATACCGATTTGCCGAAAAAAGTTGGTGACCCATAGGTTGGGAACCCGTGCGTTAGACCAGTGCTTCCCAACCTGGGCTCCGCGAAAATTTTCATTCTTTCAACATTCTTTGTGATAAAGTATGAAAAAAAATCGGGGCTCCGCAAATTATTGTTTTAAGATTTAGGGGTCCGTGGCATGAAAAATGTTAGGAAGCACTGAGTTAGACTATACAATTGCTTCCGTGTATGTTGTGGAAAAATGTCTTCTTCAGAAATAACACTGTTCAGTGTTAAAGTGTATATCAGATAATGAACGCATTTCTCATAATAGTATGGTTATGTAAGTAAGCTAATATATAAAACGGAATATCTTTCCTAATGATCGAATTACACATTTCACCTGACATTGCAAGGGTGGTAAGGCTGTACCTAGTTTAATTGCAAAAAGTCACTCGCAATGACATAAATAAGAGAATAAGTTGATACTTAATATTAAATTGATGTTCACAAAGAATGAGGACGGGCTGCCATTCGTGCATAAGAGACAATTGAATTAATATTTTTTCTACATCTGACTGCCTTGCAAAATAAATAAAATTACCATATCGAATATTGCGGTTACTTTCTGCACGCGATTGTAACTACAGTCAGATGACAATATCAGTGACGTGCAAGGATTGCAGGAGGCTACCATGGGCACTACTACTCCATTTTACAATTGTGCACTGTAGGCCAATTTAATAGATCAGGCGTGGAGAACGTGCGGCCTTATGGCTACTCTGGTGCGGCCTTCTAGCCAATTCTGTAATTCTGTATTTTTTTGTAAATTCGGAAATTCCTGAGATTTTGGATTTGAAAATTCCTGGAAGACCTAAAAAAAGAAAAAGGTCCCACGGTGGTAATTTTGGAAAAACCATAAATTTCTGGGCTTTAGAAATTTTCATGAAATTGTTTCCGGCCAAAGATTCCTTAGTCAATGTTTACTGCGGCCTTATGTCAAATCAGAAAAATGAATGCGGCCTTTAGAGAAGAAAGGTTCCCCACCCCTGTAATAGACTAAACTTTAGACATTAAAACTTTTATGAGATTATAATGTTTGTAGTGTTTTGGCAAAATGTACAAAGTTTTATCATGCAACAAAATATTTAGTAAAAGTACATATTTATGACATAAAAAATACCAAGTAATTTAGTAGGTATTTTAATAGCTTTTTCACATTATTTTAAAAAGATCTTTTTTGTATTTAATCTCAATGGACTTGTTAGACGTCAAGAAAATATTGTATCCATATTTTTAAAGTTAATGATGAATCAGACTGTGGCTTTGAAAAAGCACCCTCTTAATCTGGCTTCAAGTAGTTTTGTATTTACCCCAATAGTATTAAAATTTCTTTGATATTTTTTTTGTTCTAACCCACCCACCCCAATATATTGAATTACAACATTTTTTTCAAATAAAGTAAGATTTATGATAAGGGAGACTTTTATTGTTATTAAATTATTGGGAAGATGAATTAAAAAATAAAGGAAACTTTGTTATACAATAACAAGACTAACAGCAAAATAGCAGAAAGGATAAATGATTCTATTTGTATACATGCCTCAATACATTTGGCTTATATTAATTTAGTTTTCAAAAATGAAAAAAAATGTGTAAATGATTTTATGCTATCAACGACAGTAATATAACAATCACATATCGTACGATTCAATATCAAAATAAAGCTTTCGATTTATAACAATGATAGTGAGAATGTGAAAGTTTACGTAATAAAACTCAATCTATATTGTTTACGGTCGTAAAATCTAGAACAATTTTGGATTTCTTTGAACGCTTGTAATAACCCTTTGGGTATAAATGATAGGAGAAGCAATTACAAATAAATCATTTTAATATATTTATGTCCAGGTATGAATTATTTCGTTTAAATTAAATTTCATTATGTAATAATCGCCTTCGTCCATTATGAAGAAAGCTTAATTTGTTTTGACAGTGCAGAAATTTATAAAATTTATTTACGATGAGAAAAAAATATTATTTCTCTATGAATCTTATAATTTTATCTGAGGTAATTTATTCACAGCCCTCTCGTTTATCTATGCCACTGTAATATAATTCCCGCATAGGAATTGGAATGACACTGTGATACAGAAAAAAACTTGAAACTAGGTACATATATAAGTACATTTTTAAAAATAAACTAACGCATATTTTTAAAAGCTTACCATGAAATAAACACACAGGCTGTTGAATGAGTTCCAAATGCTGTTGAACTGTCACTTTCAAGATTTATATATAACTGTCATAAACATAAATTTTGTAAACACAGACAATTGCAAGCAAACTGCACAAATTCTTCAGCCATTTAATAACACTAGCAATTTTATTAATTTACTGTATTTTACCACTTTTATTGCAACTTTACATTCAACATTGAAATTTTGAATATCTTTATCATTTATATATAATAACAAATTAGTATGATATTTCTTGAAATTGTATTTGCTTTTTTTATTAATTTATAATCCTGATTTCAACGGACACGATTGATATTATAAAAAAATGTAGATTACACAAATTTGTTATTACACAGTACACAGAAAACACAAGTCGAAATGGATATTTTATCTAAAAAAGTTAAACACGAATATGCAGATATTTTTATTATAATTAATCGAATAAACTCGGAACGACGGTAAATATAGAATCATTCAATAAAGACTTCAATTAAAAAACAATTACGCCGATCATTAGGTATATTAAATGACAGGTCACGTCACAAAAAAACTTTCTTTCACTGTTTATAACTGCTGTAAGTCACTATTGAATAGATTGAAACTTCTGTGGGTTGGATTATTGTTGTTTGTTGGTTTAATTCGCGTGTTGTCGTTCGAAACGCTCGCAAAATCGATCATACTACGGACACAAAGACAAACTTTTGTAAACTGACAGCGGGCGCGAGTAAAGTTTTGATGGAGGGAATTGCAAGCAAAAACAGCTGGTTGCCACTTCGCGGTGTTGTGGTGTATATGCGTCTCCCACTACTTCGCGACTTTGATTCGTACGGTATTGGCAGTAAATATAACGATGCAGTATGTAAGTATTTATTTAATAATAAACAATAAATACCATTAACTAAAACATACAATTATCTCAACAACGGTCAAATGTATAAATGACCTTTTGTATTTGAAGCACACGAGAGTACTAATCAAAATATTACGTGCATTCCAAAAAAATAAACTGTGCAATAATAGTCAAACAAACTTTCATATCCAGATAACCTTTTCTGAGTTTCATACGATTGTCCATATTTCAATATTAATTTAACTTAATGTTAGTTTTTCCTCATTTTTTAAAAATAAATGGTTAAAAACATAAATACCATCGATAACTTAATACAATATTCACCTACGGACTGCTTTTTTTTTTACATAAATACCTATAACTTTTATCTTACGGACTCTATTTGAATTGCAAAATTGGCTTTATATCATTGTGTCGGTATAGATAGGTGTATTTAGGAAAATTGAGAAGAAAGAATCAGTACAATCCTTTCTCTGAAAAGTTCAATTAAAACATTAAGTAAATATTGGTTACAATTAATAGTTTTTTAAATATAAGGAAGCTAACGAAACTATTCTTGAATAATTATAAAAGTATTCAAAATTATATATTATAAATAAACGTATAAAAAGCGGTACCATTTGTTTGTAATAAAAATGGTTGAATGCGATAATTAATAATAAAGCTGGTTTACAAGCCTTTAATTTATAATATTAATTACACATAACATTAAACAACGTGAAAAATACTTAATAATAATTAATGTTAAGTAACTAGTTATCAATAAAATAGCTAATAACAATACGGTTTCCAAAAATATATCCTCAGATCAAAATAAATATTTGATTATATTTGATTTTAATTCAGATAAAATTAGATATAGTTTATTATAGTATTCCATTTTGGACCAATTGATTTTTTGGTTCTCTGGATTATTAATCATATTAGTGTTTTTTTCAGTCATACAATAACTTGAATTATAGCCAGTGGCCACAGTTTTGTAACAAAATATGTACATATTTAAAAAAAAGTTTCTGGGCGTTTTTTTGCCGCTCATTTCATTCCGTATTTTTTATCATTTATTTTTAGCAGTAGTGACATCTGTAGTTTGTTAGAATAAACTTTCTTACGAAATAGTAGTTGTACTAGTCAAATGTGTTTATATAATGTTATGCAACAGATGTCACTAATCAAAATCATACCGAAAATATAATATGTATGTACATGTGGAATATTAGGTGTACTATACACAGTGTGGGCTCCCAATACGGTAACAAGGGGCTAGCTCAATCTTATATTCGTGATATTTTGGGGAAGGTGTGAACTTTTTTATCACTTATATATGCAACTGTCTGCAATAATTAGTAAAGCTATCGAATTTTATTATATACTCTTATATTTTGTAACAGTACGCAATGTATCGTAATTTATTCAATATAAATAGCAGAAAATTGTACGTCAGAAATTCCAAATGTACATTACTACATTTTTAATTTAAATATATTGCATATTTATAGATTATACAACGCAAAGATCTGAGAATATTGTATTTCTTAAATTAACAAGGGGCTCGAGCGAGCCCCTGCGAGCCCCCTCCAGTCCACTCCTGAATATACATACTATACATAATGCGTAAAATGAAAGACAATGTGTACCTACCTAGTATATTATTAGTTCCTTATAGGTACATCATTTTACTTGGTATGGAAAGCCTCAAATGACCTTAAGTATCAACAAAATTAGGCATTCTATACACCTGTCATTTTGAAAGTCAGGCATGATAACAAAAAGTCAAACATTTGCATTATAATGTGGTGGGTTCATTTAAATTAAAACAAACACGTGATGATTTTATTTTTATTATATATTTTAAATGAAAGTCATCATACTCTTTTATTATAAACATCTGACTATAACACTCCCTCACATTATCCACAGATCGCCGAAGTGGCGAGGCTTATTATAATATAGGTATCTGTAATATACATCAGATACAATGTGTCTGTCCGTCACTAGATTTTCTACCAAACGGTAACAACTAGATATTTTCACACGTTATTCTTGCTGTCATTTCTAGTTCAACCAGATCCAACGTTAGACATTTAGTCGCTTCTCTAGATTTACCGATATAGGCGGCATCCTGCTCAGTTTGCACGTAGCACCACAAAAAACAGTATTTATTTGTAATTGTCTTATTTCAATACCTCGAGAATACTTTTTAATTACATGTATTTTTTGATGACCTATAAGTGATCTGCATTTTTTTTATGCATATAATCATTTTCAATATAAATATGTATGTTTATGTGTTAATATAAATATATTTTTTGGTATTTTTCCGTAAACACTACAATATTATATTTACCAGAAGTAATTTTATTGTTTGTTTCGTTGTATTGTGTGTGATTGATTATTTGTCTTGTGTAAACAGTATTTTTATTGTTATGGCAATGTCACGTGGGAGTATTAAATCATTCCCTAGTTTGCTATAAAATTATTATTTTTTATGACCCACATAACTGTTTATGGACTCCTAGTGGTCAGTGACGGATTAAGCACTTTGGATGCCTAAGGCGCAGTAAAATTTGAAAACCTTGTTTCTCCGATAGCATAGAAGTGTGTATGTTAAAATTCCATATTAAAACAACCAGAAACTGAGTAAAAAAAATCTGTTATATAAGGTTTTTATGACAGACTTATTTGGAAACCCCTACACGCTAATAATGTAATCCGCCACTGCTAATAAAGCGTCTTAGCCAGTGTTGTAGTGGTAAATAAATAGGTACCAGGTCGGTCTTTGATTTCTTCCCTATTTTTCTTTTGTTTTTTTTTTAAATCCGTCCGAAGTTAAAAAAAACACAAGTTTTAACAATTACATAAGATTGAATTTGAACGATTCAAATTCAATATTGAAATTCCACCAAGCACCTTCAGTCGGTCTCTTAAATTATACATAAGATTGAATGTAAATTGCGTTTGAAAACAGCTGAGACATCCACGACTTTGGATACGATTTCCCAAAAATTATTGAAAAATCATTGTTTGAGTTTGGGGATTTGAATCCGCGACGCCATAACCAAATAGGACGAATGACTAAATGCATTCATTGACATTTCAGCTTCGGGTCTTACAAAATAAACTAGTAGCCAGTGCCGGCGCTTCGGCCAAGCGAAGCGAGCGACCGCCTGTAATGGTAAATCTGGAGACGCGACGAAATGCATAAGCGCTTGAGGGAATTTTATAAGTAGAGTGGAAAAAACAATCTTGTATGGGGCGGCCAAATTTCTAACGTCGGCGCTGCTAAAAGCTGTCACCATTCACATGATAGGGCAGTAAAGCATAGCAGAAGTGAGTTGTACATATCTGTCGTGTGACCTCAGTTAATGGCTCAATGTGCAAAGTGTTGATAATCTTCAACAGAGCAATCTGGTTACCAACCTTGAGTAGAAGACTCCACCAAAAGAAGTTGGTTTCTCTCCAAATTAAGTTGCAGACTATAACAAATATGGAAAGCAACGTGACAATAATAATGCGTGCATTTGTATCGATATTACTGTACAGTAGTACCAATTATACGGCCTAAAAAAACAAATAATTCTCAAAGAAATAGAAATATTAAAGATATTTAAAAATAATGTTGTATTGAAAAATATGGGAAAGAGACAGTTTATTCGGGAAATAAAAAAACAACCAAATTATATTTATAAACAAGGAAAAGTTATGATGTTATTTGATAATGTATCTTCAAAATATGTGTAGTAAAATTTTATTTCACTGATAATTCACATATTTAATACTATGCCAATAGACCGAGGTAAGTATCATATTATTATTCGTCTATATAATCATCATACCTCAGCTTGGGATTGGCAAGGGGGTCCTACGTAATTTATTTTTATTTTTTTTATCATTTTGATTGAATTCATTTTTATAAGAACTGGTAAGTCAGTCGCTTAACTTATAATGTTAGAAAATAAGGGAATAGTTGGGAAATCAATTGTAGATAATTAACTAATCGCTCTTTCCACATTTCGTCGGAACCTGGGTCGTAAAGAATCGGTTAGGGGAGAGTTAGAACTTGTTTGAAGTTACGAAAATGTGGTAAACATTCATGGTTCTCGATGAAAATCCATTAATGTTTGAAATTTTCTATTTTTAATGCAAGTTTGCTTTTTATTATTTATTGAATTTAAACATGTTATTATTTTATGATAAAAAAATTCATCACTTACAACATCACACTTAATTTATAGTAATTATTATTATAAGTTAAAGTATATTATTCAAAAATACATAATAATTTGTAGGTGTATTATTTTACAATAAAATTATATTCAACCCAACTCAACCAACACCTTTTCAAGGAACAACCTTTTTCAGAAGATGTTAACATTTTTTTCACGAACTTTTGTAGCTTTCACTACATATTTTAAAATATTATTCTTTTAATAAATTATTATTCATCATTTGAAGATTAATTGTTTTGCTACCTTGTGCCTTAATATTAAACAACGTACTCTTTTGTTAATTCACTCGGAGGTCACGCTGTGGAACTTTATTTCAGTCAAAACAATTTTGGATACCGCATGCAACCTGATGTTCTTTCGCCAAGAAAAGTGATGTCAACCCAACCATCAATTGACGCGGTCTTTTCATATTCGATAACTATTACATTGACACGATTTCTGGCGCACTAGACCTTCGCAGCAGGCGCAGAAATCCTCGAGTCGGCCCTGTCTACAGACATCTATTTACACACGCATAGCGTAAAAGGGTTCGACTTGAAAATGATGGCACGCGTAATTTATCGGACGCGGTCCTTTCATATTGTTCCACACTATTACATTTTTACGATTTCTGTCGCACACGCCACCTAATCCCGCATAACTGGGCCCCGGTGTACATACCTCTAATTGAACATTTATTTGAAAAGGCTGAAATTATTTTTTTTCCAATCATTTAACAGTGGTGTTCTCCTTCGCAGTAAGCAACTTGTTATTGATACGTTTTTGTTTAACGCCAGGCACTGAAAAATGCAACGTTATGTCCAGATGAGCTGTTAATCAACCAAATTCAAAATATAAAATATCATTAAAAACTGCTTTTTTTATATGTTCTTGAACATCCACTTCAAGACGTTAGTTAGGCGATAATTACCGCAACGTGACCATTCATTGTTTCCCCAAAACGAGACATCAACTTATATTTAGTTAATAGTAAGTAAGCTTTCTTGGATTCAAGAAAACCAATATTTGTTCATAGATTTTTATTTATTAAAGAAAATAACAAAAGATTCCTTGTGTTCTATTTCGTCACTTTTTGCAGTGTAATGTAGTTAGAATAAAGGTAATACTCATCAAATATATTACTTCTGAATCGTGATTATAATGATTTTTTGATTTATCGTGATTTTAAATACTTAATTAGGTATCCGTTCTTCAGAAAACGATCCATTTTAAGCTCTGCTTGGGGACAACAAGATAGACTACCCAAAAACGGTTTAAATGATCATATTTCATATAATGTGACGTGTCGTATGGAAAGGTTTAACCGCATGGCGTTAAACAAGAATGTACCATTTTATTAATAAATTTGTATTATTTAAAAATTACGTTTTTCTTGTGAGTGTGACTAACCGGTGTTTTGTTTGTCTACATAATATGTATTTCAAATATCGTCGTAGAAAGGCTCCCCATCGCTTCACCAAGTCACAAGGTTGCAGTGACGTAATATAATATGAAGTTCTGATGATATCATGGCGTAGCTTATACCTACCATTCTACCTACTTACATTTCAGATTACGTCACTTGTGAATTGATGCATTATGTATTTCATCGGAGGCCAGTAAACAAAACAAATTATTGACATCATATTAGATCCAACTAGAACATTCCAAATTATTTTTTCACAATTTAATTCAAATTTAAATTAATTACTCTCGTATGTTAAGGATAGGAAAACCTATTCATTCCTAAAACCCGTACAGGGACGTCCCGTAGGCATAGGCGAGTAGACAGTTGCCTAGAGGCGGCAAGTCCTAAGGAGCGGCAAATGATGACAGTTTTTTTTTCAATGACTGAGTATTTTTGACACACGAATTTAGTTTAGATTCAATATGATGGCTCAATGTCTTTGATTAAAAAAATGTTGACAAAAAACATTTTTAATGGTAATATTGTTCTGACCGATGGTTTAATAGTAGTTAAATTGAGCGCAAAAATCTTTTTTCAATACATCTACCGATCCAGCGGACCACTAACTAGACCAAGGGTGGGAAACCATTCCATTTCTAGAGGACACATCCATTTATCTGATTCAACATAAGGCCGCAGTAAAGAAAACGTTGACCCCCCATTTTTTTTCAACTGTCGAACATATAATGGGTTGATTACGCTCTTTTTCCAAACGCTTGCGTATGGTTTTTTTGATTAAAGTGAATATTTTGTTCAAGTCAAAAGGCCGCATCAGAGTAGTTAAGAGGCCCCAGGTTCCTCTCCAGTAAACTACACTATTGCGTTAAATATTTAAATACAAGTGATCGGATGCGTCTAAAAATCCCCCACCCCACCACCCCCACCCCACCCCCCCCCCCCCCCCCCC